>OZ012661.1:36227461-36827461 GCA_963942545.1 Oxycera nigricornis | reverse complement strand
CAGACTTCAAAACCTCGCTGAAAAGTGGTTGCCTTAGAACAGGCACATTAGATGCTGAAATTGATGAAGACAAAAGTGGAAAGTTTGCCGCCTTGGTTTGAAAGCCATTTGGAGGTGTCATCATCGGCTTTTTAGCTCTGGCAGAGCGGAGTGACGTCCTTGGATTTCTAAGTATTTTTCCCGGCCTTTGCAGTCTCGATCGTTAGCTAGATGGTTAAGGTCACAATTAGCGCATTTGATTTTGTGCGCCTCGCCTTCTTTAAGGGCGTATGTAGAGTGGCTGTGTTCTCCGTTGCAGATTAGGCACTTTGTAGGCAGGTGACAGTGTGCCGAGCCATGGCCAAACATTTGGCAGTTTCTGCACTGCGTGGGACCAGTTTTCCGTCGAGAGTGATAATCCCATCGCACTAGAATTATTGTATGCGAGTGTTTGCACACTCTTTAAACTTCCCAAATTAAGAAACAAAAACGCGGTAAGATTAATTAAACTCGTCTTTATTTTTCTAGATAATAATCCTGACTGACTCTAATCTACTTCTTCGTTCTATTTATTGCCTTCTTCACATTGTTATGATACGTTCGAGTGATCGACAAGATCACAGGAACGTTCCATTAGCTTTTCTTTAAACAATCTTTAATTTTTATATAAACATTCGATCGCAATTAATATTTGTCATTCGTTTTGATTGACACATTAATTAGTGACATCAAAACGAATGGACCTATTCAAATTAAAAGGGACTTTCGGCGGCTTGATTAAGTGCCGTGACACGTGGCTCTATAACACTAGGGTGTGCATGATGCTCTTGTTGTTGCGAAGGTCATTCAATCTTGTCCCCGGTGCAAAACTCAGCAAGTAGCGGCTATTGCCTGTATTGGCTACTGTGAATTTTTTCACCTCCATACATTTTAGAAGCAGAGTATCCGTTAGATATTTTTGAAGATCGGTGCAATCCATTTCGTGCAGGCCAGACAATATTACTTTCACTGGCCGCAAATCCGCTCTGCGGTGCCTGAAAAATTCCACCTTCTTGGATACTAGGCAATTGACGACTTTTTCGTATTCCTAGAGTGAAGATAAAAACAATCGTCTTCCAATCGACATGATTTTTAGATCGAACTGAGATATCCGCAATTCGTCAAGTATCTCAATTATAGCCTCTCGAGAGATGAAGGGGAAGGTAATTGGAGGTGTTTTTACCTTTTTAGCAGGCTGAACCGCTGCTTTTGATATCGATGCATCGTTGTCGGACGCTACGTTAGCGAGCAGTTGGAACCGGTTTCCATTAATTGGAATTTCTACTGGAGCAAGTCGTGGGATTTTCAGCTTGTCTCGTAGCAGCATGCCGGTTGAGGAAAGATCCCCTAAGGATCTTTTCCTGGACACAGTTGTGATTTTTCAGAGAACACTAATATAAAACTATCGCGAAAATTAGTCAAAGTTTCAGAGGAACTTGATCACTGATGTTAAACAACGTGTCGTAGCGCCAAATGAATTACGTCCGTACGTGGAACTCAGAGGAATGAATTTATTTATTATTGGTATTATGATTTGTGTTGCACACTTATTCACAATCGATTCAATTTAGTTTTCCTTTTAATATTCTAAAATATTTTCATCACACCTATTTATATTCATTGTGAAACACAAATATACACCGTAGAACCGCGATAACTAGAACCTTTCGGGAAAAGCTAAATATTCTGGCTACCGAGTATATCAAGTTTTCGATGATCAAGTTATCAAGGGCAAAAAGTCGTTGACTTGGCGAAAAGTCACTGGGACTAGCCCATTTGGGCAGTGTAGTTTTGAAAAGAAGACTTCATTATACGGGACTATAAAAAAAATCAATAAAATAATAAAATAAATGCAGTCAATAATCGGTTTAATTGCATGTAAAAAAACAAGCCGCGAGGTGCGACCCTTGAGGTCCATACGGTCAACTTCCCAGTAATATCTACATTAATATTAAAAATACTAAACACAATCATAATTATGAAAATACAACTACTTTAAATAATAAAAATTAGAGCTACTCATAACAGTAATTGCAATGCGTTAATATTAATCGTATCATCTACGGGAGCGTCCATTAAATACGTAGTGCTTTTGGTGGATAGGGGTGGATTGGTTTCATTGAATATTCACGCGGATCAATCGGTGGGTAGTGGAGGCAGGTTACAAAGCCTTTCCTACGTTATTTGTTATGCTTATATCGATGCTTAAAGGACAAAAGAACGCTAGCAAAAATAAATGCAGTTTTGTAATTACGCCCACTGAAGAGATTTTGTCGCGCGGTGGCCATAGTTGTGTTTAAAATCATTGAGTTTGTATTTTTTCACGATCTTACAAAAATCAGGCTAATACCTATTGCTTAATTTCAGTTGGTCTTGAAAAACATCGAATGTGCAGTAGAAAATCGGTTTAATTGCATGTAAAAACTAAAAAGCATTTCGCATGATGATGGAGGAAATAATTGAAATCTTACAAACACTAACGAACAAAACTACTAAAAACTGCAATTTATTATTATTTGATGAATGCTTTTCAAGGCAATTTATCTTGAAAAGTATTGACTACAAAACATTTTACCATTCAAAACGTTTGCAAGTTTGATTTGATTTTTAATGGGTTCAAAACTATGGCAGTTTTTTCATTAAAGTTAAAACACGGTGCTGTGAAGACTATTGAAAATCTGCTCAAATTATGCAAATATTAATAAACTTTGATTGACTTAACAACAATGTCTTTAGAATTAAATATATAGAGTGATATCATTCGTATCAACCCTTTTTACATGGTGACTTGTAATCATTTCGTATTTTTAATTTAAATTTTTCTGTAGTCATGGAGAAAAGTTTTGCTGGTTTTGTTACAAAAACTGATTTTAAAAACGATTGCAATAATTTTTCTAAAAATTTGATAGAATCACAAAAATGTTGATACCCGACGATTGACACCTTAAAGGTGCAAATATTATATTTATCTATGATAGCATAGATCTATCTCGCTTTGCTTAGAAGTTATGTTTTAAGTTAAACCACCGTGGAAACCTCAAAATGCGATTTTTTTAGTGATTTTTGAAATAATCCACGCCAAGTGAATTATTCAACCATTTGTTCGATGTACGTGAAACTTCTTCGTATTTTCAAACACATTCACATTTTTTATGATAATTTCATCGGTGTCGGTTTTCCTCTGAGCTGTTCCATTTTTTAGATTTTTAAGACCTATAAGACCCGAAAAGTGATATGTGGTTCAGAAAAATGGGTGATTGTTCATAATTTCTATAGGAATTTTACTAACGAGAAGATAGTTGTTTCTGATAATTTCCACAGAAATTTCATATCTAACAATTAGATAGATTATGTTCTCTAATGTTATGTTAAATTTCAAAACTATTGATGAAATAGTTTTTGAGTTATTGTTGCAGCCACAGCATGTTGGCACTTCGGTCACGGAAAATTTATTTGGCCTAGCCTTCCACCTCCTGGATGATGCAACGATGCCGGCTAAGGTTCAGCGCGTTGTTCTTCTAGGGGTCAGGACTTATGTGAAATCCTAATGTAAAGGATAGAAATGTCCAAATAAGCTGAGCAATAATTTATTAGGAAAAGAATTTTAGTTGGTTTTAGTTTTATTTCTTTGTTAAAGTTTTTAGGCTACTGTGAAAATACAACATACTCGATCTAAGTTTTATAGCCTTTTGAACACCTTTGCTTTTGCGATTTTCATTGTTTGTTTCGTGATTTATTCATTAAACATCGACTGTCTAGAAAGTCATTTATAACGTTACTTGCCTTCTTTTTTCGTTAGTCTAGCGCTTTAAGAAGTTGGTACATTTCTCCAACACACCTAGTGTCTTAAATTTTCGTTTCACACTGGCCTTATCAAACGTAAATTGAATGTAGAAAAACACAAGAACATGTGATTGGCAAAAAGAATATTTACTGGACAACTATTATAAAGAAATAAACAAATTAACGACGCTCGATTGCACTTCACATTTTCATCACTTCAGTCCCACGCTGGGCCCATTACAAAGAAATAAGTAAATTATTGGCGAAGTTTGAAGTTAACGTCGACCGTTAGTCGTGCAGACAATTTTTGACCTCTCCAAAAACAGCTCAGTACGGCGTGTTATGTCATGCTTGGTTTCCCTAGGCCTTCATTATCTAACACGGAGAAGGCACGGCATCGTCCTCTCAGATCTAGATGAAATTTGGCGCATAAGTAAAAAAAGTCAAGGATATTCGATTCCTAAAATATTAGACCGCAACACCCCCCGAATTTCAGATTATTAGTAATTTTATGCACCTGACAGAAGCGGTGTAGTATAGAAAGCAGCGCGACTAGCTCGTGATCATGTGGTCGTGTGTTCGATCCCCGGTCGGTATTGTTTTTCTTTCTTTTTTGAAAAAATGTAGATGTGATTATTAAGGTAAATCAGCATTCAACTACAAATATATTTATTTTTCGAAATCAGCAAATTATTCGATCATTTAGATATGTAAATTATACTAAAAACATCCTTGTTCAACGGATGAATTTTTAAAAACTGTTGTAATCGGGATCATCCCTTGTTCCTAGAATCAATTCTGTGTTCTCTTCGTGTCTCATAGCCAACTCGACAAAAAGCAATAAACCAGAGTGACGCCCATCGTGTCTAACCAAAAATGCTATGGTGCTATGGTGATTTTGCTTCGAGCACAGTAATCCGAAATTATGGAACTATTAAACAATTACGTCCCTAGTATCTACTATTTGGCACAATAGCAGAGTACCACAGTTTTTAATAATCCATCCGTCCAACAATGAGTTTTAAGTATAATTCACATATGTAAATGATCGAATAATTTGCTGATTTCTAAAAATAAATGTATTTGTAGTTGAATGCTGATTTACCTTAAATTTATTACATCCAGAAAACAACACCGACCGGGGATCGAACAAACGACCTAATGATCATGAGTTAGTCGCGTTGCTTCCTATACTACCTCCCTTTTGTCAAATGAAACACTTACTCATAGATAAACATTGCTAATACTTTAAAGGCGTTTTTTCTCAAATTTGGGGGGAGGCGGAGTGTTGCGGTCCAATATTTCAAGGATCGAATATCCTTAACGTCTTTTAATTATGTGCCAAATTTCATCGAAGTAAAAAGCGACAAACCTAAAAAGGATAAACCTGAAACAATATCCAACTTAGATACGGAGCTTCCTACTTTACTTGATACGATTATCTGAAAGATCTACTCCAAAGCACAGGAATAAATTACTTTAAAGATGGCAAATTCCCGAATAAACGATTGAAATTACAAAAAAAGGATAAATATATACATACGTGCAATATATTCCTTCCTTCCTTAAAAATATTAATTTAACCCGTGGGGACCGTCACTGACCGTTACAGTAAAACCTGCTAGAAGTAGTTTAAATATGGGTGTTGTAGAGCCACTTGCATGTAAATTCTTTCCCGGTCAAGTTTAGTGATAAGAGCTGGCTGGCTGTCTTCCGGTTTCAAATTTCAATGTTTATGTTTATGTGATAAGCGGGGTGGTGTGTTAGGTCTGAGAATGGCAACGTCGTTTGACTGTGGATTTCGCATTTTGTGATTCATATGTGATAAGGGAATTCCGAAGAGCGTTGGAAAAATGACGTATGGATATTTTGGATGGATAACAAATTAATTTCTAATTCAGTAAAAATAGTCGGAATGATTCAAGCCACTACCAGACGCAAGTAGTTTATCATTTTTTCATGATACATATTGCATGAAAACGAATTTTGTTAGCCCGATAAGACGCGTTTTGCAGTCCGCCGGCGGGAGATAAAAGCAACGATAACCAGGGATTAGAGTTACACGAAGTCGACATAAATGCAGCTTTTACTTAATAGTATTGAATTTATAAAAGAAAATATAAACAAATAAAAGATTCTTTTATTCTTAAAAAATGGTTATTGTTCTTAACTTTTCATTTAGAGGACTATTTTTCTTTGCATCATCTAATTTCTTAAAAAGTATACATTCTGCTGCGCACATTATTTGATATTTCAGGATAGTTTTTTTTCGGTGCTTTCAGGTTAGGTATTCTGCTACACGATCATGAAGAAACAAGAAGTAAGCTGATGTTAAAGTTGGTATATCGAAAACCTGATGTCAACTGGACCGGATTTTAAAGATTCATGTTGACATTTTCTTGTATGATAAAGTTTTTCAAAAGGAATGCGTTTTGCAGCGCGCAACATCCACTATGGAAAGTACATCGTGACGTCTCAGGATAATATTGCTTCATTAATTTTAGATTGGGACAGCCGTAATCCTCCAAGTTGAATACACTGAAGAAGTCTGGGTGTGCCAGACGAAATGTACATATGGTTAATAGTTTAAATACACGTTTTTAAGGAAAGTGTTACGTTCGCCACGCAACGTAGTCGATCCCAAACCCACAAGGGGGAAATATGGGATTTCCCTGTCCTTGAGACCCCAAACCACCGTGCGGGTACGCTATTTTTTCGGGAAATGGAATACGCAGATCGCCACTTCGCACAATCAAGCCAATGAATGTATTGAATTGTTATTTATGAATTATAGGGAGTAGGTCAATTTAGGATAGAGGTTTGAATATATGTATATAGACATAAAAATTAGGGCATAGGTCGCTTTAGATAAGGATTATTGGAATTGATGAAATATAAAGAAGATGTATGTATGGTTAGGAAATTGAATTAGATAGCTAAGTAGGTAATCAGTTTTGTTTATGGGGAGTGTTCCTGACCGTGCGCGCGAAAGCTGCGTAATCACCAACAGCTAAATGCATTTCCGTCAACGTCACAGACCCTGTTGCCAACAATCACAACAACAAACAACGCTCATTCAATCGCCGCAACAGATCCCAAATCAAGGCTCCGCCCGGTTTACGACACGCCATTGGAGTCTACTATGCGCCTGTGATACCTACAACTATTGGCAATTGAAATTCACCATGATTAGCGACCGCCACGATTATTTCCCCAACACCCCAACCACATCACCCAAGCAGCAGCTGACGTGCATCGACAAGAACCGGTCCGAAAAGCTCGGAAGCTGCGAGGAGGTCATCACACTGAGCTGGGCCGTTGACCGCCTACACAGGACAACGGTATTGGGAAATCCCATATATAGCACCGGTGGAACAGCTGGAGGAGGCTTTTTCTTTTTTGGTTGTGCGAACTGGTGGACGGCGCGTTGCTGGACCTTTTGGGAGTAAATCACTGAAACTGGAAGATAAACTAACGCGTTGTGGAAGGAGGAGTAGACGGTGCGTTTCTGGATCTTTGGGAGTAAATCGTTGAAGCTGGAAGATAAACTTACGCGTTGTGGAAGGAGGAGAGAAGACAACGGCCAGTAAGCGACACACGTTCGGGTAGTAGCAGATGAAACCGGAGCCGCAGCATTAGGATAAGAAGAAACAAATTGTGAGTAGACCATAAGTAGAGATAGGAAATTTAGCCAGGTTTTGAAGGAAAATAAAATTGTGCCTTGAATTTAATTTAAATTGGTGATTTTGTGAAGTAGCGAGACGGAAATCGCGTGTCCGGCTTTGTGTGTTCCTTGTGCTCCCCTATTCGGTCGGTGGTTTTTGGGTCACCGTGAATCCTATTCCCGTTTCAGGATTCGCGGACAGGGCAGTCCCGGCGCAGAAACGGGTGGCGCCCTTTATAAAATACATTTCCCCACACCACTCTTCGCGGGTGAAGCCGGGTGGGATTGCCCGAACCGTGGCTGGGATCGGCTACGGTGGAAGTGTGGACGTTAGACGAAATCGAGCCGTAACAAAAGTTTGGCAGCATTGTCGTCGTATTCAATAAACCGAATCTCCCGAAGTTCCCGAAACTACGATCAACCGACAATATTAGACTGAAATGAGAAAAAGCGTTAAACAAAACGAAAAAATAGCTACAAATGAACAACATTTTCGACAAATGTGAAAAAAGTCTAAGAAGAAGTCAATCAGTTTTGAACAAAACCTGATGAGGCAACTCAATCCAAATATAACATGAGCTCTATTCCGTGCTAATTTCAAAATCATCATATTGAGAAAAACGCGATTGAAATACATTTTTCTATCTTAAATTTTATTTATTTATTTATTTAAGAAGAATTTGTCTTACAGACTAACATAATCCAATTACAAGACAATAAAAGAAAGAAAGAAAATGCAAAAATTAAAAAAAAGAAAGACATAATATAGATTAAACTAATTAGTTCAAAAACACTTTACCTTCTGCTTATGAATGTAGAGTGATTGAGGAAACGGACCAAGTCGCAGAGTATTATGGTTTCGAGGGAGTCGCAACATCGGCGAATGGTACAAGGTCTCAGTCCTAGCATATGGAACTGTAAATATGGTGTCAGATCTGGCAGGGCGTTCTGAAGTACGATACTCTAACCAATCAGAGAGGTTAGAGTTTAATTAATGGTGGTGAAGCCGAAACAGAAAACATTCATCTAAAAGGAGTCTGCGGGATTGCAAAGTAGGAAGTTGCAGCAAGGAAAGTCACTCTTCATATGGCATATATGGAATTTTACATTTAAAGATTAGGAAACGAGTGAATTTGTGCTGTACTGATTCAACCATAGAATCTAGATATTGGTAGTGTGGTGACCATACTTGCGAGCAATACTCAAGGATTGGTCTAACGAGGCTAGTGTATAGGTTGACAGAGGAAGAAATGTCAGTAAACATATGACAGTGTCTTAATACGAACACGGAGACGCGAGAGGCGCGTGCGGTTATTGACACAATATGAGGCTCAAATTTAAGTTTCGGGTCGAAAATCACTCCTAGATCTTTTATTTGATAAACCGGCGCAAGTGGAATATCATGTAATGCGTAGGTGTAATCAATTGGACTGAGCTTTAAGGAGAAGGACATTTTATGACATTTCTGAACATTCAAGAAGAGAAAATTAGTTTCACTCCAAGAAACAATCGCGTCAAGATCCCTTTGGAGAGCAATACAATCCTCTTCTGAACGAATAACTCGGTAAATTTTTAAGTCATCAGCATACAAAAGACACTGAGATGCTACGGCAGTGGGAAGGTCATTTATATAAAGCAAAAAAAGAAGAGAGGCTAGAATTGACCCCTGAGGAACGCCGGAGATTGGATGGAAGAGAGAAGAATGTGCTCCACATAGGCTAACATGGCAAGAACGAGTACTGATATAGGACTCAAGCCAGGAGAGTAATGGACCATACAGGCTAAAGTGAGCTAGCTTCTGCAATAGAACATTTAAGTTGACAGTATCAAATGCCTTACTGAAGTCAGTGTATACTACATCATCTTGAGTACGGCTGTCGGGAGCTTTTGCTACAGTTTGGGTAAGCTCAAGGAGATTCGTGACGGTCGAGCGGTTTGGAACAAATCCATGTTGAAACGGGGACAGCCTGCAATTAAGAGCTTCGTATATATTATTGTAGACAATGCGTTCAAGAATTTTGAGAAAGCAGGAGAGAATCGAAATGGGACGATAATTGGAAGCATCAGAAGAAGATCCAGATTTGAGTACAGGAAAAATATTAGCCAATTTCCACAAATTGGGAAAGATACCAGAGGATAAACTAGCATTGTAAATATAAGAAAGTGGAATGCATAATGAGGAGGATAAGGATTTAATGAATATATTAGGAAGTCCATCTGGCCCAGGGCCAACGCTGGAATCTAAAAAATTGATCAAAGCTTGGATTTCAGTTGGGTTAGTGGAGATAAGATTAAGAATAGGTGGGAAGCAAAAAGGAGTATCAAAAGAATTTGGGAGAGTTGTGGCAGGATATATTGAGGAAAAAAACTGTGCAAATATCTCACAAATTTTTTCAGGAGTCGAGCCTTGCTTACCGTCCCAGGAAACAGTATGAGGAATACCGAACGAAGACTTAAGGGAATTGACATAAGACCAAAACGGTTTTGTTTGGTTAGAGTGCAGTGAATTTTCGAAATTAGCGAAGTAATTACGCATAGCTCTTTTAATTTCCAGTTTGGCTGAATCACGTTGATTTGAAAAGACAGTATAGTTATCCGGCGTTTTATTAGATTTATAACGCCGATAAGCTTGGTTTTTTAATTTTAAGATAACTAAGACATTACGAGTTAGCCAGGGAGGATTATGTGACGAGTTACGACTATGAAAGGGAGTGAAGCGAGAGATAAGGTTATAGAGAAGAGAGTAGAATTTAACGAGCGAATCTTCACAGTCAAGACTGTCAAAAAAAGATGCCCAGTTAACTGAGTTGAGTTCTTCCGACAAAGCAATGTAATTTGATTTCCAAAAGTTAAATTTAAGTTGTTTGCGCCTATTCTGAGCTTTGGGGAAAGAAAAGGAGAGTTCAAACTGTAGAGCTGGATGATGGGGATCCGAAGGAACATAGGGAAGAGGAGCAATGGTTAAAGTTAAGTTATCAGGAATAATATTCGATATAACAAGGTCAAGAAGTAGACCGTTTAAGTTAAAGGCATGGTTGAATTGGTAAAAACCCGACAATGAGAGAAAATTGAAGAGAAGGTTCGATGATCGATTAGAAGAGATGATTTCAATATGAGGAAAAATGTGCCAATCAATAGAGGGAAGATTGAAATCACCGCAGATGATAACACGAGACGACAAATTAAGAGAGAGACAAAACGACGTAATAGCCTCAAAGAAAGATTCATAAAGCTCAAGAGGAGAGTCAGAAGGGAAGTATGTAGAGGCTATATACAATGGAGTGGAAGGGTCAGCGAGTACTTTGATGAAAACACATTTTATTGGAGGGGGAGGGAGGAAATCTTCACAGAGAGCGCTGGAAAGACAATTTTTCACAGCTATTAAGACTCCACCACCATCGTTTTTATTGGATAGATGACGATCGTGGTCCTTGCGATATGTAGAAAAATTAGGCAAAAGCTCAGAGCTAAAGATGCCAGAGTGTAGGCAGGTTTCTGTCAAACAAATAATAGAATCATTTGACAACTGACACGAAAGATTGAGATGCTGCAACTTGGTTCGTAAGCCCCGTACATTTTGATAATAGACACTAATTTTTCTACTTATATTAGGATAAGAGGCACTTGCAGAATCTGTTGAAGTAGTTAGTGAAACTAATGCTGGGATCAACGAAGACGTGGCTGGTGAAAATTCGTAGAGCGTCGAACGGTAAAGGCTTTGACCAGTGTTCCATTTGGCCAGAAGTCACTCTTAAGTATTGTCTTGTGCTCGGGAGGCACAGTCAATTTAAAGGAGGCAATGACTTTATTTGCAATATTTTCCTTAGTTAGTTTTTTGCAACTCAGAAAGGAGGGAGTAAATCCAAGTCTTGCTACGATATAACTTTGTACGTCTCTGACAGACGTGACGTATGCGAGCCGATAGACAAAGATTTGGATCGGCGGAGCAACGACATGCAATGTCGGATTTACAGAAGGCACCGAATCCAAACCTTGTGGCTCCGTGGTAGCAGCAGCGTGCACTGCAGACCGTGGCGCAGCGGTAGCCACAACATGTAGTGCAGGCGTTGGTGACGAAGGTGGCATCAAATATAGTGGCTTGACTGGAACATCATCACAATCCTTTAAAGCAAGAGGTGTGAGGGGTCGAGGAGCAGGCTTTGTTGATTTGGGTATGGCCCCACGACTTAATATAGGCGAGTTAAGATTATCCATTGACGTGTTTGGGATAGACTCACTATCAAATGCAGGAACGATAGGTGCTGCTGTAGAAGTTGCTGATGAAGTAGAGGCAGATGTAGTAGATGCTGGTGTTTTAGGTGCCGGTGGACGATTAGCATCATGAGAAGTTGTTGGCGTTGGCGGTAAAGTGAGAGATGTGGAAATAAATTCCAATATCTGGTTAAGCGCTGCAAGTGACGTGGAGTGCTGATGCAGGATCTTAATTATGTCGCACAAAGTAGAATTCTTACAAGCATCACAGCGATACGATATATTGCTAGGATGCTTAGCTTGAACTTCTATAAAAAAATTGTTCACGTTGACACATTTGGCATGGAACGATTTGCCACAGTAACCGTCACAGGCCAGAAAACGCGATCTTGTGGACTCTGGCATGGCACAAATTGCACACGTGGACCCATAAGTTGGCGAATCAAGAGCCATTGTACAAGGGTTAATAAGTGGACGACACTAATTAAATTGCCTATTTATTGGCGCGAAACAATTGAAGCAAGAATCACAACCGAGTATTAAATTAAACGAGATGTCAGATGATAGCTTAACAAACGGTTATTCAAGTTCAGGTTCAGGTCAAAGTTCAAAGTTCAGATCGTAACAAAGGGAAAACCACTGAGCTCAGAATTTCAAAATTAGAAACTGCTCTACGGAAATGATTCACCACAGATCACTGAAACAGAGTACGAATTTCTGAAAGCACCGCGACCGAGATTGCAGAAACGCGAAAAGCAAGACGGAAAACCGCGAAAATATGCAGCGAAAAGCAATTAAATCAGAAATACCGAAACACTGTGATGCTGACCAGTTGAATTCACGCTCACACTAAGGATGTCGACTAGCCAAAATAGCTACGCAAGTATTTTATGATTCAAAATTACTTCTCTATACCAACTAACGACATTTATAATTCAACTATATTGACAGTCAATAATAAGAAGTAAGGGCGCAAAAAATTAAACGCTTTGTGATATAACCACTAAAAAATGCAAATGCTATATGACAATAACGAGAGGTTGAGTTGATATCGGAGAAATCATAGCTGCAATGGCGTGGCTAGGCCTCGCACTAAAAGGGATCTCGCGAAGCCCCTTGAAATACGATGCCACCAGACTTAAAATACTTGTTTATTTTTAAATTAAATAAAAACCTAAAAAATATTGTCCACACTCGTTGCAAACTGGCAACACAGATTAGCTTTGCAAAAGGTTTCTTCACACGCATACAAAACAGTGAAAGTGGTAAACATTTTGAAAAAGGGAGGATTTCAAAAGTTCTAGAAGTAGGTAGTTCAAGTTAAGATAGTTTATTCGTCTGTTTCAAATGGTATATGAATGAAACTTGTAATATTTTTTTGGATTAAAATACCATACAATTTTGTCTTTTTTAAAACCGTGGGTCTGTAATTATTATTTTACAAAAACAAAAATGAAAATACAGTTTTTCCTGAACCTGAAATAAATAATACAAAACATAACTCCCAGTTTTATGATTTATAAAGACACGATAGCCTATATATATGCCCTTTTTCCGAATTCAGCAAAAGATGGGAATTAGTGAAGGATAAATTGAAGATAACTTTAAAAATTGTTGTCTGATACAAGATGGGAGAGCCGAATTGCATCAGTGAAAGCTATTTTATTTCAGTATGATGATATTATCGACTGTATAAGTAATCTGCAAAATCAATCTGAAGATGCAGACATTATCTGCGATTGCCAAACAATTGTAACTGAAATGCTAACATTGGAATCTATTATCTCGATACACGTGTGGTACGAAATATTAAACCGCGTCAATAACATAAGTAAGATCTGGCAAAAATATACATTAAAAAGTCACTATTGACAATTTGCGCAATTTTCGTGACTGGATCAACAAATTTCGAGAAACAGGCATCAATGAATGTACTGCAAAAGTCTACGAATTCATAGAGAAGAGCAGTTGTAAGATTCCATTGACTTTCAAAGAGTAAAGGGTTCGCAACAAAAAGAAAATGCTTAATTATGAAGCTGTAGATGAGCTTATTGATTCCGCTGAAAGTAGATTCAGAAATTATTTTTTTATAACAATAGTTGACGTCATGATACAAAACATTAACACAAGATTTACTGCGCTCAGAATACTGCAGAATATTACAACAATTTTGGATTCTTGTACGATATAAATAATCTAAAATCTTTGCCAAATAACGAGCTTTTGAAGCACTATAATGATTTAGGAGCAGTACTTCAAGATGGAGAAAGCAAAGACATAGAATCTTATGAGCTTTATGAAGAACTACAACTTTTACTGCCTAATCTACCAAACACCATTAGAGACGCCAATCAGATGATTCAATACATAATTACAAATGAATTGGAAGAAATCTCTCCTAATGTTTACATTGCCATTAGAATTATGTTGACTATGCTTATAAGTGCAGTTTCCGCAGAAAGAAGTTTTTCTAAGATAAAAACTAACTACTTAAGAACCAGTATGAAGCAGGACTGACTGTCCGGTTGAGCAATACTCTCAATCGAGCAGATTTAGCTGCAAAAATTAATTACAAAAACTTCAGTAAAGCAAAAAGCCGAAGAACATTACTTTTGTAAAAAATTAAATCACTCAAGTTACAAAATAATTTTTTTTAAATTTATATGCTTTTCAATATTCTCTCACCGCGCATTTATACTTTTTCCCTACCTCTATCATGAGTAGCTATGTCGTGTCAAAGCATGTTTGGTAAGATAGATTTATTAGGTAGATCTTGGGAACGAAAGAAAAGGGGCCTCGCTGATGCGACTTCGCCCACGTCTATATTAGTCCACGCTACGCCATTGAATAAGTATTTCAAAAATTCAGCTTTTATAGGTGTTTTCAAGCAAATTCATCATAAAAGCTTACGAATGTTATTCTGGAGATGTTTTTACGTCAGCTAATCAAAAATAATAGAAACATAAATAATTTCAACCAGGTATCACCTCTCAAATGTTGAAAATTCATCAAAAATATTAGAGAATAAATTATTAACAAAAAAAGATTGATGAACTGGCTTATAGACTGAACGAGAAGTTATTGCAATAGGTCTGAAAGTCGACATCAAAAATTTCAACATATTTTTACGTTTCAAAATTTTGAAAGTTGCTTGAAAGTACTTTAAGAAGATGTACGCATGTTTGTGTGTACGTTCGTGGTCATTTCTATCTAGAACGATATCTCACGAAGACAAGCCGTGAGGTGCGACCCATGAGGTCCACACGGTCAACTTACCAGTAATTTCTACATAAATATTAAAAATAATAAACACAATAATAATTATGGAAATACTACTACTTTAAATAATAAAAATGTACCTCTCATAAAAGTTATTGGAATGACTTAATATTAATCGTAACATCTACGCGAGCGTCAATTGATTACGTAAGGATTTTGGTGGAATGGTTTGATTATATTCACGCGGATCAATCGGAGGGGGGGACAGGTTACAAAGCCTTTTCTACGTTATTTGTTATTTTGATATCGATGCTTGAAGGATAAAAGGCCGCTAGCAAAAATGAATGCAGTTTTTGTTATTACGCCCACTGAAGAGATTTTGTCGCGTGATGGTCATTCTAAATAGTTCTGTGCAAACTTGCCATGATTTCGGCATAATCATTGAATTTGCATTTTTTCACGATTTGAAATCAATGAGACTAATAATTATTTCTTATTTTCTGTTTGTTTTGAAAAACATTGTATATGCAGTCAAAAATAGGTTTAATTGCATGTAAAAAGTGTATTATGTATGTATGTATTACGAATGATGAAGGAAGTAATTGAAATCTTACGAATACTAAAGAACAAAGCTCCTAAAAACTGCAATTTTTTTATTTGATGAAAGCTTTTTAAGGCATTTTATCTTGAAAAGTCTTGACTACAAAACATTTTACCATTCAAAACGTATGCAAGTTTGATTTGATTTTTACTGGGTTCAAAATTTAGGCAGTTTTTTCATTAAAGTTAAAACACGGTGCTGTGAAGACTATTGAAAATCTGCTCAAATATTGCAAATATTAATCGACTTTGATTGACCTTACAACAATGTCTTTAGAATAAGAGATATAAGGTGTAATTATTCGTATGAACCCTTTTTACATGGTGACTTTCAATGATTTTTTATTTTTAATTTTTTTTTTTGGTTATCATGAGAAAAGTTTTTGCTGGTTTCTCTACAAAAATTGATAAAAATTTATAAATTCTATAAACATTTATTATTACGATGTGCACATGAGGTTATAAATGAATTTTTTTGTTGAAAAAACACTACTTTTCCGCATTTTTAACTTCCCAGTATATGGGAAGTTCTTGTAATCGCCTCGAAAATCGAAATTGAAATTTTTTAACTTTTCTTTACGTTTTCAGGTCTATAGAGTATATATAAAGTGTTTTTAGAAACAAGTATGTATGTGTGTGTGTGTGTGTATGTACGTACGTACGTACGTGCGTGCGTTCGCGGGCAGTTTTCTCTACGAGCAAAACTCACGTAAACATAGTCGTATGGACTTTGTTAAAGTGTCAATCGAAGCGTCTTTACAATCTTAAGAGCTGATTAGTTTTTGGGAAACTTCGGTCGGGGGGGTTTGCTGTTTTCACCCCTTGAAGGTCAACCATGTTATGCGCTATATCTCACGAACCAAACAAGCGATTTTCATTATTAAGGTGTCAATCGACGCGTATTAACAATTTCATGAATCTATCAAATTTTTTAAAAAATCGTTGAAGCCGTTTTTTAATTTTTTTAAAAAAAGTGCAAAAAATTAGGGTTTTTTCAAAAACATAAAATTTTTAACCTGATTTTCAAATCGAAGTAATCAATGTTTATAATATTTATATACTCCAAATAGTTTTTGTGAAAAAACCAGCAAAAGTTTTTTTCATGATTACAAAAAAAATTAAATAAAAAATAAAAAATCATTAAACGTTCAAGGTCATTTACGTCATTCATTATATCTCAAGAACCAAATATAATCTTTACATCATTAAGAAGTCAATCAACTCGTATCAACATTTTTATGATGTTTTTATATTTTAAAAAATCGTTAAAGCAATTTTTTGGATTTATTATTTTTTTTTGGAAAAGTAGTGTTTTTTTCAAAAAAAAACATCATTTTTAACCTGATTTGCACATCGTAATAGTAAATGTTTATAGAATTTACAAACTTTTAGGAATTTTTGTAGAGAAACCAGCAAAAACTTTTCTCATGATTACAAAATATAAAAAAAAATCATTCAGTCACCATGTAAAAAGGGTTCATTCGAATCATTATACCTTAAATCTCTTATTCTAAAGACATTGTTGTAAAGTCAATCAAAGTTCCAAGTGGTGGATTAATAATTCGAATTTTAGTACTGCTAATGGCGATTATTTGACAGTGTAACGATGCAATTTAAATTGATTCACGTTTTGGTAAAAAAAAAAATAGAAATAAAATGATCCGCTACACGGGTTTCGATGGAAAACTGTTCATTGCAAAACTCACGTATCATTTAAGTGGGCTCCTATTGACTGAACTCATTTTTGGTTCTGATGGTATTCTGTTCTGATGGAAACCAAATAAGGAGCTAAATAAGTAACACATATTCCCAACTGTGAAGCATGGCGAAGGTTTGGTTGGAAAACTGGAGTTTATCAACACAATTATAGACGCCGTTGAAAGGTACGTACCTAAAATTAAGAAGAAGAAGAAGTTATCTGAGCCCTGGCTAGACAGCAATCTGCGCGCACTAAGGAATGAGAGAAACAAAGTCTATAAATTACTAAAGCTTAACAACAATGCAAGCGAGAATTTAAAAAATAGATATTTTGAATTGTCAGAAGATTACAAAATCAAATACCGCGAGGCCTATCAACGCTACGTGAATTTAACTGGTGAAAACATAATCAAAGACCCTAAGAAGTTCTTTGATTTTGTTAATCTCAAGAGGAAATCATCGGGCTATCCAGCGTCAATGAGCAAAAATAATACCGTTTCTTCATTTCCGAAAGTAATCTGTGATCTTTTCGCTGACTATTTTCAAGAAGTTTTTTCGGCGCCAAAGATTTCGGTAGACACGGAGTCCTTTAAAGTTAATCCAGTGGTACTGCTTATGGACATGTATCTCTCAAGGGAAGATGTTGCTCAAGCTATTAACAACCTTGACGTTAATAAGATTCCTGGCCCAGATTTACTTTCTCCATTTTTTGTGGTACAGTGTATCCATACCATCTTGAAGTACCTCTTCACTTTCTTTTTAATGAATCTTTGACAAATGGGAGTTTCCCAACTTATTGGAAATCTTCCCATATAATTTCTATCTTTAAGAGTGGTGACAAGCGTTCTGTCTTGAACTATAGAGGTATTGCCATTCTATCTATAATCCCTAAACTATTTGAACAAATCGTTTGCCATAAACTCTCAGCTATTATTAAGCCTCTTCTAAATTAACAACAACATGGTTTCCGCAAGGGCCGATCAACTACAACCAATCTCATGGTTTTAGTTTCTGATGTTCTATGTAAAATGGAGATGGGTTACCAAATTGACGCAATCTACACAGATTTTAGAAAAGCATTTGACCGGGTTGATCACTCCATACTTATTTTCAAATTGCAGAATATAGGAATCACCGGTTCTATGCTCAATTGGCTCAGTTCCTACTTAAGAGACCGTCAATTAGTAAAATTTCAGGGATATTTTTCCAAGCCGATTCTCGTACACTCTGGTGTACCTCAAGCCAGTCACCTCGTCCCTCTTCTTTTGAAAAACTCTCGGACGTATCACATATTCTTTATGCTGACGATCTGAAGATATATCAGACCATTAAGTCTCAATCTGATATTGTTTTCCTCCAATCAAAACTAACTTCCCTCCAACAATGGTGTGATGTTACCAAACTACATCTAAACGTTGGGAAATGTTTTGTAATGACTTTTTCCCGTAAAACCACAATATTGAACAATGCATACGTTCTCAACAACACGGTATTGGATAGGAAAGAAAACATTGTTGACTTTGGAGTTGTCCTAGACAAGAAACTATGCTTCAATTTGCACTACGATACTATTCTCTCCAAAGCTCATAAACAGCTTGGCTTTATTAAAAGACGAGCCAAAGAGTTTAAAAATCTGTGGGTAACTAAATCATTATTTACCTCACTGGTTCGCCCATTACTTGAATATGCCTGTAATGTATGGAACCCACATTTCGGAGTTCATGATACGAGAATAGAATCTGTCCAAAAACAATTCTTGTTGTTTGCTCTGAGAGACCTTTATAGCCCTGATGACTATCAAATCTTGCCTCCTTATGAAGTTAGATTGAAGCTTCTGAATTTGTCTACTCATAAAACCAAAAGAACAGTGTTGTTCTCTTGTTTCGCCTTTGACGTGATTAGGGGCCACATTAAAGTGGAGTATTTGACGTATAAAATAAAGCTTAATGTGCCTGTAAGAAGTACGCGTAATACACGTTTACTAACTGAATATCAGTATCTTACTAGGTATGCAAAAAATGAACCAGTTAATAGGTGCTGTAAAATCTTTAACACTTTGAGCAAACACTACTCCCCTACCATCTCCAAGTTCAATTTTAAATCCAGCATTTCTAAAGCCCTTTCATTATCCATCCCTAAATTATGACGTGCACACAACAGTATAAATTAACGTTGAATGTAGCATGTATTTTAGGGTTAAGTATATTGTTGTAATGTATATTTTATATTTTTATATGTTGACATATGATTGCCTTGGTTTGGCGAAATAAATAAATAAATAAATAAAAAAATAAAATATTTAGATATCCTGCGAAAAAAATTTGAAGACATCTGCAGAAAAATGTCCAAGTATACTACTTTCAGCACGATAATGACCCGAAACATACAGCACACGTAGTTAAAGAGTGGTTGTTGTACACCGCTCCCAACCACCTAAAATCTCCTCCTCAGTCTCCTAGCCCCAACCCAATTGAGAATTTGTGGCATGACAAATAAAAATCAATTAAAAGAAAAACTCAAGATAGAGTCCCACTCTATCTTTGTGTAATCGATACCTCGACGTTTAGGAGCAGTTAAAGCAGCCAATGGATATTCAACAAAATATTAATTAAAAATTTTATTACATTTTTTTGAAATATTTTAATTCAATTTTGTATCAATTAAAATCTGAATTTTTTTTATTGTTTGTTGAGAAAATGCTTTTACGCATGAAACGTTATATCAAAAATGAATTAATATGTTTACTACAATTCTGCTCTTTTGCACCAATAAAAAAATTCAATACAACGAAACAGCACGTTGAATTATTTACTAATTAGTAATTTTTATATGGGTGTACGTTGTAATGTATACAAACAAGCGGCGAGGGGCGACCCTTGACGTCGCCCCAGTAATATTCACTTAGATATTAAAAATATTTAACACAATAATAAGAACTAGCAGAACCCAGCACTTGAAATTCGAGGGCAATGATGATTTTATTATAACTGACTCTAGAAATTCGATCGAATAATCATCAATCAATATAATAAAACGGCAAGCTAAATTTGTTTTTCTATTGTGATTAAATAATGTTTATGAATTTTAATCATGTTTAAAAATCATTATTCAATTATTGGCGCTTCAGTGAGTCTTGACCGTATAACAATGCTAAGCATTCTGCGCATGTCATCATTAGAATTTCACATTCTTGAGATCTACCAAACCAGTTGGTGTAAATAATGTTAGGAAAATCAAACAAACATCGTTTTCAAATTTTGAAAGTTTTCTTCAACTAAAATGGTCAAATGGTACCACAAAATTCATTTGAAACGATTTGAAATGGCCATAGAGGGCAATTGTGTGAGGCATTTTTCTTACTTTTGGATTATTATCATTTCAAAACAGTACAAAACAGAACAATAACTTCGGGTTCATTTTCAAGTTCTTTTTGCATTTGAGTTGAGTTCACATCCAATAATTCTTGCAGTTCATAGTTTACGAGTTTCTTTGTCTGGCCGGAACGATCTTTGTTATTGAAATCAAAATCATCACACTTGAAGCGTTAAAACCAAAATCAACAGTTGGAATACGATGGAACTTCATAACTATAACCTTTCAAAAGGGTTTGCTTAGCTTAAGCGGCAGATTTAATCAAATCAAATAATAAATGAAGCGAATTTCGAAAATGCAATTCAGAACGTTCCGTTTTAGCGAAAAAACACTAAGCCACTAATAATGGAAGGAAAATTTTTACATGCTTCAGATTATTGACGGATTTATCAATTTTAAAGGTTTTTAGAAAAATTCATTTACTTATAAATAAAACCATTACATCATAGCATAAACAATATATACCACGAACAGTTTGAGCTGTCAAAGTAAATGTGAGACAAAAGATGCGAAAACCAACCCTCAATCTGAAAAAGCGCTCAAATTTTGTTTCTAAACTCGCGCGGGAAAGAACGAGAGAGCACACACAACGATATTTCGCCATGTGGAATTGAGCAAATTTATTGTAGCGAAGTCGCAATTTTAGATCAGCAGTTCGTGTACGTATACACGCGGCGACCGAATTAGTGTGCGAACGACATTTGTGCCGACGCAAATTAGAACACTTATATGCGTGCAAAATTCCGCATCGCATATTTATATCAAAAGTGGAGCGAAATGGCTCTAACTTAGCATAAAGACTATATAGCACGAACCCTCCGAGCTGTCAAAGTGAACATGAGACAAAATATAAGTGCTTTAGTGCAGCCTTCAGATCAACGCATACTAGCCAACTTCAAAATCAATAACATTAAACGGACTTTCAATTAACTAAATAAATTAGAAAATGAATCGTACACGATTCCAGAAGCTTGGAAATAATTTGCATAATTTTAAATTGTGTTAAAAATATTACTTTGGCCTTAAGTGATGTAAAACATTCAACTTGAAATGCCTGCTGGAATGCAATATGGCACCAGTCAATTCTGTTTCAATAACAAAGAAGGAATATTCAGTGTTATTCCTTAACCACAAATGTATGAAAAAAAGTTATCGACAATTTAAACAAGTGTGACTTTAATGATTTAGTAGCTTGTCAATTAATCGACACCGAATTAATTAATTCATATTCGAAACCCAACCTTATGAACGCAACAGTGAATACGAAGAACCAGGTTTATTCACTGCTAATAAACATTATAAAGCTTTTGAATTAGCCAAAAAATTATTATTATTTAAATATTTTTGACAAAAACGTATATATTTCGATTTAAATTTTCAGCATTGCATTCCAAAATTCGGAGCTCTTTCTTGATTTATGATGACTTCATCTTTCTTGCTTGATGCAAATTTTTTATTGCGTTAACATAAACAAGTAACAGCGTCGCTGGAGATCCTGTAACTAAAGGTCATAAAAGAATATCAGAAAGTCTTTGAGATCCATCATTCCAGAACGGCTGCTAGTTATTCTATTGACATTAATAAAGACTCTAATGATGATGACATTTATTAAGATAGAAGATTTTAATGCGGATTTTACTATTGTGTTTTTATGTACCTTGCTTTTCCTGTGAGTTAAGTTGAAGAACTATTTACGTTATATCGCTCCATTAAATTCTTCTAAGTTCAATTAAGCTAATTGGCTTACAGCTGAAAATAAAGCCCATTATAAAAAGAAACCAGAAAATTCACTTTATACGTCTAAAATTTCAAAATTGATTTCGATACTGTATGTTTTTTTATAAGATTTTATTGATTTCATTGTAATTGAATTGTGGTAATTTTAAATTCTAATGGTATTCACTTTTCAGGAAAACACCACTCGAACGTACAGCTGAAGTTGGAAACTGGTAGAGTGGTGAGACAAAATTGCGATTGTGATGTCTGCATGCCACTTGCAAAGCAACGAAAGTTCACAAACAACGAACAAATCTAAGTCTCTTGGTGTAGAAAGTTTTAAGTTTATTTATTGGACTACTAAATAGTCTATTGTCTTTTTGTATAACCTTATTATTTATTGGCTTATTTCAATATTATGCGCTATTCATATAATTTCAAAAAAAACTTTGTCAATTCACTTACAGTTTAAAGCAAATTTCTACGAGATGAACTCGACATAATTGTGTTTTTAGAAAATGTTTTGTATTGTTATCGAAAATAAAGTATTTATGTAACTTAAATTTAAAATGATAACTGTTTCATTGAAAATCAACTTTCTTAATCGCCTCGATATTTTTCGCACTACAAAGAGAGGTCTTATATTGAAGAAAAAGTAACTGGAAAGGATTCTCGATCACAATTACGACACGAAACGTACGACTTTAGTATAAAACCAAACCTGAAACTTTTCATGTGTGTGTAGACTACAATAATTCGGGCTCAGTACTGGCTCTGTGGTCAGCACAAACAATTTTGGTGCTCGAGGCAATGCATCAGTCAACATTCCTTGAACTCAGTTGGTGTTCCTAATCTATCTTGGCTTTAGCATGTTAAAAACTTTTTTGTGGAGTTGAATCATAACTACAGCCATGGAATTAGACATGTGACAAGACCATATTCAAGGGCACAGTGATGTACCTCATGTGCGGCCAGTCAATTGGATTGGACGAACCGTCCAAACGAAACGAGCTTAACGATCATGGTATAAAGACGAACAAGTAGTCTCTTCCGAAGCTGCAGTGACGTCATGTGTTCAGACAATCATGACATTTTGCCCAGTAGAAATTTCAGCAACACTTTGCGGCATAAAAGATGTGATTTTCCTGCTGGGTGGAGTGAGACGTATTGGAAGAAAAAGATAAATAATGTGCCATTTGAATATTCTTTAGAAAATATTTGTTTGTTCGCTAAGCTATAATATTGATCACAGTAAACATTCGTTTTTGTTACCTGACAATTAGCTAAATTTTAATATGTGGCGTTTTTGCAACGCCAGATTCAAATGTGACATTTCGATATATTTTGGCATGCCATACGCGCCGTCTCCGATTTGTTACTTTGGTAGCCCTAATTTCAGTGAATACGTGACGCAATGTGAGTCAGATGTGCGAGCGAAATAGGATGACGATTTTCAAATGGGTTTACCTTCGTTAGTCTTTATACCATGTTAACGATAATCGATCATCACACGCAAGGTATATAAACTAGACATGGTAGTCTATTCCCGATTCCCAAAGCGTTCACTACTGCGCATGTACGTCACTGAGGCCAGAAGTCGCCGAAAAGTGCCCAGTAGGAATAGCATCAACACTTTTTGGAACACATGTTCTGTAAAAAGACTACAACTACTTAATAAATGAAACTATTTAGTTTAAGGTTTTGTGTCTTTTTATTGTCAAGCGATGTGTGTTGTCTGGCGGCTAACGAATAACTGAGGCTATACATCCCCGCGGATTCACCAATACCAATACATAAAGGTTGTTGTCAAATGTCAAGTTATGGAATGTTCAATGTCAAGTTATGGAACGTTCACACTTATTACACGCTTTCTTTTTTTTATCAGATAATATTTAATTAATTCTATGGACAATCTTAATTACTATTCTTAATCCCCTCCGTATCTTTTGGGGGGGGCGACTTACACGACTACTTCGTGTGGTAGTTTCTGGTTGTATCACAGCTGGGAGAGCTGGTGGTACAATGTTATCGACCTCAATATCAGATCCTGAAACATCACTTTCAGCAGTATCATTTGCATCGGATGACACCAATAATTCATTATTATTAGCTGCTGAAAGATCTGTTTCATTCACTTCACAATCACCTTGAGTATCGTTTATGCTTTGATCTGTAGGTGGTAATATTGCAATTTCTTCAAGATTATTTTAAACTGAATGTCTACCATTAACAATATTTTCTTTAAATAATAATTCACTGGTTTTAAATCCATTGTTTTTTGATTTGGCTATAAATCGCCGATTGCGTCTGAAATGATTATTGAAGTTATCTTTAATAATATATGATTTTCCATTTACATCACTTACAATTGTACCATAATGCCAATTGTTTGATTTTTTTTAAAGCTCACCGTGTCACCCTCAGTGAGTAACGGTAATGATCTTGCGTTTTGATCATAATAATATTTTTGCTTTTCTTTTTTCTTTTTAATTTTTTTGTTGAATTTCATTTTCGGATAAGTTTTTTCTAGCTAGCAATGAACTCGACACTGGTAGCATTTTTTTTATTAATCTACCAAAAAATTGTTCGGATGGAGTCAATCCCAAGCTTGCAATTGGCGTTGTATATTCAAGAATTTTGTATTGAAATTGATCAACTTCGTTTGTTTCGTAACATCTTTTTAAGATATTTTTTGATATTGCTACACCCTTTTCAGTTAACCCGTTACTTTGCGGATAGCGTGGAATTGTGACGCAAATCGATCAAATTCAGCTGAGTGAAAGGGAACGTTGTCAGTCTTTATTATTGTTGGATATCCGACATGATTGAATAGATCTTTTAAACTCATTATTATATGTCGTGACGTTTTGTTGTTCAGTCGAAATGAAGACAAGAAATTCGAATAAAAATCAAAAATTGCAATAAAATCATGTCCCGCATATTCAAATAAATCCATTGCCACGATTTGATATGGATATTTTGGTGCTTCTTCCTAAGTCAATGGTTCCCTTTGATTATTACGTTTAAATTTTTCACACACTGAACATGTTTCCACCAATGTACGTATTTGTGAATTCATTCCAGGCCAATAATACAACATTCGAGCTCTTGCAAGAGTCTTTTCAATTCCGAGATGCGATTCATGCAACCATTTCGCGATTTTATTTTGTAATTTCGTTGGTATTACCAATCTATGGTTGTAGAACAAAAGTTCGTATTCTACATGTAATTCCGATTTAATTTTGTGAAAATGCTGACTGAATTCATCAAGATGATGATATCCCGGCCAACCATTTGTGACAAAGTTGCAAATTTTTTTTATATTGTTCGTCCGATTGAATTATTTCCCGATAAAACTTGTGATTTTCTTCCGAAATACAGACAGATTTTATGACTGAATGAATCACACCCGTTAATTCCACGATTTCTTCTTGCTGTTTAAGTTGAGCTCGCGACAAACAATCAGCAATTAGCATATCTTTACCCGGTTTGTATGTCACATTTATGCCCGGATATTTGAGCAAAAACATAAACATTCGTTGTAATCGCATAGTCACGTCATCAATGTCACGCTTTATTAATGTTTCAAGTGGTTTGTGGTCACTTTCGACAGTAAATTCACGGCCATTAAGAAAAAAATGAAATTTTTGACATGCGAACACAATTGCTAAAAGTTCTTTTTCTATTTGAGCCCATTTTTGTTCACTTTTTGACAGTGTTCTTGATGCGAATGCTATTGGATGTCCATCCTGTATTAATACACATCCCAACCCATCTTTTGATGCATCAGTTTGAATTAGTGTTGGTTTTGACGGATCATAAATCGACAACTCCGGACTAGAAGATATCACTTTTAGCAATTGTTCGAATTCACTATCGTGTTTATCAGTCTACTCGAATTGAACATCATTTCGCGTTAAATCACGTAAATTTGCTGTTGCTTTTGATAGATTTGGAATAAAACGTGCAATGTATTTCAAAAGTCTTGCATCTAAATATTTATTGAGTGGTTTAATTTTGCCCGATGAAATTGTATTTCCCATGAATTTTATTTCGTTTTGTTTGTATTGTACTTTATCCGGATTTATTTGACATAATTTTTTCTTGCCCGATCAATTATTTTCATCATGATTTTATCGTGTTAAGTGTGATTATCTGCGAATACAAACATGTCATCAAAATAAACCATTACCCCTTCCAAATCCCTAAATATCTGTATCATTTTCTGTTGAAACATTTCAGGCGCACAACTTAGTCCATATGGCATACGACGAAATTTGTATCGTCCAAAAGGAGTCATGAACGTTGTAAGGTTTGAACTTTTTTCATCTAGCTCCATATGCCAAAATGCACTGCTGAGATCAAAAATGGAAAATACTTTTTTATTTGCCAATTTTGACGTTAAATCTTCCACAGTTGGAATGAGAAAATGTTCACGCTTAATACATGCATTAAGTGGCTTTGGATCAAGGCATATGCGTAATTTACCCCCAGTCTTTTCAACAATTTGTAAATTATTTACCCAATCATTCGGATATTCAACAGAAGAAAGGATTTCATCCCGTGTCATTTGATCAAGTTCCATTCGAAGTTTGTCAACCAATGCTGACGGAATACGTTTTTTATAATGAAGAATTGGTTTTAAATTTTCTTGTAAATTTATTGTAAATTTTCTCGAAAATTTACCTATCCCGTGAAAAAGATCCCAATTTTCTTCGATTAATTTTTCTTTTTTATCTGGTAAGCAAGCAATATAATTGACATCACCCGTTTACTTAATTCAAATAAAATGCTAGTTTCTAATCCCAGTATCGGTTCAAAATCATTGCTAACTACAATAAACTCAGCCAATTTAGAAGCATTTGTATTTAATTGCAAACAGTTCAATATTACGGTACCAAAGATTTTAATTTTATTGTTACTATAATCAAATACGTTAAATTTTTGTTGATTTGATATTTGCTTGTTCAATTTCTTAACTATATTAATGGGGATACAATTTACGTCGGCCCCCGTGTCGATTTTGAACGTAAATTTTTGATTTTCTATTTGATATTCTTTGGTCCATTTTTCTTTACGATCTGCGTTTATTCTACAGATAAGATTACATTAAATAACAATGCGTTCCGAATTATGATTATGACTTTTATTTGACAACAAACCTTTTTGATTGGCCCAATGTGTTGAAACATTTTTGTTGTTGTTGTTATTATTATATTTTCGGCTTTGGCGGCACATCTTGGAAAAATGACCCTTTTTGGAGCAACCTCGGCACGTTTGACCCTTTGCTTTGCATATTTCAGCATGTTTTGGTGTCCAATTATTGTCGCCACAATTGAAGCAATAACGATTAACAGCATGAACAACCTGTTCAGATGACGTTTCGATACTCGTAATGGATTGTTTGTTGTCCAATAAAATTTTGTTGGCGCTCGCCGCTTCAAAAACTCTACATGTATCGATTACACTTTTCAATGAACTGGATAGACCATCAAGTAACTTCATTTGTAATTTTTTGTCGTGTAAACCTACAATAATACGATCACGAAACATTCGATCTTCATATGACACACCACACGTACATGAAAATTCGCATCGATTTACTTGTGTGCGAAGTTCTGTTTCCAATTCACCAAATGATTGCTTTTCTTTTTGTGTAATCATGTGGAATTTATACTATTCCATTGTCGTGTTTTTTTTAGGTAAACAATGTTCATCAAATTTTTTAAATACAGCTTCCAATGAACGATAAGTAACATCTTCAACAGTACGTTCTGGTTCATCACCGACTGCTGCAATTGTTCATTGTACGCGCGTAATTCCAAAAAATGAGTCTTGTTCGCCATCATTCGGAAATAATGTGCTATAAATGTTCGCACCCTGTGTGCCAATAAGTCATAAAAATGTGGCGATTTTTTATCTTCACTGTCATTTTGCTTGTTGTTTGCAGTCAAGTAAACTCAGAAATTTTGTTCCCATGATGGCCATTCAATAGCTAAGTTTGAACAATCCAGTTCACTTGAAACGCGTTGATTTTGTGCCATTGTAATGAAAATGGCACAAAATTTCGATAAGATAACCCGTTGAATTTTATTTGACAGCCCGTGAATGTGTTTTTTCTTTTCCGTCGAAATTACGATGAAATGTAATTAAAATAATGTTTATTTTAATTATTATTATTTTCACTTCTGACACCATGTAAAAAGACTACAAGTACTTATTAAATGAAACTATTTACTTTAAGGTTTTGTGTCTTTTTATTGTCAAGCGATGTGTTTTGTCTGGCGGCTAACGAATAACTGAGGTTATACATCCCCCAAGGTATATAAACTACATTGGTATGATCTGTTGTTACGTCATCCGGCGGGGAGGGCGTGGCCAAATATACCCAAGTGGGATTTCATGCACACTTTGAATGAAGCCAATTTGTCTTTTTCCGACTGGGAATGTAGTTCTTGCGAATATGTCATTGTTTTGTCATTTTTTACCAAGAGAATAGTGAGCAGAGTTAGAAAGTGATGAGTGTATATAACTGTATATAATATATAAATCAAATATAACTTTCAGAGACTTCACTCAAATTGTATGGCGACACTTTGGATCATTTTACGTTTTCAACATCACTTCCAAACTATGCTATATATAATTATGCTCTTGCCCTTTATTAGTTGTCGAATAAAATTTGTTGTAACTGTTATTGGTTTGGCGATGGATGCGCTGAAAGTCGAACAGTTACAATCCTACTTTTATTATTAAAAATTGATTCTATTGTCTTGCTAACTAACTAGACGACAACAACTGAGACGCTCAATCGATTTGATATTTCTCTCCGCTTCATTTGTAGCATTTACCATTGCTTATATGTCTATTGTGAAATATATAATGAGGTGAACAGGGCTGCCCAAATATCTTTCAATCTATTTTTTAAACAGGATGGCAGCACTACTGGGCGTGTCTGTGCGATATTACGTCACTCGGCGCGGAATCCTTGGGCAATAAATCATACCTATTCTGGTTTATATACCTTGTACATCCCCGCTGGTTCACCAATACCAATACATATAGGTTGTTGTCAAATGTCAAGTTATGGAATGTTCAATGTCAAGTTATGGAACGTTCACACTTATTACATGTTCCGCCCAGTAGGAAAAGGGAAAATGGCAAGTGATGCTGGAAATAAGTTTTATTGTTGCTGCTATTGCACCCACGCACCGAACAAGTCACCATCGTCACTTCACTTGTCTTTCGTTTACACGTTTCCCAGCAATGCACCGACTATCCGCCGCCGGTTTCCGCCATTTATACATTTTGAATTGTGGCATCTAGTTTTCTTTCGCCTTGCCAGATGTGCGCCCTATGTTTTGTTCATTTGGCAACCCAAATTTTTTTGGCCAAAATGAGGCACGTAAGGCCAGCTGTGCGCATGGGTTTACCATGTCTAGTTTATATACCTTGCTTCACACGAAGTGTGGTCAAAAATCAGACACGCCTCCTGTATAAACATAATACATAGTACGGACCACAGTATATGGAAAGACAGTAGATAATGTTTCATATGTTGACTTCCTATCAACAAGCGTTCCATACAATCCGTGGTACCACGGACGAAACGCACATGGTTTCCATGGTTTCTGTTATTCAGTATATGGTGGGGGAGATTTATGCGCTACGGTGCTGCTATCGTTTATGGATATTATTTTCGTTTATCGTGTGGGAAAATACTTGATTCACAGAATTCGATGATGAAACGTCGGAAAAATAACTATAATGGGGAAACTAATATCGACGAAAGTGTCTTAGCACGGCAAACAATATATATATATATATATATATATATATATATATATATATATATATATATATTGGTGTGTATATATGTGTATATTGTTGAACACGTAGAACACTGCATTCCTCTAATATGGTTCTGGATTAACAATTTTCAAAAAGTCCACCAAAACGCTTTATTCTCTATACAGCTGGCAGAACATAAGATATAACAATTTTCGGGAGCGTTCGGCAGATACTTCGGGTAAAATTTGCTCCCGAAGGCCGAGTTTGCCTACTGCCTATTCTATATACTGTGGTACGGACATTCCGAAGAAAGATTTTTGTTCTTTTTATGCCGCCAATGGGTGTGAATGAGTTAGATCTTGCATGCGAATTTCTATGCCTATACGCTTATCTCACTTGAGGGTCCGACATTTTTGCGCTTCTCCATGTATTGAATTGCATGGTAGCGAGATCTTCTGATGCTGTCGCACTTGGTGGAGTTTCGAATGAATTTAACTCGCAAATTACTTGTTACTAGTCGCTCCTGTGCATGGTATAAAGACGACCAAGTAGTCTCTTTCGAAGCTGCAGTGACGTCATGTGTTCAGACAATCATAACATTTTGCCCAGTAAAAATTCCAGCAACACTTTGTTACGTCTGTAATTTTGCGCAACGTTCTCCACTACACCGTAGCCGATGCTAGCCACGGTTCGGGCAATCACACCCGGCTTCACCCGCGAAGAGGGGTTTGAGACTATGTATTTTAAAAAAAGAAAGAGCGCCACCCGTTTCCGCGCCGGGACTGCCCTGTCCGCGAATCCTGAAATGGGAATCGGATTCACGGTAACCCAAAACCAAACCGGCCGAATAGAAAATTTGAGACAGACGCACACAAGAGCCGAAAACGCAATTTCCGCTTCGCCACTTCACACAGTTAACACACTTTCTTTATTCTTGAGGAACTATTTATTTTTTTCAATTTCAAACCTACCTATCTATCCCTATCTATGTATACTTAATTCTACTTACAATTCTTGTTCGGCCCTAACTTATTCTGAAGGCTGCTTTCCGCGACTCCTTTCGCTGCGCGTCGTTTCCGCTTCTCCTCTAGCTTCGTCGACGTCTTCCTTCTTAATTCACTTCACTCAACCGCTCCAACTTCTTGATTTCCTTGCGATACGCACAAGAACAGTTTCCAACCAAAAAAACAGCTTCACACAAAACTCAGCACTCCAAGATTCGCACCCAAAAAAGACGTCCAAACCAAGTCACGCAGCTTCCACCAGCGATCGACGTAAAAAAGCCCCGTCAGCTGCTCTTGCAATGCTATATAAGCCAAAGCCCAGTCCCGTTTTCCGTGTCGTAGGTCGATGACCACTCAGCTGGGCAGTTGACCTCATCGCAGCTTTGAAAAGCTTGGGGAACTGGTTCTCGTTGATGCGCGTCAGCTGCTGCTTGGGTGGTGTGGTTGGGGTGTTGGGGAAATAATCGTGTCGGTCGCTAATCATGGTGAATTACAATTGCCAATGGTTGTCGGTATTACAGGCGCGTAGTGGACTCCAATGGCGTGTCGTAAACCGGGCAGAGCCTTGATTTGGGATCTGTTGCGGCGATTGGGTGAGCGTTGTTGTTGTTGTGATTGTTGGCGACTTATCCGCAGGGTCTGTGACGTTGACGTAAATGCATTTAGCTGTTGGTGATTACGCAGCTTCCGCGCACACGAGCGGAACACTCCCCATAAACAACACTTGTTACCTACTTAGCTATCTAATCTAATATTCTTACATCCTACATCTCCTCTACATTTATCTTATTCAAGCTCTAGCCTAAATTGACTTACTCCCTACAATATAATTAATTAATAAGCATTTAATTCATTTATAACAATTCAATACATTCATTGGCTTGATTGTGCGAAGTGGCGATCTGTGTATTCCATTTTCCGAAAAGACAGCGTTTACCCGCACTGTGGTTTGGGGTCTCAAGGACAGGGAAGTCCCATATTTCGCCCTTGAGAGTTTGGGGTCGACCACGTTGCGTGGCGAACGTAACAACTTTCCGGCATACAAGATGTGATTTTCCTGTTGGGTGCAGTGAGATGTATTGGAAAAAGATAAATAATGTGCCATTTAAATATACTTTAGAGAATATTTGTTTGTTTCCTAAGCTATAATATTGATTACAGTAAACATTGGTTTTTGTTACCTGACAATTTGCTAAATTTTAATATGTGGCGTTTTTGCAACGCCAGATTCAAATGTGACATTTCGATATATTTTGGCATGCCATACGCGCCGTCTCCGATTTGTTACTTTGGTAGCCCTAATTTCAGTGAATACGTGACGCAATGTGAGTCAGATGTGCGAGCGAAATAGGATGACGATTTTCAAATGGGTTTACCTTCGTTCGTCTTTATACCATGTTTCCAAAGTATCTTCGGATCGACGTGAGCTATCTTCAATGGTGGGACGAGGCAGGAACATGATCTGACTTGTGGTATTAGAGTGGGTAAGCGAACTTTGTTTACCTGACTAGCACGTGGTGACTTTGCTTGTTCTCATTGGTTGATTGCGCGATAATTTGAATATGTACGCTTAACGCAAGGTATATGGACTAGAGGTAAGATCTTCCGCGTTTTCAAACTCTTCCGGGCTGCGCATGTACGCAACTGTTGACGAAAAATTCCCAGTGCAAATTTTCATCTCGCTTCGAGGAGATTGAAACTCTATTCCACTAGGAAAGTTGATGGATATGTTATTTGCGCAAGTAAATTTTATATGAAAAGTAACGAAATTGATGCATGATGAATAAACAAATGCCAACGATGACTTTGGTGTACCTATATGATTAGGCATCTTCATAATAACAAGTATGTAAGGTTTCTCGGGAAATTATGGTATAGATTGAGAACACCGCTCTGTATATAGAAATGAATCTTACAGAAACGTGAAAAACAAATTCAATACCAATAATTGAAAAAAGCAGCGGTCCCACAAAAAACAATACCTGCTAATGCAATTGTATGTTCGTGATGAACCATTTCGCACTTCTTTTATTTCTTCATTTGCACACAATGCTTCTACTGCATGGTAACACCAATGCGTAAATTTCATGTTTTATTCCCACTACCAGAAGCGGCAGCCCTAATTTTCATAAAATTTCTGCGACGATTCGTCAACAGTTTCGTCATGATTAGAGCGAGATAGGACGAAAGCATGCGCATGGGCTTACCTTCTAGTCCATATACCTTGCGCTTAACGTGTATACTTGCCGTATGGCTGTGCACATGTAAGATGATGGAGCTTTGATCAAGCGTACGAAATGGTTCGAAAGATAATAGAAGTTGAGATCAACAAGATAATAATCAGATAGAGGCAATGGAACGCGATTGCATGCTCGCGATGGCTGGGTAGTCAGATCGTCAGATTGGGTCTGAAATGCTATTTGTGCTTTGTTGCGAAGATCAATGAAAGGAAAAGACAGATTGATGGGAAGTTGTCTGTGAAATGCAGTACGCTTACAGCCTATACTTGCCGTATGCCTGTGCTCATATAAGATGATGGAGCTTTGATCGAACGTGCGAATAGGTTCAAAAGATAATAGAAGTTGAGATCATCAAGATCAAGTCGCCGGATGCCGTTGGCAGTAATTTGATGTAGTTAGCTAATGGAAATTGTTGGTTGGCTAGTATTTGATTGAGACACGAGATTTTCCGTGTTTTTATTATTTTTTAGACAGTGGACGGAAATAAATGTGTGAATAAATGTATTTAATTGCTTCATACCTGTATGACTAACCAGAATAATTGAAAGAGAAATATATTTGATTACTGGTAACTTTTCAACATAATGCTAGGTGGATAATTTATTAATTTTGTATTATAAGTGAAACGTTGCGGAGGGCAGTTATGATACATATATATTTCCACCTTTACAATTCATTTTTCAATAAATTTTATTTTAATAAATCCACCCCGAGATTGATCTATTCCGTTGAATACCAGGAAGTGGTTCTCCACCTGGTTTAATTCCTTAAGTTGTCTCTGTGTTCTAAATCGCTCCAAAAATCTTGGAGGGAGGAAGCAGAATCGTCCGTCTTCCAGGAAAACAAGTCGAGTTCCATATTTAGTCTTCATGTGCTTGAAAACTTTAATTTTTAGGTCAATATTTTCTTCTAACGATGCCACTTTATTTAATTCTGCAATCTTATTAAAAATAATTTTAAAGTCTACACACTGTTTCAACTTGTATTGGCACTTACCATCTTTTATTACAGCTCACTTCTTGTCGGAAAATACTTGTAGTTTTCTGAATCTGCACAGTCTTCTCTTCATATATAATTTTCATCGGTAAATTCTATGCATTGAGAGCCTAGACTAGTTAATTTTCAATACAATGTTGCTACTTAACTGCATCAATTAGGTGTAATATTTCATCAAGATTTTTAATTTAAGATAAGAGTCAGGTAGTCACATAGTTGCAGATTTCACACTACTAATTCGAGCAAAATAACAAGTTGTTTGTTTGATACAGTTGGTATTCTAGATAATCGAATGTTAATGTAGGAGCATTTAATCAGGATGGGATATCGTGATCGTCAATTTACATCTTTAATGAACAAAGTAGAGAAAAAATAAGATTCAAAGGGATATAAAATAGGATAGCCAGTTTCAGTTCAATTCAAACATAAACTATAGATCCTCGGTAGAAGGTATGTAGAGAAAGTAAGAAGTGAGTATAACTTATTATTATTATATTTATATTTTTTTCTTTTTAGAGTTTGAAATGTTCAGGAAGGAAAAGCAGATTCTAATCCAAGTGAGGTCCCATTTGGATGCTGCAAAGTTCCTACTCGAGAGCGCCAGTAACGCAAAAAAGGGAAGCAGGAAAGAGAGCATAGGGTGAAGAGAAGTACCGTCCAACATAAAAATGAATGTAAAAAAAATATTTTAGCACTAGATAGTGCATTAAGTATAGAATATTCCTTGTTTTCCTCTTCATTAAGTAATTTAGTTAGAATTGTGAGGGAAAGAAAATCAACCTTTACTTGTGAGGAGAAAAATTTTCTTTTGCAAAATTTTACAAGATATTCCATTGTAAGTGTAATTCTGTGAATGTATTGAACGAATGCCTCAGTTTTTTTAATAATAACGCGAAAGATAATAATTAATGTCAATTTATTTATTTAATTAAGAAGAATTTGTCTTACAGACTAACATAATCCAATTACAAGACAATAAAAGAAAGGAAAAAAATGCAGAAATTAAAGAAAAGAAAAACATAATATACCATAGATTAAACTAATTAGTTAAAAAAACACTTTACCTTCTGCTTATGAATGTAGAGTGATTGAGGAAACGGACCAAGTCGCAGAGTATTATGGTTTCGAGCAAGGTATATAAACCAGAAGAGGTATGATTTATTTCCCTAGGACTCCGCGCCGAGTGGCGTAATATCGCACAGACACGCCCAGCAGTGCTGCCATCCTGTTTAAAAAATAGATTGGAAAATATTTGGGCAGCCCTGTTCACCTCATTATATATTTCACAATAGACATATAAGCAATGGTAAATGCTATATACCAGAGCTAGTCTTAAAATCACATGCCATTAAAATGACAACTAATAAAGGACTTCAAAATTCTCTATAATAAACACCGCATCGAGAGCAAAATTATATACAGCATAGTTTGGAAGTGATGTTGAAAAACGTGAAATTATATTTGATTTGTATATTAAATACAGTTATATACACTCATCACTTTCTAATTCTGCTAGGTAGCACTATTCTCTTGGTAAAAAATGTTTATAGGGTATTTCTCGCTATACACTTATTAATCTTATTGGCAAGAACTACATTCCCAGTCGGAAAAAGAAAAATTGGCTTCATTCAAAGTGTGCATGAAATCCCACTTGGGTATATTCACTTGGGTATATTTGGCCACGCCCTCCCCGCCGGATGACGTAACAACAGATCATATCAATTTAGTTTATATACCTTGAGCGTCAATATGAAAATAACAAAAGGTTTTGTAACCTGACCCACCACGATTGATCCACGTGAATATTCAATCAATCTCCTTCCCCCACCAGAATCCTTAAGGGGGAAAATACATGTAACTGCTCAAAAAATTGATATTTTTCTCTTACATTAAAATGTTCCAAATACTCTAACAACACGCCAAAAAAAGTTTTGAAGCGATATTCGTATTAGTTTTCGAGTTATAGTTCGTTATATGCAGCGCGGCGTTCCCCAGTAAGCCGAGCACACGTGCCTCGCATCCCTGCCTACTTTCTCTCCGGCGCTATGGGCGGTTCTCTAATTGTGTATCCCTACCATATTCTTATAAATCTGAAATTCCGAGGAAATAGGATCTGGAATCGCTGACTAATGAGTAAGTTATAATAAAAACTAATTACCAATGGTTTTTCCTACTGCAAACTTTAAACGCGTTTTTCTCAAATTAGTACTTTTTCAACTTCCGTACAAAATATCTCAAAAAATATTGAACCGATCCGGCTCAAATTTATACCACATCTACAAAAGAGTCTTATGTACTAGTTGAACCTACATGTTTTTGTAATTTCGGAGAAATAATTCGCTTATGAATGTTTAAAACGCGACTTTTTTGAAAAATATTCGATTTTTTGTTTAATCTAAAATTAATGTAAAAATTACATTTTTTTATACATTTTATTGGTCAACCTAAGAGCTATACATCTCATTTGCGTATTTTTCTTCTTTTGAATGTTGCAGGATCTCCGGAAATGGCGTTAATTTGTACGAGGCATTTTTTGAGGTGTTTTATTCATTCGTTCGCATTGCCGCCATTTTGTGTTGATTAAATCAACCTGAAATTAGCATTTTTTTAAATTTTACATGTATTTCGCCCTTAAGTTATCATTGCACCCTCACGTAGATGTTATGATTGATATTAACTCATTCCAATTACTGTTATGAAAACCTCTTATAATAATTATTTAAAGAAGCATTATTTTCATTATTATTTTTAACTTCCCAGTATATGGGAAGTTCTTGTAATCGCCTCGAAAATCGAAATTGAAATTTTCAACATTTCTTTACGTTTTGAGGTCTATAGAGTATATATAAAATGTTTTTAGAAAGGGAGATGTATGTGTGTGTGTGTGTGTGTGTGTACGTACGTACGTACGTACGTACGTACGTTCGGAACACTTTTTTCTACGAGCATAACTCACGTAAACAAAGTCATATCGAGTTCGTTGAGGTGTCAATCGAAGCGTCTTTGCAATCTCATGAGCTGATTAGTTTTTGGGATACTTCGGTCGGGGGGGTTTGCCTTTTTCGCCCCTTGAAGGTCAACCATGTTATGCGCTATATCTCACGAACCAAACATGCGATTTTTATTATTAAGGTGTCAATCGACGCGTTTTAACATTGAAATGATTCTATCAAATTTTTAAAAAAATTCTTGGAGCCGTTTTTTAATTTTTTTAAAAAAAGTGCAAAAAATTAGGTTTTTTTTCAAAAACATCAAATTTTTAACCTAATTTTCAAACCTAAGTAATCAATGTTTATATAATTTATATACTCCAAATAGTTTTTGTGAAAAAACCAGCAAAAGTTTTTTTCATGATTATGAAAAAAATTAAATAAAAAATAAAAAATCATTAAACGTTCAAGGTCATTTACGTCATTCATTATATCTCGAGAACTAAATATAATATTTCCATCATTAAGGTGTCAATCGACGCGTATTATCATTTTAATGATGTTTTTATATGTTAAAAAAATCTTTAAAGTGGTTTTTTAAATTTATTGAAAAAAATTGGAAAAGTAGTGTTTTTTTCATAGAAAAATTCATTTTTCACCTGATTTGCACATCGTAATAATAAATGTTTGTAGAATTTATAAAATTTTATCAATTTTTGTAGAGAAACCAGCAATAACTTTTCTCATGATTACAAAAAAAATTAAATTAAACATAAAAAATCATTCAAAGTCACCATGTAAAAAGGGTTCATTCGAATTATAATACCTTAAATCTCTTATTCTAAAGACATTGTTGTAAAGTCAATCAAAGTTTATTAATATTTGCAAAATTTAAGCAGATTTTCAATAGTTTTCACATCACCATGTTTTAACTTTTATGAAAAAATTGCTTTGTAATCTGTCCCCACTCCGATGAATACTCAATCAATGGACGCTCCCGTAGATGAAACGATTAATATTAAGTCATTCCAATAACTTTTACGAGAAGTACATTTTTATTATTTGAAGTAGTATTATTTCCATAATTATTATTGTGTTTAATATTTTCAATATCTTTTTAGATATTACTGGGAAGTTGACCGTGTGGACCTCATGGGTCGCACCTCACGGCTTGTTTTGCTTAATATTTGTGATATCTTTGTAAACATTACTGGGAAGCTGATCGTGTGGACCTCAAGGGTCGCACCTCGCGGCTTGTTGGCAATATGGTGCCACTATTTCCATTGATTTTCATCGGATACTGGAATCTATCCCTACTTCGGATTTGAATGAGTTATGAACAATATGTATGTAGGTATCTCCCCACGAGTTGCGAAACCTCGGTCAAATCCTTTCATAATGTTGACATTTTCATTTTCTGCACCATTTACATATTCATAGAATGCAAAATCGAATTCGTATGTTTGCCCAGCTTTTGCCCACTCAAACCCGACACACGTTTGGATAGTATGATTAATGAATTTTAATGCAATCCAGGCCTAGCAGAAGAATTATTAGTGGAACCCAGAATCAATTTGAACGGTTTGCGCTGCGACGAAACAACCAAGCGATGCGTCAACGCCTATTTACTCGCGTCTGCGCACTCATCAATTTGTGCCGCCACGGACCGTCGGTTTCTTACGTGCGCGGTTGATTCAACTTAAAATGTGCAACTTCTCGTGAAGTGCGGACAATTTCAGTTATTTGAGCATCTTTGTCGAAGAAAACGCCGACCACCGCGCAAGTGCATTGCAGAAGACAATCTCGGTAGTTGAACACTAATCAGTCCGGGAATCGGTCCAGCTGCGCTTTTGCGCTTTGCTTTTCCGCAAATACACGAGGCCTATGCTGTGACTAACCGCTTATTTTAAGCGCGCAGCTAAATTTAGTGCGCGATGAAAATCAGTCCCATACCCAGTTTGTCGTGCCAGTTCTGCCCTTAGGTGCACCTATGTATGTAGTTGATAGATACGCGCAGCTAACTGTGCGTTGATCCTGACGCAGTGACATTTTATCCGGTATAAGCTGAGGTGACTAGTGCGCTAGCCAGCGGAAGCCCCCTTAGCCAGGTAAGGAATTCAACAAATTAGCAAAGTGCGTCGCGGCGGCGCCCGCCCGCGTTCCACCGACTCAGTTGACTCAGTCGCTTAGTTGACTTTATTTTAAGCTTATGTGAATGTGGCGCGCATATTCCACGCCTGAAGTCCGCGCTGCATGTGGTGCGAGTACCGCTTCTTTCTGAGCAGTCGTTTTGTATCAGCAGGCGCGTGAAAACAGAACTCGCGGAGACTGCCTTAAATGGCTTTGGACGGTATTGCGGGGCCTAGGCGTTACGCACACATGAACAGGTGGCGGATTGATTCTCGAACCAATCTAGGAACTGAGCAAATTTTAGGTCTACTCCCTGTTATGTCATCAAAAGTCTAGCCTCAAGGCTCTCACCGCAGGCTTTAACCCAAAACGCGGCTTCCAAACAATTCTGAAAACGCCAAGTGGCTTCCGTTTGATTGGAGTTGATTTCGCGCGACAATGTCGCTTCTTATATGGGAAGCATGATTCGGTCGCTCCATGTTCGACTAACATTAATCACTTCTAGTAAAAGTTAATTATTGGTGCCATTTCGTTAATTGCCGCAATCAAAGCTAAGCAAAATATCAACGAGGGTGGTTTGAAGTCTGCAACATTCGGGTTTGAAGAACTTTGAAAACAGGAAAATTATTTATACACGAGTGTGCAAAAGTAAAGAAACTTCTCAAAGCTTTGAGTGGAAGGATCTATAGTGGATACTCGATGAAATTCGTGTATATTTGTGCTTGATTATTTTTTGCGCAATAAAAAATCCAACAAGCCGCGAGATACGACCCATGAGGTCCACATGAACAACTCCCCAGTAAAATCTATGTATATGTATTGTAAACATAATAAATTAAAAAAACGGCTGAAACAATTTTTTTATAAAGTTAAAAACAGCACAAAAATGTTAATACACGTCGATTGACACCTTAATGATGCAAATATCATATTTGGTTCGCGAGATATATTGATTGATAAAAATGACCTTGAAAAGCATGATGACTTTTAATGATTTTTTATTTTTAATTTTATTTTTTACGTATTTATGAAAAAAGTTTTGCTGGTTTTCTTACAAAAACTATTTGGAGTATATAAATTTTATAAACATTGATTACTGTGTTTCGGAAATCAGGTAAAAAGTTTATTGTTTATGGAAAAAAACCTAAGTTTTTGCACTATTTTTAATAAATTAAAAAAACGGTTCAAATGATTTTTATAAAAATTTGATGGAATCACATAAATGTTAATACGCGTCGATTGATATCTTGATCAAGGAAATCGTATGTTTCGTTCGCGAGATATAACGCATGACAGAAATGACCTTTAAATGGTCAAAACAACAAACCCTCCCGACCGAAGTTTCCCAAAAACTAATCAACTCTTAAAATTGCAAAGACGCTTCGATTGAGACGTTAACAAAGTCCATACGACTATGTTTACGTGAGTTATGCTCGTAGAGAAAAGTGGCCACGAACGTACGTACTTACGTGTACACACACACATACATACTTCTTTCTAAAAACACTTTATATATACTCTATAGACCTTAAAACGTAAAGAAATGTTGAAAATTTCAATTTCGATTTTCGACGCGATGCTTATTTTGTTCGACACTTCATCTGGGTTATAAATATAAAACGCACCAAAAATGACGAATTTTTAAGAACTGCCGGAAAAATAACGGTAATGAGAAATGATTTACAGAACGACCATTGTACAGACTTTCTCCTGGATAATTCAAATTTTCCTATCGGTCCCTTCAGTTTCTAATTATCAAGGTTCGACTGTACAAAAAAATATTTTTCAATTTCGCTGGATGCAATTAACATGCAAACTAAAAGGTTTTATTCGTTGATTTTGGGACATCGAAAAAGCTTGGATTCCAACAGGACCGGCTCAAGCTTTTTTGGCGCCCTGTGCAAAAGTGCAACTTTTCGCCCCCAAGCCAAATAAAAGTCGTTTCCACGTAACCCATGTGGTAGACTTTTTTAAGCGCTTTTTTTAATGAGGTATCCCCGGTAGGCCTATTCCTCAGATTAAATTTGCAAAATCACAGAAAGTTCATTTAAAAATCTTTAAATTAAAAATAGCTCAAAAAGAAACTAAGAACTAAACAAATTGCTCTTTTCTGGCCTTTTGCTTCGGAAACTCTGCAATCAAATGGTCATATTCTAATGTTTCTACCAACTCGTTTTCTATTGACAAAATAGCTGAACCTACCAGGCGATCTTGAGTCATTGTAGTCCTCACATAATTTTTAATTAATTTTAGTTTCGAAAAGCTACGTTCGCCTGACGCGACTGTAATTGGTAACGTATTAAGCACTTTCAAGGTAATGACTGAATTTGGAAATGCTTGATCTAAATGTGCTTGATAAATGTAATTCAATACATCCAAGGATGAACTACCAGGTTTAACGAACGTAGACAACATCATTAATTCTTGTTAAAGCATTTTCTAGGCTCTTACTTAGGATATTTAAATTATCTAATAAAGCCGCTTCATGGATATCATACAAGAAACAAAAAATACTATCATGATTTCGGAGCTGCTCAAATCTTTCACTAGTAGAGCTTATAGCTTGGTCTAATATTTTAAAGTAAAAGTTAACTTTATATTGCATTTCAGGATCTAATAAAACTTCAACAGATTCGTTTGAATAAAAAGATTTATGGGGGCGAGAGCGCAGAGAAGAAGACTGGGGAAAATTTGGTCATATATCTAATTCCAAAGCAATCAATTTAGCTTTAAGAAGGTACTGACTAAATACCTGATCTGTTCGCATTTCCACTAAGGGCCTGCACGTCTGATCTAATATTGAAACGCTGGCTGACAAATTTACGCGTTGACCTTGCAAATATTTTCTAGATATATTATTTTTTTCTAGAATATCGTACCATATGAGCACGTTACAAATGAACTTATAATCTAAAATCTTATTCCCTAATGACTCAGCATGAACTTTTACCTCAGGATTTCCAGCTTCTGAAATTCTGATTAATGCTTCATATATTTCACCTATATTATTTTTCAATGGCCTAAGGGTATCTATTCTGCTTTCCCATCTAGTTTCAGAAAGTGGTTTCAGGGTCAAATTGGGTATATTTTGCTTATAAATATCCCATCGGTTTGTAGAACTCGACACAAACACATACAAATTATGTACTATATCAAAGAATTTCACAGCGTCCAACGAACATCGGGCTGAATCATTCACTACTAAATTTAACGTATGAGAACAACATGGTACAAAAAATGCCCTAGGTTCAAGAGTTTTTATCCTATTCTGCATTCCAGGTTGCTTTCCTTTCATATTGGAACCGTTGTCGTAGCCTTGACCTCGACAGGTACTGATAAGAATATTCAAATTTGTCAATTCCTGTAAAATTAATGTGGTTAAGCCTTCACCAGTATTATCTGTACATTCAAAAAATCCTAAGAAATGCTCACGAATTGTAAAAATGCTATTTTCATTATTATCGAACCTAATAATTAAGGTGACCTGCTCCATATGGCTTTTATCAGGAGTTGTATCTACGATTATAGAATAGTATTTTGCATTATTAATCATATTAGCTATTTCATATTTAACTGAAGAAATCATTAAATTAATTAATTCATTTTGTATATTTTTACTAAGGTATTTGTTTTGAGTCTCTTGGCTATTTATTCTTCTTAAATGTTCTCCTATGATAGTGTCAAAGTCACCTATTGTTTCTACAAGTTTTAGAAAGTTACCATTATCTGGATCATGTAATCTTTCTGAAGTACCCCGAAATGCTAAAGACTGAGTGCCAAGATATTTTACGAGAATCAAAAGCCTACGCAAAACATTTTTCAAATGAGCTACAATGTATTTTTTATCCCATTTTCAACTGTTAGATTTTGCTTGAAGTCTACTTTCCACAGTTTCCATGATCGAAAATTGTCAAAATGAGATGAACTATTTTCACGGCTTTTTAGTATGTGACTCATACGGCTCCAATCAGATGATCCTGAGCTAGACAGTGCTTGATTTGCTTTATTTTTCGTAAAGAGAAGGCAACAAAAACAATAAAGAGCATTCTTAGTGATAGAATAAACTAACCAGGATTTGAAATTTTTTCTCCTCCGGCTAAAGTTCGTTGGTATAAGGATACGTTGAACTTTCTGTTGTTTGTTTTACGGAAAGGAAAATTTATGATTTGACTCGGACCTACAAAGACAATTATTTTAATAGCTTCAGGAGAAAAATCGTTCCAGTTATATGGATCTGTCATATCTAATCCCTAGGCAAAATGTGTAGTGGCTTCATTTTGCTGAACGTTAAAAACACTACCCAAAACTGCAGGAGATTCAATGCAGCCTTCTGAACAAACACCTTCTGAATTTGCCACGGGTCGCGAAAGAAACTTTAAAAGCTCACCTGATTGTCTCTTTATTGCCACTTCTTGTATTTTCCGCCGTTTGCGAAATTCAGCACCAAAAGGCTTATTATTTTGCATTTTGTACTTGTGATTTGAAAACACAAGTACAAAACTCAAACAATGAGCACTTTCAAAATCACTTAATGAACACGTAAAACCCCAAAATACGTTTTTGACACAAACAAATTGCTTTGAAAAACACAATCACTAAAAACTCACTCGCTTCCCGCTAAATCAGTAAGAAAACTGTCGTTTTTGGGTCTGGGAAAATCAAAAGGAAAAATCGTTATATACTTTCTACATAGATAACCAAGATGTACATAACATCCATTTTATGCTTCCTAAAAACACTTGCTTCCAAAAACATTGGAATACATTTGCTTTTAATTAGCTTTATGTGAAAATTATGAACATCGTGCAGCTGATAAAGTAAACCATATGAAGTAAGTTAACATGCAATAGAATTTCAGATGCAAAATAAGTCTTGTAATAAATTATATAAATTTCCACAAGCACAGTATTCGCAGCTAGACCAAAAAATTTGGCAGAAGCGATAGATTTGAGTTTAGAATTAGAGAAGGGTGACGTTTTCCAAACCAATAATGTCCTAAATATAAATAGAACCAGATATAATAGATATGACGCAAACAACAGTTTCAATAATAACAGGAACAACCAAAATCGATTCCAAAAACGAAGTAATAATCAATATAATGCTAGGAATAACAATCAAAATAATAATAACAGGAATTTCAACCAATATAATATGAACAACGGGTACAACAACAGAACTAATATCCCACAACAACATAACCGGAATAACTATGGTAACAATCGATATAATAATAACAATGCGAGGAATAGAAATCAACATAACGCTAGATTCCTTAACAATAGAGGAAGATATGTGAATTTAGGACAGAACCAGGGAAACGGGGAAGGCTCCGGAACGGAATAAACACCCCGACCGGACCAAAATTTTTCAAAATTTCGGATAATTGTATGAATTACGTCAAAGTTTATTCTTTATTGTACAAATTCAGAACAACCCCTAACGTTCCTTATAGATACAGGAGCAGACGTCTTTTTATGCAAAAGAGGAAAAATAAAAGAAAATGAGCTATTTCGGCTGAATGATAATTGCAAATTATCGGGAATCACTAATGAGACTATAACATCTCAGAGTTCAATCAATATTATATTACACTTATCTGACAGTTTAGGAATAAAAGACAAATTCTACATCGTAGACGATGTATTCCCCATTAAAACAGACGGCATTATTGGGAGCGATCTCTTAACAAAGTATGCTTGCAAAATAGACTACGAAACCTACACGGTAAGTTTTTCGGCAGATCAGGGTGACATTATAGTACCAATGGAATGTCGAGAAATCAAAATGAAACAGATCAAGCTTCCAGCAAGATCCGAGGTAATTGTACCTATCAATATTAACTCAGATGTTGACCAGGTCGTCCTGAGTAAAGAATTAGAAGGAATATTTGTCAGTAATACTATAAAACCAGCCAAAGGAATTTGCCATATAAAAATTCTGAACACAAAAGACTCAGAAGTAATTTTGGAGAATATTGAAACTTTATTAGATACCCATCCACTTACTCACTATGAGATAAAGAACTACAAGCAAAATAATTTCAAGAGCAAAGCTAGATTCAGTACTCTTAACAAAATTTTGAATATAGATTCAACAGATCATCTAGCACAAGCTAAAATCTTTCAGTTAGTAGAAGAATATCAAGATATTTTTCATCTTGAGAATGAGCATTTAGGTGTAAACAACTTTTATAGACAAAAAATAGAAGTAACAGAGAGAATACCAGTATACACTAAAAACTATAAATTACCTCATAGTCAAACTGAAGAAATAAAAAATCAAGTACGTAAACTTCTGAATGAGAACATAATAGAACCTTCAGTTAGCCCATACAATTCTCCATTATTATTAGTACCAAAGAAAGATGATGGTACATCTAAGAAATGGCGTTTGGTAGTAGATTTCCGAAGACTAAATACTAAAATAGTCAACGATAAATTTCCTTTAAGTCGAATTGAAGATATATTAGATAAATTGGGAAGAGCAAAGTATTTCTCAACACTTGACTTAAGAAGCTCTTTTCATCAGATTGAGTTAGACGAGTCATCTCGACCACTAACGGCATTTTCTGATACTCATGAGCATTATCAATTCACCAGATTACCATTCGGACTAAAAATTTCTTCTAATAGCTTCCAGCGAATGCTTACCATCGCATTGAGTGGACTTGATTCTGAAGCATTTCTATATGTCGATGACATTATTGTCTTTGGTTGTAGCATAAATCACCACAACCAAAGTATGCGAAAAGTTTTCCAAAAATTAAGACAATACAATCTTAAATTAAACCCTTAACAAATGTCAATTCCTTAAAAATGAAGTGGTATTCTTAGAGCATTTGGTAACAAAGGATGGCATAAAGACCGACCCATCTAAATATAAAAACATAGAAAATTATCCAGTTCCGAAAAACGCGAATGAAACTCGTAGATTATTTGCATTCTGCAATTATTATAGACGTTTCATACCCAACTTAGCTGATATAGCCAAAAACTTCAATTCATTATTAAAAAAGAAAGTACCTTTCATTTGGGATAATTCGTGCCAAGTGGCATTTGAGACGCTCAAATCTAAACTAATGAATCCCCCAATTTTGCGATACCCAGATTTCAATAAACCGTTTATACCACGGATGCGTCGAACTACGCACTAGGAGCGGTTTTATCACAAGGTGATAAAGGATCTGACCTACCTGTATCATACGTCAGTAAATCACTGACAAAGTATGAATTGAATAAGCCCATAATAGAGAAAGAACTATTGGCGATACATTGGGAAATGAATTTTTTTAGGCCATACCTATACGGAAAAAAATTCATGGTTGTCACCTACCACAGACCATTAGTTTCACTCTTTAGCCATGAAAATCCATCTTCGAAATTAACTAGGATTAGACTCGACTTAGCAGACTATGATTTTGAAATCATCTACAAGAGAGACGAAATAAACACGAACGCAGATGCTTTGTCACGCATTGAACTTAATTCAGACATATTAAAGAAAATGATTCCAGCTGAGATTGATGGCACTGCAAAAATAACTTTAGCTATTACAAGGGGCATGAACAACACGAATAATAAAACTGACACTAAAAATAATAATAACCAAAATGATTGCAATCATTCAAAGAAGCCGGATCAACTTCATATTTGGGATTGTACATCAATATCTGACATCAGGAACATTAATAAATTAAAATTCGAAATAGCGCGTAATATGAAACCCATGGGTATAGATAATAAAAGAGGCATACAAAACAAAAGGGGTACAAACAAGAAAGAACGTTTGAATATAAAAATCGTACGTACGTCAAAAGAAATAATTGTATGTTGTGATAGCGATAAATTTCCCAGAGAATACGTTCCTGATGAAAAAAAGCTACCAACTGTTAGGCATAGAATCAACAGTGATAATCCCAACGGAAAACTAGGTTTCATTGTGGAAAAGCTGATTGAAACAATGCATATATGGAAAATAAACGAGCTAGCATTGTCAGAAAATGACGAAATATTTAAATGTGTACACAAAAAACAATTAATAAAATTATATTATATGCTGCAGCAAAATAATAAAAATCGCGTTTCATTAAAAATATTAATATATAAACCACCTGAAACAATCTTGAGTAAGTCAGTCCAAGAAAAATTAATAAACGAATATCATAATTCACCCCTTGCAGGACATCTAGGCGTTAGGAAAACACTCCTGAAATTGAAGCAAAAATTTTGTTGGAAAAATATGAGCAATATGGTCAAGAAATTTATAACTAACTGCAAATCCTGTGCAAGAAATAAACAAGTTAGGCATACGAAAGAACAAGCTGTAAAAACAAATATACCATCAACCACTTTCGAAATTTTACAAATTGATACGATTGTCCAATCGTCCATTAAGAATATCAAATCACTTTAGATATATACTAACTATGCAATGTGAAGTTTCTAAGTTTGTCGTAGCCACATCAATTGAAACTAAAGACGCGAAGACAGTCGCTTCAGCTTTATTAAAAGACTTTGTACTGAAATATGGCCAGTTTAAAATTTTAAAATCAGACAGAGGAACTGAATTCACTAATGAACTGATAAAAGAGATATGTAACTTATTAGAAATTAAACAAATATTTTCCACTCCTTATCACCACGAAACATTTGGTATGGTAGAAAGAAACTATCGTGTTCTCAATGAATTCATGTTATCATTCGCGGAAGAATCTGAATGGGATGTTTGGCTCCCATATTACACATTCGCGTACAATACCTCACCGAATATCGATACAAAATATTCACCATACGAGTTAGTATTTGGGAAATTACCATATTTATCGAGTGGCAAGATTAACAACGCGGACACTGTATATAATTTAGACAATTTTGCGAATGAATTTAAAGCAAGAATGAAAAGAACATTGCAGAAAGCAAATGAAATTATAGAGATAGTTAAGAATAAAAGAATACTTGCAAACTCAAATGTAAATAAATAAGACTCTAAAATAGGCGACAAAGTATTAGTCAAGGTAACTAATAGAAGAAAAAATCAAAAACCTTATCAAGGTCCTTCGACTATTGTAAAACAGAATGGAGTAAACTCAACATTAGATACGAACGGAACAATTATAGAATTTCATAATAATTTACTAAAACCTTGGAAATGCAATAATATGTACAAAATATTTTTAAGAATTTAAAATAAGTTAAAAAACATGTACCGCCACACGTTGCTTCACCTTTTCTTCAAGTGTAAAGTACATAAAGGCTCGGCACAAAAAACCATAGGGGTGTAATGATATGCATAATCTAAAACACATTACACGTTCCCATTCTCACGACACTGTAGCATTTGCACACAATGCATTTGTTTATGCAGCATTGCTGAATATCGGAAACATGTGTGGATCGATGCATTGTCGATGCATTTGAGCCATGTTTGGGCAATTCGACTTGGTCCATTTTGTGTCAGCGTGTTACCGAGTTTTAGGCAATAAGAAATAGTATACACAGTCAATTCTCAACAATTAAAGACTTGAGTGCTAGGCATACACCTCGTTCTAACAAATTCTAAGAGTTTTACTGTCACGTAGAAATTGCGGCACAGGTTGGTATATCCATCCGATGCCATTAATTCGGGCAAGTGCTAACTTGCTCGGCTTAGGTGTTATTGGCTTTGGTTTCTTGACTAATTCTGGTTAGGGCGTTGAATTGACTCTTGCTTCTCTTCCACGTTTTCAATTTGGACCAAATCTTAACATAAATCACAATAGCATTTGTTTCTTACTTTTCGCCAATTCGGGCCCTCCCTGTTTAGCTTAGCGCTTGCCAAGTAGGCATGTGTAGCGCGCTAAACCCCTTTATTTACTTACCTCTGCCGGTGTGGACCCGATTCCCTGAAGCAAAAAGGAGGAAGGAACCTTAGGGAAACTATCTGCTTAGGTTTATTAATCCATGTTTATTATTATTATTTTCTAATGGAACAAAATGGCACATTTAGTTTCTGTATAGTACATTTTCATCTTATGCAGTTTCAATATTTCAATATTCAATATACCTTTTTCGTGTTCTTTTTACATAATCTTGCATCTATCAATCCTTATTAGTAATTAGAGCCATAATAATCTTTTGTTTTAGCTTGAAACTAAAACCTATACGTTGTCATTTCTTTAAATTATTGAATTTTCAAACTAAGTTACTATAATATTAGATAAAGACTTTATTATAATGTTATTAATTCATTTTTTTTTTATTTCACTTTCATATAATATTTTTCTCAAGATCTTTGCTCTTCATAATTTTCAATCATTTTTTTATTTACAAGTCATGTTGCACGATATGCGAAACATTAACAATTCGACTCATGGAATTATATCGGGCTTCTCATTTAGTTCACTTAAAGTAATTTATCATCTCCGAAATAGTGGTCGAATTTATTTTGAGAGGAGCCAATTGCGCGAGAGTTCGCCAAATTCTTAGGTATATTTGAATTGATACTAAATTTGCAGAATAAAATTGATGATCGTCTTCAAATTAAGAGAAAAATGCATTTTTATCTATTGTATCAATATATAAGAATTGTAATAGCGCACGCAGCCAAAAATAATAATTTTTGGGAATTTTTGGGTGCATCCAGAAGCGGCAACCCTGCACACAGAAAAAACCAGCTTGCAGCGCTCAAGCGGGAGTCTGGTTTGGGCAGCTACCCGACAGGTTTTTGCGAAGAACCGCTAGCGGACGGACGAGTAGGATTGCTGCCAGGGAGACAGGGATTCGTTTCTTGAAGCTCGAGCGGACTGGACGAGGCTAGCCAGCAACAGGCCGCGGCTGTAGCGGTTATAAATCCATTTTTCTCCTGGCCCGACGAAAGGAGATCAACGGAACGAAAAGTTGGTACTTGAAGTGACGAAGTGAGATTAAACAATCCTAATTTTAATAAGCGGTTCAGCCAAAAACGGAAATAAATGGCTTTTTAATCTACCCAGCTTGCAATTAACGGTTTGTTGGTTGCGAAGATAGACCGGTGCAGTGATGAAAACGCGAAACACGAACGACGTACCTACGGGACTCATCAGTGCTTTGAACGGCTAAAAAAGTGTTTTCGAAAGAAAATAATGTGCATCGTTAGCAACGCTCGTCGAAGGAAGATGTATAGTAAAAACGGTTGAAATATCTCCATAGCTTTCATAGATTAGAAAAAGGTCTAGCCGTAACAGACTGATAAGTTTTGATTATTCAAATTAGAGCATCTGCAAGTTTTTTTTTTAAATCCGAACAACTTCGAAGTGATCGTGAAGTCAAGGAAAGTTTTTGCCAGCTTTAACCGTGGATTCAATAATACTGATTATCGAACGATCGGTCGTATTTATGGTGAAAAATGAAATATGCCCGAAATAAACCTGAAATGGTGAGAACTCGCAAATCGCACATGTCTCCGGTAGTAGTTTCAAAGATGGCCGAAGAGAAGTCTTTCTGAGGGCGATCCAAGATGGCCACAACTGATTTTTGTTATACCTGATTGAGTATAACTAATTTTTGGCCACTTGAACATTATGCTGGTTACTGCATCAATACCTAAATCAATTGGCCCATTCCTCCTTATTTTTTTTTTGATTTCGTCGTTCACAACACTAGCGCGGTTGGTTTTAATCGCAATCGGTAATGGAATATCCTGTGGCAAGAGATTTACCCAAGAAAACGAATAAAGGATGGTCTTGGTTAGCAACGACATTTTTTTGATTAGAACTAACTAACCCGCCTCAGTGTGTTTACGCCCGCACGTGCTCACAGTTCACAGTTCATGCTAGTGCTCACAGTTCATGCGGTGATCATATCCGTTGCGGCCTCGATGTGTGTGCTCAGGTGTCTGTGCGGAAGGACGTAAAGTATCTCTCTAGTACCATTTCATATTTGAAAAATGTTTATGTTGCATGGACACAGATGCCAAGTGAAGGGAGTGTAATCGTTTTTTTTTTTGAAGATTATTTCCATGGAAATGCTAAGTAAGTCAAAGCATAAATTATTATATAGCACTTACATACTGTAGAGGAACAAAATAAACTGACTGTAATCATTTTTTAGAATTTAAGGCTGAACATTATGTAGGAATAATTCTAGTTCCTAAGTGAATCAAAAAAATTATGAGTCTAAAAGTGGTAATATAAAAAAAAAAATTAAGAAAATACAACAGATTGGCATATGTAGCAATAGACACGTTGAAAGCAAAAATAAAACATTTACAACATAGAAATATTTAAAAGGAATCTAAACCATCATTAAAGTAAAGTTTTAACTCTTATATACCTTAAAGTAGTTTACAATAATTACAAATCAAATTTTCTAGCGGTTCACCTCTTTAATTATATATTTTTTGTAATGTGTACATATTCGAAGTAGAATGAATAAATTTATCATGAATTGAAAAAATACAGAGTTTCCTTGAGGGCTCTCCCTTTTCAATGACCTCCATTTCCAACAGCTAACGGACTAGACCGGCAAAGGTGAGTAGTGGTGGGCCTAGTGCGCACAACACATGCGGACACGCAAGCGCTAGGCCATGGTAGGGCGGGCCCAGGCAGCGACATCTGCGCCTGGCGAGCTCCGCTGAAGCTCGTCTTCCAAATCGAGAGTGGCACGGCCACCCGAGAGATTGTTTTGGTACGCGGTAGTCTTTCGTTTTCTTTTCTTTCCTGCCTGTTTTTTTTGTTTTGAGTAGCTTCGGAATTCCACCAATAGACCAATGTAACGTAAAGAATTTTTTTCTTCTCTCGGGCAGCCCTTGAACGCGGTATTATCTCGGTATGCGCGCGAGAATTCTTTGTGTAAAGTAACGTAGGAGGTATAGCCTCACAAGATGAATAGTTTGCTTTGTTGAATGAAATTTTTTTTGTCGATATGTAAGCGGGCAATTTGATGGCTGAATCTCTGGAAATGAGATTCGGGACTGATGCTAGAGAACGCACCCACGACGATACGCGCCGAGCTGAGCTGGCCTGCCAGCAGCCATCACTCCTCTAGCTAGGTAGAGGCCGAACCCAAATTCGTCTGAACGACACATGGGCTCGTTGCCTCGTCTCGGGGACTTAACGTCCATTGAGGCCAACAAGACGAAAGTCCTGTTGGCTTGAAATTTCGAAGCGACAATGTTCGCTAGTACTCATTTCATTACAGAATGGTCATTAGTATTGTCTCAGCTCTTAGTTCTTTCTAGCTTTACAAACTACATGAAACTGACGTATAATAAACTAATCAAAAAAAATCAAATTGCGCCTACAAACAAAACGTTCCATATTATGATTACCTAACTTAATGGATTGCTGATACAATTAGCTTTAATTCAATTATCATCATGCATCAATATCTATACTAATTAATTATTTACTGCTCCCCAACCGACAATAATCGCCGATCCTTTTCATGATTATGGATATTTTTTCAATATAAAAATAGTCGGATCTAATAGAGTTGTCATGCGCTCGATCAACAGCATGCATGACATGTTTGTAACTTTCCAATAGACTCTTGTACCGCGTATATTGTTTTTGTTTATGTAACGATGTCTCAAATAACCTAACAATTTGTTACCTCGTGGAGAGTGCACATGTTTTATATTACACTAATCCTATGGACTTCGTAGCGAGTCGTGGTGCTTAGGCTGAACCAAACGAATCGGATGCATCGATGAGCTTTCTTATGGTACATATATGTACGTATTTAAGATTAGTTTGATCGTTCATGAAAACAATTACTTCTTCGTAGACAAAAGGAAATTTTTTTCTAATTGCAGCACATTGCATTTTTCATGACGAGCCCACATACAGTTTACCTTTTCTTTTCTTTTTAATTTGTCGAAAATATTCTTTTTAATGTGTCGAGAATATTCTGTGCTCCGCTACCTCGGATATCGTTACCAACGGGTCAAATCCCGCTTGATTCCTGGAGATGGTCGTGCTGTCGCCCCGGCATCTACGTGCTAAACTCGACGACAACCGCCACGGCCGCTTCTGCCACAACAAAACTCCATCTAGAAGTAGCCGTTCCCGAATATCGCCATCCGCCTGGCCACTGCCATTTTTCGCACACAAGGAGTCCGCGAGGAAATTTTTCGAATCAAGCCACGGCTTCATTGACCGCAACAAGAACTGTACTTCGGCACTTAGATTTCCACAAACTTCTCCCACAAAGTCACTTCCGACACCTCCTTTCGGTTGCTCGACCTGAACCAGACTCCTCTGTCTTTCGCCAGCGATCTCACACCAGAGACCAGACCCGTCAACGGTTCTTTCCAGAGAACCGGTCGGTAACTGGTGTTCGAGACTGGCTGGATGTGCGGGGCTGCCGCTTCTGCATGCACCGAAGATTACAAAAATAGATATATATTTTTTTTTCTTATAAAGGCAAAGCACGATATTACAAGTTGGCAAAAATAGCGGTATAAACAAGAGAAATTGGTTACACTACCGTTGGTTGACGCGCAGCTATTGAGTACGGATGGCTTCTTTATTTTGATAGTATAAAGTAAGAAACATATTTTTTTCAGAATTCAACGCGGAGTATTGTGCAAAAATGTAAGACGGCAGTCAAGAATATGTTGCTGACTGGAACAGTAGTAGACTTTCGATTTTTATCACTTTACTATATCAAAAATAATTGTTTCTTTATAACCTAAATTTTATTTCAATAATCCATAACAGGCCTAGTTGAGTAGGCTGCAAAATTTTATTACACGAATAGCTTTTTTCTGCTTTTGCCAGCCTAATTACCATCCTTCATGTAGTTATATGTAGTTCCCAAGACTTTAAAACGTACAGATTCGTTGGAAATTTAAGTTTTCGGACCATTCGTATATACTGGGATGTTGATGAAGAAATTCATGTAAAACTAAAACTTTTTATATAAGAAAATTCTAATTTATTCAATTTGTATTTTTTTTAAGTAAAAACATTTAAAAAAACTCAATTATTCTTGATTAAAAAGATATCTTGTATTGTTCCTTTAAAACGTTATTTTTATTTTGAGTTTTTTCATTTACGTATTTCGGGAGTAATTGTTCACTCTTCTTCACTGTATAAACTAACTTTGTACAAGGAAAATCCTAACTTTTATATTGGAAAGTATAAGCTATTACAAAACCCAGGAATAAATATATCTCACAACTATTTCACAAAAGGATAACTTAATTGGTTTTAGGTAATTAGCCGTAAGAGGGTAGACTGACAATTACTCGTGTTCTCGTTCAACTCAGTTTTTCCGGCTGCCTCAATATCCACATCGACTCATATGCGTCTAGTTTACTTGTACCTGCTACCTCCTGCAATACTTTGAGGTCATCCCATAATATGTTGTGTCCTTCACTTTTCATTAGTTAGTTTATACACTGAAGAAGGGTGAACAATTACTCCCGAAATACGTATATGAAAAAACTCAAAATAAAAATAACGTTTTAAAGGAACAATAAAAGAAATCTTTTTAATCAATTACGCCAACGTTTAACAACCGAGGCCTGGAAAATATCAATTATTATTCTTGTATAAGAGTGTGTTCCGAAATACCGCGGTGTCTGTCATAAAGACAAAAATATTAAAAACTTACGACGAATAAAAGGAAACCGTTTTTTATTTGCATAATATCAAAGTTCGTTGAAACGGTCGACAAATAGAAAATAAATAAGTTAGGGGAGTTTTTGGTCTTTAAAGCAAGCTTTATCGATCAAAAAAACATTTTTTTCTAATGTTAAAGCTTCACTGCAAGTGATTTATGATGAGCATTAGCCTAACCATGATTTTATTATTCAAGATTATTTCAAAACTGTAGAAAAGGAAAGATAATATCAACGAATCACGTAACAACTCCTTTAGAATGTGGTACAAATAAATACAGTGTCAAGAAAGACAAAAAAATTCAAAATAATACTCTTTGGAAGCTGAATTTGAACGGTGACAAATACAATGTCAAGAAAAATTTGGACAAACCCCACATTACATGCAATTGAAGCTTTTGTCCATTGTCATAAACATATGTTTCTAAAAAAATTTATAAACTATTTTTTGGCGATGCCACCAGATACAATTCTCGAGAGCATTTTCATCAATGTAAAGTTTTAAAACGTAACTACGAAACTCAACTGACGAAGTAAGCTTGATTGAATTGGCAAGTAACAAATGGTTTTCTTATTGAAAAGGTATATCACACAAATCAAAGTTGATAAATTCATTGACACAGCAACTCATAGAAAAGAAAATGCTTAAACATTTCCTAATGTGGGCTGAGCTTTTATTGCAAGAAAATGTTTAAGCTCCGCTAACTAAAGCAATCAGGATAAAAAAATAACTCCCAGATGGTTAAGAAATTAACCTTTACAGCCAACAACATGCAATTTTTTTTTGATAATTAATAAAACATCCGTCAATCCGTTATCAAAAACTTATGCAATAAAATAATAAGAAACCGAAATTATTGTTGTATTTATGCGTTGGAGAAAAACTAGGTGGCGCTGCCATATTCGTCAACCCTGACCGTAATCGCGATAGAAAGAGGACTACCATCGACTCCGTGCCCGCAGCGGTCACAAATGTTAAGCTGTGAAGTGAAATAAAAGTATTGGAATAATAAATAGTTATTTTATTTTATGATTCTACATTATCGTACCAAACGAATTGACCACAGTGAAATAATTCTCGTCAGTTTAAGAGTACCGTGGGTAAGGAAAGGAAGTTTTAGTTACGGCAATAAAGGACAGTTTGCTCCTAGTTTTCAACGTGAAGGCTCAGATGGGGTTTTACTCTACGGGTCCCATCAGACCACGTGTAAATATTAGCACGCACCAACGCCCCCTACTAAACTTACAACAGCACGTCAATGAACCACGATACAGAAGGGATGCCGAATAGCTACCGGTCCCAAACTGTACTAGAAATGCCTGTACCCGCCTTTGGGTGTCAACCACAGCCCCCAAGTTTCAACCTCCACAGGTTCCGCACCGACACCGGCAAGGACAAGTCCCTCGGGCTCCGGATTCCTTGATACCAGTATACCTCTGGTGAGGTTTTGAGGAAGCCATAGCAAAGCTACAGATTGATCGCCGTATTTTAAGGCTTATCATTATCATCATTTGAAAATGTGCCACCCTATTTTCGTCACACCTTTACCTCAGCATCCTGCATCCGTGTCATAAAAAACGAAGAAATAGATTTGAATTGCCAACATCAAGAAGCTGACTTGCGAATCATGTTTTACATAAGTAAAGTTGTAATATTTTCATTACCTTTCAAACCTTGATATGTACGCTGTGTATTAGTGTAATACTTTGTGGGTGCCCTTATAATACCCGTTGCTTCTGATGAGCTATTTTATTAACTTCTTGTGCCTTTTCCTTTGTTCGCAGTAGTCCTAACTACAACTGATTTACTACTGGATGTATGCATAGGATATCAACGTGTCTCATCGCAGTGCCCGATCCATAATTTCTTTCAACTCAAATTCTTCCGATTGTAGGGCCACTCTGGTCATTCAGCTGTTTTACTCTATTTTTCACATTGTCAGATTAAACATATTGCAACCGATCACTGTAGTGCAAGGTAATCTGTAAAAAATCATATATGTAAATTAGACGATTTTTTCGGCTAATACCTACAAATATAGCGTTTATTACTTTCATATGAATATTTTTAGCAATTAATCATATACATAATTTTTTTTATAAGCACTCTTTGAAACATCCAATCTTACACAGCAAATAAGATTGAAAAAATATTATTATTTCGTTGCATTTCTTTATTAAATTAAAAAACGGCAGTCCTTAATTTATTGAAAAATTTACCAAATTATAACATGATACTACTCTTTGATTCACAAACGCATCATGAAAAATCATGTTATATTATGCGTATCAATCCCTTATTTAGTTTGATCGTCAATGGTTCATTATTATTATTATATGAACATTTTTTGTGTTATGATAAAAAATCTTTTAATTTTGAATTGATATGCAGCATCTAATTGCTTACATCATTGATGGTCAGAAATGCAAAATGAATTTCCTTTAATTTATATTTGGGAAACTTTTTTCTGTTTTTAACTTCCCAGTATATGGGAAGTTCTTGTAATCGCCTCGAAAATCGAAATTGAAATTTTCAACTTTTCTTTACGTTTTGAGGTCTATAGAATATACATAAAGTGTTTTTAGAAAGGGAGACATATGTGTGTGTGTGTGTACGTACGTACGTTCGTGGACAGTTTTCTCTACGAGCATAACTCACGTAAACAAAGTCCGATCGACTTGGTTGAGGTGTCAATCGAAGCGTCTTTGCAATTTTAAGAGCAGATTAGATTTTGGAAAACTTCGGTCGGGGGGTTTGCTGTTTTGCCCGTTTGAAGGTCATTTCTGTCATGCGCTATATCTCGCGAACCAAACATACGATTTTTTTAACAAGGTGTCAATCGACGCGTATTGACGTTTTTGTGATTCTGTCAAATTTTCAAAATCTTGCAGCGGTTTTCAAATTTTTTTAAAAAAAAGCACAAAATTAGTTTTTTTTAAAAATAATAAATTTTTAACCTTATTGTCAAGTTTTAGTAATCAATGTTTATAAAATTTATGTATTCCAAACAATGCTCGCAAAAAGTCTTCAAAACTTTTTCTCATGACTACGTAAAAAAATTAATTAAAAATAAAAAATCATTGAAAGTCATCATGATTTTCAATGTCATTTTTATCATTCACTATATCTCACGAACCAGATATAATATTTGCATCAGTAAGGTGTCAGTTGAAGTGTATTGACATCTTTGTGAAGTTTTTAACATTATAAAAATTCGTTTTAGCCGTTTTTTTAATTTAATAGAAGAGAATGCGAAAAATTATGGTTTTTTTCATAGAAAATATTTTTTAACTTGATTTGCACAGCACAGTGATCCAGTTTATAAAATGTATACATTCTTATCAGTTTTTGGAGAGAAACCGGCAAAATTTTATTCCATGATTATGAAAAAACTAAATTAAAAATAAAAAAATCATTCAAAGTTACCATGTAAAGAGGGTTCATACGAGTGCTATTACTTTATATCTTTTATTCTAAAAAAATGTTGTAAATTCAATCAAAGTTTTAAGAAATTTGCATAATTTGAGCAGTTTTTTAATAGTTTTTATAGTCTTTTAATTAAAAAAAATTGCTTAAATTTTGAAAACCAACAAAATTTTTCAAGACCAAAAAGGCCCCCACCAATTGATCCGCGTGAATATTCAATCTGTCCTCATCGACCAAAAACCTTACGTAATCAATGGACCCTCCCGTAGACGATATGATTCATATTAACTCATTCCTGTTACTGCTATGAATACCTCTCATTGTTGTAATGTTGTTGATGTTTATGTATATATTACTGGGAAGTTGACCGTGTGGACCGCAAGGGTCGCACCTCGCGGCTTGTTTTTTCTAGTAAGTTGAAAAACGGCTTTATAAAATTTATTGAAAATTCAATATACCCTTAGAAATAGTGATACGCTTCAAGTGACACCTCATAAACGGTAATACAGTAATGAACATTTTTTGTGTTATGATAAAAAACCTTTTAATTTTGAATTGATATGTAGTGACACCTCATAAACGGTAATACGACATTTCGTTCTTGAGATATCGTGCCTAACAGAAATGGCCTTGGATATGTCAAAAAAAAAAACAATCTTACCAAAAAAACTAATCAGTTCGGGTTAATGCTAAGATGCTTTGATTGACATTTTAACAAAGACGATAAGATTTTGCCTTCGTCAGATATCGTACTAGAAAAAATGACCAAAAAAGTACATACGTACGTAAAAACACACTCCCATGTTTTCTCTTTAGAAATAATTTTAAATAACTCGATGTTGAAAGTTTCAATTTAAGTTTTCTGGACGATCCCAAGAGCTTCCCATTTACTGGGAAGTCAAAAAACAGTTTTTAACATCACTTACGCTAGTTAAATAAGTAACTTTGCTCATTACTACGAATATTAAGGGGGGAAATTTAAAGTTAATCATCTCTAACAACAAGTCGCACTTTGAGGAAGCTTGAGTGGAGATGCTTTTGATGTTAGACACACATTCAAATATATTTTTCAATGTGATGGAGTAAATTTCGTCCTCAAATGATTTAGGGATTCGTAGACTACATATACGATCAGGGTGGCCATTGTGATACATTTATGTGTTATATGCTTTTCCTGCTTTAGTATTTTCTTTCAAAACTTATATAGAGAATCAAGGGTGTCGCCAAGGGGTAGCTGCCCATCCCCTAGAGATTCCAAAAAATGTAGCCAAATGCAAAGCAACCAAAATCCTAATACAGAAGCTGATGCATCCTTTCTCGGAAGTGTCCCTGTAGATTTGCAGCTCAAAAAATACTACCAGGGCATTTTTGAAGATAATCGTAAAATTATAACATCTATTATTTCCTGCATTACATTTTGCGGGTCGTACGACTTAGCTCTGAGAGGTAAATATTATGGTGAAGGTATTCTCGAAGACTTTCACCTACCAGCTATGAATTGACGTGGGAGATTTGATTTTGAAGAAACATATTGAGCATTGGGAGAAGAATGCAAGCTATCGATCAATCGATATTCAAAATGAGATTATCGGTATTGGTGGAGATGTTATTAAGGCAGATATTATGAAAAAGGTAAAAGAAGCAAAAGCATTTAGTGTGTTAGCAGACGGAACAGCTGACACTTCTGGCACTGAACAATTATCGATTGGGCTGCGATAATTTAATGAAGAAACCAAAGAAGTCCAAGAAATGTTTACCGGATTCATTGAGCTGAAAGGTCTGGATGCGAAATCTATTGCACATGGCATAGATGAGTTTCTGATAACAGAAAACCATAATCCAGGTACGAGGCACGTCCAGAAAGTAAGTGTATTGGTACAACTGAAGGAATTGCTTTTTCGACATGTTGGCAATACTGCCGCGTAGCCTGACCCCTCCCCTTCAAAACGAGACCAATCCGAGGTTAGTGTGTTGAAAACTCTTGACACAGTAGCATCTCTCGCAAAAAATGTCGATCGTATCTCCCGCCAGGTGCGAAATACGCGCCGTCATTCACTACCTCGTTGCGAAGGAAAAAGCTCCGGTTGAAATTTATAATGAGGTGTAAATTGTTTACGGTAATAGAGCTATGAATCGTACGAGTGCGAGTACAAGTAGTGTCGCGAGTTTAAAAATGGCCGTACTTCCGTGCATGACGATCAGAGGAGCGAAAGACCTTCAATTGTGACTGACGAACTTGTAGAAAAAATCGAGAATGCGATCTGTGACGATCGCAGATTGACGTTAGAAGAACTTTCTGCGATGTTTCCGCAAATCTCCAGATCCCGGATACACGAAACAATTACAGAAACTCCCGGATATCGGAAATTGTCTGCGAGGTGGGTCCCAAAACAGCTGACATAACAGCACAAGTTGAATCGAGTGCAGAGCTCCAAAGAGTTTTTGGAACGCTACGAATGCGAAGGCGATGATTTTCTCGTAACAACTTGGGTTGCCCACTACACGCCTGAAGCTAAGAGACACTCTCAACAATGCCGTCACACCTTGTCACTCTCCGCCAAGAAATTCAAAACCACAATTTCATCCAAAAAAATCATGGCATCTATGTTGTGGGACCATAAAGGCATAGTTTTGATTCAATATCTTGCTCACGGGGAGACCATCAACACGGCAAGATACTGTGAGACGCTAAAAAAAATGAAAGGAGGAGCATGCTGACGAAGGGAGTCTGCCTGCTGCATGACAATGCCAGACCTCACACGGCCAACGCCATGAAGCAACTCCTGGACTCTTTTTGATGGGACGTAATGAACCATCCTCCGTATTCCCCTGACCTGGCCCCTTCAGATTTCCATCTCTACACTTCCCTTAAGGTGCACATGGGTGGGAACAAGTTTTCAACGGACGAGGAAGTGAAGGGGGAGGTGGAGAAGTGGGCGAAAGAGCTGCCGGAAGACTTCTTCGAGGCAGGCTTCAACAAACTGATCCCGCGGCTCACCACTTGCATCGAGAGGGATGGTGACTATGTCGAAAAATAACTTACATATGTACAAATGTAACCAAGTATGTTTTTGTTTTAATAATTTTTTTGGAGCCCTACATCAATTGACTACACTTACTTTCTGGACGTGTCTCGTAAATGTGTTGGTTTTGAATTTGAAAGCCCTGTTCTTTCATTGCTCCTCCCACAAACTGAATTAAGTAATCAATGATCTCAACATTTTCTGAAATTCGGAACGTCATGGGAACCACCAAAGATATAATTAATTTTTTTTGGGAATCTGTTTTGAGGAGGAAGTTGATACCTTATATTTCCAGGCTCTGCGAAACAATATGGAGAGAAAAACACAAAACTGTAAGAGTTTTTAAAGAGAATTTTCCAATCATACTGGAAACCTTAGCAACTTTATCTCGCAAAGCAAATACCTGTTGTTAACGTACTCCAACTTGTGGCTTTGGACGTGGTGAAGGCCTCGGAACTTGTTAAACGGATTTGAAATAACCTAAGAGCCATCGTGACAATCCCGAAAAAGTGACAGACAAAATTATAAAGGAAGCTACTATTGTTGCGGAGAAAGTCAGACTGGAGGAGGATATCACATCAATGCCGCGTATAATAGAGAAACAACGTCATCGAAGCAACCAACCAGCAAAAACCCCTTCAGAATACTGGAAGAGGTCTTTCATAATACCATGCTTGAACTTCATTATTACATCCCTTGAAATGCGCTTTGCGGAAGAAAACACTCCATCATTCGCATTTTTTAAATTACACCCGGCGCAAATGCAAGCAACGTCAATTGAAAATCTCAGATAAATTTGCGAAACTATCGCCCAATTTTATGATTTTGGCAGCAATTGTGGCACGATAAGTCCAACCCAACAAGTCTAACAGTTATTGACGTCCTAAAAGAGACAAAAACCTTCTCTCCCGAAACGAGAAAAGCGTTGAAAAATTTGATCACTCTTCCGTGCACAACTTGTACAGTAGAGCGATCGTTAAGCAGCCTCAGGAAATTTAAAACACGGCTAAGAAGCACTATGGGGAAAATCGCCTTAATGGTCTGGACATGATGAGTGTACACAGAAAACTTATTAATGAAAACATGCAAAATTTTCATTATAAAGTGGTCGAACAATTTACCAAAAAAACCGAAGATTATGTTTTAATTAACTGCAATTATGTCGTTAATTCTTTTTGTTTGATTTTTCTAATAAATATAATAACTTCGTTTCAAATTTTTATTAATTGTGCAATCAACAACTCGTGAAGCTTTACATATTGAACTTTGAACCATTCTTATTACAATCACCGTAGAGGTAAAGACTCACGCTACAAATGTAATGTTTCATGCTTGACTGTACCTACAATTCATATTTTTCTCATTCTCCATAATATCAACCCGCTTCCCTCCTCCCTTAAAGAATGCAGTTTTCTGGTATGTTTTCAACCAGATAAGCCGTCAAAATATCATGCAGCAAAAAAATAATCGCATTGCTGAAATTGATCTTTACAACAACAAAAACTTATTTAGATAGATGTAGAAATTTTTCGAAATCTTAATGAAGAGGAAAAGTCAAAATCATTGAATTCATGTGAATATATCGTTGAAACACACAAAAAAATCATCTTGGATTTTTAGACACAAAACTAACGCGTCAAACTTTGAATCGTTTCAATAATTTTATAAATTTCGGACTCCAGAAACAACGGAATTACGATTTCTCTGCTTTAAAACTGGCTTTGATTTTAATGAGGATATCCGTGTGATCTTGGATGATTTGGAAATGTATAAGGAAGTATTGTAAAATTTGCTTTCCACAATCTATGCGATTTCGTTTTACATTTGCAAAACTTTCCACAAGGTTCCACAGCAACTAAATGTTTATTTTTGCAGTACGACTCAATTTAAAATCACCTTCAGCATATTTTATTTCGGTAACAATTTTAGCGTTAGAGTTGAATTAATATATCGGATCGCTATAAAAGTCAGTATCACGTCAATTACCTATTACATTGTATTGTAAAGCTTCATATTTTTCAGAAAATTTACAAAATTACCTCTTAGTACAGTCATTTGATTCGAAAAAATGAGGTTACTTGGAAAGTTTTCCGGAAGTTTTGAAAATTGGTAATTTTATAGATTTCGATGTGCTCTTTCCGAATTTTAACTCTGTCACCTCGTATCTTTGTTGCTTGGACCGCCATATTAGAAAAATGGTGCCTAAAAGCAGATTTTTGTCAATATCGCTCTTCCGACTCATTTTACGATTCAAACATCTATATACAATATGAAACTAGACAAAATTTTCTACAACTTAAATAAATAGTTTGGGCGTACAAGCGCCGCAAGGTTTATTTCAATATGCATTTTGGTTAAACTCATTCCCACACCTCCTTGAGGTAGAGTAAGCGGCGCGTTTTTTTATCGTGGTGTTCTCTGTAGGCCTAATCCAAATGTGATGCACAATTTCGAAATTTAGCGCAATCTCTTCGCTTTGCTGTTCCGACAGGCGTTGCAAGTTCGTCTTCGGTATCGATCGAGACGTCACAGACCAAAATTTCGTCCGCATCATCTGCGATGTAATTATCGGACTCATCACAATCCTCTTCGTTTTCGAGTCCATCATACGTTTGCTCGAAAATAGTCTCCATTTCTTCCTCTTCATGTGATGGAACTTACACCACGACAATTTGTGCAAATAATCGAGGATTTTAACCCAGCTTTTCTGCATCTACAAGCTTTCTGACATCCCTTATTGCATTTACAAGAAATAAGTTTTAACAAAGTTTCTGGAGCTGGAGGCTCGAGTATCGTTACAGGAATCAGCCCATTTTTGCTTCTGTTCCATCCCCATTACTCTGCATTTTGTTCATTTTCATACCACTGCTGAACCTTGTGATAGGTTGGGATTGAATATTGTCGTGCTGCTGCTTCTGTTTGTGGTAGCGACGCATTTTCCGTGGCTTGTTTGACCATGAAGTTCTCAGCTTCAAATTTTGTCTTCAACATTCTAATGAGGCGGTTCCTGTTTGCATCATTCCCGAGGAATTTATTTTGTGACACAGTTGGAATCATTGTCTCATCAAAAAGTATGTCTACCTAAGCAGTTCTTTGGGATCGCTCTGCATATTTGGTACTATGGTTTGCTACATCATATCCGTCGCATACGATTACCAGGTGTATAACCTTTAATCCGCTGTTTGCTCATAGATGGCGTTAGTGGGCGTATTGAGCTACCATGGACACGCCATACTGTTTTTTCATGAGTTTGACGTCTGTCAACATTAATCATTGCACATTGTTAGCAATTTCATAACACAAAGTCTGATTTTCCTTGGGAAATCATGTCCAGTTTTGTGGCAGAAAAGGTGCATATGCGGAAAGCTCTGCTTTTCTGCTTTAATTTGAAAAAATCGGCTGTCGAATCGCTTCGAACGCTTGTGAAGACCTATGGCGACAGTGCTTTATCGGAAACGACGTGCAGGGATTGGTCTCGTCGGTTCAAAGACGGGAATTTTGACCTGTGGGTCAAGAAGTGTGAAAATCGGCCCAAGAAAGTTGAGGACTATCAATTGCAGGCTCTTTTGGACCAGAACGATACGCGATCGCAAAAAATGCTTGCCGAGCAATTGGGTGCGCCTACGTGCCATGGGAAAGGTTCAAAAAGTCGGGAAATGGTTGCCGCATGCATTGAACGACAGGCAGATGAAGCGACGCCAAACACATGCAAAATCTTGCTTGCCAGACAAAAAAGAAAATCGTTCCTGCATCGGATTGTGACAGGCGATGAAAAGTGGATATATTTCGAGAACCCTAAACGCAAAAAATCACGGATTGATCCCAGCCAACATCTTCCCCAAGACCAAATCGCTTCGGACGGAAGACGATGCTGTGCGTTTGGTGGGATCAGCAGGGTGTCGTCTACTATGAGACTTTGAAACCTGGTGAAACTGTCAACGTCCACCACTACCACCAACAACTGATCAAATTGCACCGTGCTCTGCGTGTAAAAAAGGCCGGATTATCCATAAAGACATCAAAAGCTGATTTTTCTCCACGACAACGCACCATCGCACACATCAAAAAAGGTCCAAAACTACTTGGAGACTCTCAACTAGGATGTGCTACCCCATCCCGCTTATTCTCCAGACCTGGCCCCTTCCGACTACCACCTGTTTTTGTCAATGGGGCACGCGCTCGCTGAGCAGCACTTCGATTCTTGATGAGTGGTTCTTGATGAGTGGTTTGCTTCGAAAGAGAAGGATTTTTTTTGGCGTGGTATCCACAAATTGCCCGCGATATGAGAGAAATGTGTAACTAGCGAGGGCAAGTACTTTGAATAAATTTGCTTTTCGCTTTCAATGAAAAAAAACATGTGTTTTTTGACTAAAAAACAGCGGATTTAAGGTTATACACCTGGTATAGCACTGGATTTATATTTCGATCGAACGTATGTAATGTAGTTATTGCAAATATGTAGATGAAAATGGTTCACCGCGTTGTCACATGACTCGGTGTGATAAGTGCCCTCCGTCGATGATATACATTGTATCTCTAAAATTCATGTCTCCAGAATGTTGCTTAAATGCCTTATACATAGAAGATTTGACGCATTTACGCATACCTTCGTAATTGAAAAGCGCTAATGGAAATGAAGCAAGTTCGTACGTAAGAAACTGTAAGCGATAGCCGAATACTGAAGACTCAGACTACTAAATACTTGTATTGAGTCCTACCGGCAGATGTTTCGTAGAAGATCCAAAGAGAGAGAGAGAGAGAGGGAGAGAAGAGCACAAAGGCGACGCATTCCCTTATACCTGCAACAATAGTAAAATATTTTGGAAATACATATTTATATACAAAAAATACGTGGTGGTGTAGATGAATAATAGTTCGCGGCGCTCGTACGCCAAAGAAAGATATTATTCACACATAAATTGTAAGAAATTGTCTCTAGTTTAATTTTGTATATAGATGTTTTTATCGTAAAATGAGTCAGAAAAGAAATATTGTCAAAAAACTGCTAAAAGGCGTCATTACTCCAATATGGCGGCGCAAGCGGCAAAGATACGAGGTGGCGAAGTTGAAATTCGGAAAGAGCACATCAAAATCTATAAAATTGCCAATTTTCCAAACTTCCGGGAAACTTTCCAGGTAAAACTACCAAATGACTGTAATGCCTCTCAATCATTGCCACAAGGGTATACTATCAAGCCAATAGCGTTACTATGATTTACATAAACAAAGTATTTAAAATAGCAAGTGTTAAACATTTTCCATGCTCGCGTTTATTCGATTGGAAAAGTTTTACGTTTAAACTTCGAACATTGTAGTCTTGTGGAGGAATGTTTTTGACGGAAAACACTTACACCATTTTTTTACCACATTTGAAAATTATTATATTAACAAACATAAAAACTTTTTTGGTGTTTAAAACTGTTTAAATTTATTCTTGCAGGTGATTATGACCCAGTCAAAATTTTACCAAAATGGCAGATTCTAAAGTTCAGAAGGATGCTTCAAATCTTAACTTAGAAACGCAAGGTCCAGTTATGACTAGAGAAAGAAGTTTTATTCGAACGTCAAACAATCAAGTAAGTTTGAATTGTTTTATTGAATTTTGTATTGATTTCATTGAAGTGGGAAATAAACCTGATGCCTTTAACTAGTTGGTATCATTAAATGAACATTGAAAGTTGTTATTGCCCGTTCAAAAATTTTCAGGAAAATCAAATGGATCATCAGATTTAAGACAAATAAAATAAACTATTTCTACAAACTTTAAGATTTCTTTCTACCTTGTTTATTCATTAGAGCTATAGTTTTCGGAGAGTATACATTCTTATCATATGAAAATCAAATCAAATGAAAATATCAAGAAATGCAAATGATGAAAACAGTAGTCATACACGAAGCTTAAAAGAATCCATTCACATTCAAACATGTCTGACATGTTGGTAAAAGCAATTGGTAACTGACTCGGCCAACATGCTTAGCAATCAGAAAAAAGTTATATCTTCATTAGATGGCTTGCTCTTAAGATTGAGGATGATTGCTGCAAAATTATCTAGGACGAAATTTTTCTCGCAAAATAAGCAATTTAGTTGAAAAGTTTTTAATTTGAGTGAAATCAAATCATCTACAATACTCTGATTTTTCGATCAATTTTCAGCCGTGTAGTTTCCATTCTTCGCAAACACATCTGCCCGTGAAACATTTCAACATAATGAATGACCCAATTGTTCTGCACACCGATACTCTGAAAGTTAGTTATTGTCACCGATTCCTTGTTCAACACAACCTCAACAGCCCTACTCCTCTTGGTTCATAAGAACAAAGCAGCAAAAGCCACACTTAATATTTGATACTGACGACATATCGTATATCCTTTCTTTTTGGAACTCCTAACAATTGGGAGATCATGAGATAATGAGCTAAAATTGTCACATTCGCCTGAGGATAATCGTCATGTAGGGCATTGCAAATAACTTCACATATATTTTTGGTATAATTTGTCCCACCAACTCAATACGGTATTTTGATAATTGCTACCAGTAGCCAAAAAGTGCAGTGGGCTAACAAGCGCTCCTCGGCAGTAACCTACTGTCTCATAATAGTATTTTCTTTGTCAATTCTATTCGAGATACATTGCAGTAGATTTTATCCATAAATAATTTCAAAAAGTTGGAGCTCATTGGCAGAATTCTTCTGTGAAAAGCATATTCTTTCGTCCAGGAAATTTTCGGCCCACATGTACATGTACTTTTTTTATTGCTTAATCGTCACAGCAAACCATCTACAATCTACAGCGTCGTTAATTTTATACACTTCTTTTCCATTAATTTAAGATTAGCTTTACTATTTTGAAATAAAGTTTTAGATACTACGAAGTAAGTCTTGCGATTTCTTGTTCACTGATGTCGGTCATCAAGGTTTAATTGAAAACCACCAGCATGGTCGGTTCGGAGTATTACTAGCCGAAAAACAAAAAACAATAAGTGGACTAGTAACTTAGCCATTTGCTCTGCTCTATTAAACGCACGTGTTTGAATGTCTGCTTTTTATTTCTTTATTTCTAAAATTTCATCTTCCCTCCGCGAATTATCGCTTGGTTTCTTAGCCACTGTGTTTATCGTTCACGTTATTATGACCCTCCTCGTGCTAAAATTGGCAAACTTCTTAGTTAAAAAATGTGTATCTTATCACTTTAGTTTCAATAATAGACCAAGTGAATTGTTTACAGAAAGCGCAATGATATAAATGTGTATTTATCTTCTTGTAACAAAGGTTTGCAAAGAGAGAACTATCTTCTTTAATACAATAATTGTTCCTACGCATTACATGTTATGTATTATCCCCTATTGCTTTTATAATTTTCTGCATCTTTGATTGGACTTGATCCACAAAACTCCCGTAAACCGATCCAAGAAGGGAAGGTATACCTGGTTTTAAATGGTCTCAAATGAAGACGTTCAAAAGAATTAAAAGATCATTTAAATAGACCTGCTAAAAATATTAGAATTCCCGATCTTGGTTAGCAAATAAGCAGAATCGTGTGGAAGAACTTGAGTCGTGCCAGCAGAACAGTCACTGAAGATCGGAAACTAGCGACGTGAAATGATGATTTCAAGAATAATGAAGAAGAGTCAAGTCACATGCAGAAGCCCTGAAAGAAGTAGAAAAGCAACTGTCTTAACGACACAGTTCAGAAGAAATCACCAGAGTGAAGTTTGAAATGACTTCACCAAGTCAAAGAAATGACTTCACAAAATCAAAAAATGGCACCACAGAAACATTCCTGCTGTCTCTGAGGACTGTCTTCTTTGTGACGTCACGGAATGATTTTCTTGCTCATAACTATTGATGTTCTTTGTGACCGTCACGAGCCTTTCGTGACATAATTACTATGTATTGTGTCTAGCAGTGGCGAGGTGCCCTTTCCAAATATGTTCCAAAAATGTCTAACACTTCAGTTTTATAAGGGAATGAAGTGTTTATTTACTTGCATGCATCACTGTAACCATGCACAATCGTTTCACTTCTCAGATCTCAGTGTTTATTCCATCATACTCCATTCTCTTCATTCTACACATCCCCATAGTTCCATAATAGCCAGCAAAGCGATCAACATCTGTAAGAGTTGCAGCAAAGCTTTTCGAGTCTCGAATTCATCAATAATTTAAGGTGCCGTGGGCATTCAACTCCCGTTTGTTGGAATGGCAGCTCGGTTTTCCTCAATAGCATATGGAAACAAATCAAAAAGCCGGTAGCGTTCCCGGCTTGTAAATCAGCTGTGAAAATTGATGCTAGAAAATCATCGAAAACTCCCAATTAGAAATACATACTCACAGTATAGGTAGACCCAGTATGCAATCGAAGCCCAAAAGCTCGTATTTTCCTTCCAAGAAATGGCGCCATGTGCTTGCAAAAAGTGACGAATGCCTAGCACTGCCAGATTTGCAGAGGATAAAGCATTTTCGCGGACTTCATCTTTCACTTCAACACAAGAGACATATTTTCAGTCATTTTGGCTTTTTCTCTCAATCAATATGTCAAAAGCAAATGAAATTTGTGTCAGCAAAGACGTTTTACCATTGTTTTTCAATGAACCGAAGTTTCTAACGGCGTTTTTCACGCCTAGCATGAAACGTGCATATACGAGTTCTGGCAGTGCCCCGACCAGTAGATAGCTGCCATTTTGTCGTAAATGGCAGCAACCGTATGATAAATGGCAGCCAACATATGGTAAATGTAAACAAACATATGCTAAATGTAAACAAACATATGACGTTGTCCCGTAGAACCGCGGGCCGTACTTGATAGTGCGCCTATATATGAAACATTACCTACTGGATGTACCTATACTGTGTACATACTATTGCAATATTCTATATGTCTATACCTAGATTTTTTAGTAGGAAATTCACGTAAGCTCTACTAGTAAGCTACAGAACGTGAAAAGAGTTTATTGATATTTGATTGTTTTTGTGAAATTGTGAAAGTGGTAAAGTGTTATTTTCAACTTATTGCAGATTTTATTGTAGGTGATTTTTTAAAATTTTAATGTCTTTAAATGTAGATTACTGCCTTACAGATTTTTTGACGATAGAAGAAAAACCATTTTTAACTTCCCAGTATATGGGAAGTTCTTGTAATCGCCTCGAAAATCGAAATTGAAATTTTCAACTTTTCTTTACGTTTTGAGGTCTTACGAGTATATATAAAGTGTTTTTAGAAAGGGAGATGTATGTGTGTGTGTGTGTGTACGTACGTACGTACGTCTGTACGTTCGTGGACACTTTTTTCTACGAGCATAACTCACGTAAACAAAGTCCGATCGACTTGGTCGAGGTGTCAATCGAAGCGTCTTTGCAATCTTAAGAGCTGATTAGTTTTTGGAAAACTTCGGTCGGGGGGTTTGCTGTTTTGACCCTTTGAAGGTCATTTCATTCATGCGTTATATCTCGCGAACCAAACATACGATTTGCATGGTTAAAACGTCAATCGACGCGTATTAACATTTATGATTCTATCAAGTTTTAAAAAAATTAGCATTTGCGTATTAGCATTTGTGCTAATCTATCAAATTTTAAAAAAAATCGTTGGAGCCGTTTTTTAATTTAAGGAAAAAAAGTGCAAAAAATTAGGGTTTTTTTTTATAAACAATAAATTTTTAACCTGATTTACTAAAGACAGTGTTCAATTTTTATAAAATTTATATATTTCGAGCAGTGCTTGTAAAAACAACATAAAAACTTTTCCTCTTGATAACGTAAAAAATTAAATAAAAAATAAAAAATCATTAAGAGGCATCATGATTTTCAAGGTCATTTCTGTCGTGCGTTATACATATCGCGCGAACCCAACATACGATTTGCATGGTTCCAATCGACGCGTATTAGCATTTATGTGAATCTGTCAAATTTTGAAAAAAATCGTTGGAGCCGTTTTTTAATTTTTTAAAAAAAGTGCAAAAAATTGTGATTTTTTCAAAAACAATAAATTTTTAACCTTATAGTCAATTCCAAATAATCAATGTTTATATAATTTATATACTCCAAAAAGTTTTTTAAAAATGCCATCAAAATTGTTTCTCATGACTACGAAAAAAATCAAATAAAAAATAAAAAATCATTAACAGTCATCATGATCTTCAAGGTCATTTCTGTCATGCGTTATATCTCGCGCATCAAACATACGATTTGCATTGTAGAGGTGTCAATGTACGCGTAATTCGATTTCAATGAATCTGTCGAATTTTTAAAAAAATCGTTGGAGCCGTTTTTTATTTTAAGAAAAAAAAAGTGCAAAAAATTAGGTTTTTTTCATAAACAATAAATTTTTAACCTTATTGTCAAGTCTTAGTAATCAATGTTTATAAAATTTATGTACTCTAAACAATGTTCGCAAAAACGTCATCAAAACTTTTTCTCATGATTACGTAAAAAATTAAATAAAAAATAAAAAATCATTAATAGTCATCATGATTTTCAAGGTCATTTTTATCATTCACTATATCTCACGAACCAGATATAATATGTGCATCATTAAGGTGTCAGTTGACGTGCATTAACATCTTTGTGAAGTTTTTAACATAATAAAAATTCGTTTCAGCCGTTATTTTAATTTAATAGAAGAAAATGCGAAAACTTACGGTTTTGTTTCATAGAAAATATTTTTTAACTTGATTTGCACAGCACAGTGATCCAGTTTATAAAATTTATACATTCTCATCAGTTTTTGGAGAGAAACCAGCAAAATTTTATTCCATGATTATGAAAAAACTAAATTAAAAATAAAAAAATCATTCAAAGTTACCATGTAAAGAGGGTTTATACGAGTGCTATTACTTTATATCTTTTATTCTAAAAAAAATGTTGTAAATTCAATCAAAGGTTTAAAATATTTGCATGATTTGAGCAGATTTTTAATAGTTTTTATAGTCTTTTAATTAAAAAAAAGCTTAAATTTTGAAAACCAACAAAAAATTTCAAGACCAAAAAGGCCCACTACCGATTGATCCGCGTGAATATTCAATCTGTCCTCATCGACCAAAAACCTTACGTAATCAATGGACCCTCCCGTAGACGATATGATTCATATTAACTCATTCCTTTTACTGCTATGAATACCTCTCATTGTTGTAATGTTGTTGATGTTTATGTAGATATTACTGGGAAGTTGACCGTGTGGACCTCAAGGGTCGCACCTCGCGGCTTGTTTAAATTAAGTTTTGATCAGAAACAGATGGTGATTCAAATGGGGCGAGCGAAACCTGAGCTTAAAATTATTTGCATATGAGCGGAAAGATGGGTTTTCGAAGCATTTTCATTGCTCTCTTTATGAAAAGTATAGTAGTATTTCTCTATATGCTCATAATATGCTGCTTTGTCTGTAAAGGGTCCATGTCTCTCAAATAGTAAGCGGCTTACTTACAGTAATTTTTCACCCCTCGCCACTGGTGTCTAGCGGAGACCAATACTTACTAAATCAGAAAAACTCAGCAATTCTGTCGAATCAAAGATGATCAATATTACTAAACTCAGATCAGAGAACAAACAAATCAAATGAAGCACAACTACTACTACTGTACTGCTATAATATCACGAAAGGATTGCACAGATCAGAACTCAGAGCAAGATTGACTGACTGTGAAAAGGAGACTGATTCAACAGAGTCCTGAAACATGGTAAATAGAAAAGTAGGTAGTTTCAACAAATGCTGCGATGACGTAGTGTGTTCGAGAGATTGTGACATATTGCCCAGTAAGAATTTCAGTAACACTTTGCGGTAAACAAAATTTGATTTTCCTGCTGGGTGGAGTGACAAGTATTGGAAGGAAAAGATAGATGATGTGCATATGAAGCACGAGAGTCTGTAAAAATTGAAAATTGAATTATAATGAAGGTGGAATGTTCAAGACAAACCTGCATGGAGATATGTAGCGTGAAAACGGTCTAGTAAAGAAAAGTAGCGAATTGCCGTCAGTTCCACAAGTATTGAATTGTTTAGTGAAAAAAAATACAAAAATTGGTGAATAAAGCCTGTTTCGCGAATGCGTGTAATTTTAGCTCATAAAAGAAATATGTTTTCAATTGGCAGAAAGCAGTAGGAGCATCAACAGACATAGCTGGCAATATTCTTCAAAGGATGCTCACCTCAAGTACTCAAGAACAAAGTCAATTTACGTAATAAAACCCGTAATGCATTCACTTGCGTATTTTGTCTTGCCATATGCGCCGTCTCCGATTTGCTACTTTGGCAGCCCTAATTTTATTGAATCCATGACGTAGAGTGCGTGAAATGTGCGAGTGAAATAGGATGACGATTTAAAAGTGAGACTACCTCTATTTCTATTTACCATGGTCCTGAAACAATGATGCATGGGAGGACAATCTGAGAGGAGGAAAAAGTTCAGATAATAACATAAAATGGAACTTTTCTACAGTTGAAGCCATTAAAATTAAAGAAACGAACCCGCGGTCGTGAGACCTAGAAGGATTGGAAACGGCAATAAAAGTGCACATGTGGAACATCTTTAAGCAAATCGTTGGCCTATGTTTGTTTGAAACATTTTATTACTTAGTAGTTTATATGAAAATTGAAAGAGTATAATTTTATAAAGGAATGAATTCCATCATTAATATCTCGTTATGAGTTGTCCTGTTTTTTCAACAGGACATAGCAGACCAATGCAACCACGCCAATCATTCATATTGAAATATTGTTGGTGCCTTATTTGCAGGTTGGCCTGCGGATTTTCTTGCGACCAACTTTTCTTGTGAACATTGCCTCATTTGTTGTTATGTTCCTGAATCATGTATATCATGTATCACAACACATGTATTACAAAACGATGTGAGGGGTCTTTGTATTTTGGTTCGTGATTTCTTCAATGATGGTAAGAATGATGATGATATCAATATAGAATTCTCCAAACTACAGTTTCACCTTCTTCAAAGCTTACTGCAATTCTTCTTAAACTAATCGTGCACCAATCCACTTCTCTTTCTTGCTAGGTGCCCTGCTGCACTGGAAGCATTTCCTGTGTTTGCTGGTTTCCTTCTTGGCTACCTTGCAAGTACAGTATAATTGCAGCGCTTCTGTTTTTATTAACTTTATTATACACATTATTTATGTCAAAAAATTTTACATTGAAAAACTATGCAAATCTTAGCAACAATATTCACAATTTAATTTGCTTTACTGTAACTCATTTCATTTTCCATTCTTTGGTGATGGTGATTAAAAAGTCAAAATGATTGAAATAAAATCACACCTATATTTTCTATCCCTGAAATTAAAGCAGCTAATACTAATTTTATTTTGTTTCAAATAACAATCACGTGAATTATGACCTGAAATCGAATAAATTGACGGCTCTTAAATTGTGACAATTGTTTAGCATTTTCGTATGACTTCAAATAAATTTTAATTTTACAACAGTACTATTTTATTTGCAACTTATACCTAATAATAAGATTTTAATGTTAAACTTCACTTCAACGAAGTCCTTATTAGCGGAAATTGAATTTCTTCGCGGTATAGAAAATTTGGTCGGCTTACAAACCATATTTTTCGATATTTGAGTTGTTGATACCATTTTGTTACTATGTTACTGTTCTTTACATATCTGAAATCAATTCTTTCTAAGAATATCGATCTGAGAAATGATGAATGTAGTTAAATTATTGCTAATTCAAAAAAAAGGTCAAAAACATACATTGCATTCAACTACAATTTAACCTGTGCGTATTCTTTCAAAACTTGTTTGCATTCTAGGTATTCTGCCGTTTTATTACATATATTATCAAAGCGATTTTAAGAATGCAACACTCTTTGCCGATAAAACAATATAAAGCGAACAACTTTAATTTGAATTTTCTCAAATTCAACTTTGTTGGCTTTTTGAATGCGTTTTCTTGATTAAACATTGTGCGTGCACGTGTCTTTGAATATTTGCAGCTTGCTTGAATTGATTTCCAAACGTCTTCTAGCTGCAAATAAATCTAAATTAACTTCAAACTGTTCCTGTCAAAAATAGAAGCGACTGACTGCAAAGTCGTAGCCCATGCCGACGATGTTGCAATAGCAATTTCGGGCAAATTCGTTTATCTGATTCCCTGTTTTCACCATGGTTTCAAGTAAATCATCCCGAGTAGGGATGACTGGACCATAGAAAGAAGTGAGATACCGGAATCGGTCGACATCTAAAATGGGTGGATCAAAAATGGATGGAAGATTTGGCTGTGGCGTTTTCTCAGAACAACTAGGCCTGAAACTATCCTTTTGGTTACCAGACCAATGCAGTGTTTTTCAGGGAGGGTTCATTGCGATAAACAAGGCAGTAGACTGGCTAAGAAACCAGAAAATTTCCATAAAAATTTAAACATTTTCTCTGACAGTCAAGCTGCTATCCAGTCACTATCCAGCGTGCATCGTCGTCGTCGTCGTCGTGACATGGAGGTGGGCATTGCAGCCCTAGCGCTGCGACCTGCTGGTCGATTTTACTATCCTCATATTTTTCCTTTCTGGAGTTAATGCTTATGTCTTGAATCTTCCGGATGAGATGATGAACCTCATCAGGTCGTCCAAGGCTAAGGTATGGAACTCCTTGTCTCCTATTTGAGGCATGCCAAGGGCTCTATATCTGTGTCTGGAGAACGCGGGACAGTAGCCCACACAATGTGCCGCTGTTTCCTCGTCCTCCTCACATCTAGTGCACCATGCATCGTCCACTATTTGCAGAAGAAATTGGTGACTTCTCAGGCGTCCGTGGCCTGTAATCACTTCTGTGAGTTTTTTCAGTCTGACTCTATTTAGTTTCAGACAGTATTTTGCGACTTCAGGTCGTAGGTTTGGCAGAAAGAGCTTTGTCTGTCTGCATGTTGGTAGGTTGAGCCATCGTCTTCGATGTTCTTCCCTGAGTGTCTCATTGATCTTTTTTGAGATTAGATTTATGTTCGTTGGCAGAATAGGCTCAGGACCAACCGGTGTGATCTCTGCTCCCTTCTTAGCCAGTTTGTCTGCCTCTTCATTACCTATAATGTCCACATGTGCTGGGACCCAGGTAACTGAGACCCTGTTTCTCTGGCTCAGCTTTTTGAGGCTGTTGTGGGCACACTCCACAATTGACGTTTTCACATTGTGGGAGCCCAGGGCCTTGATAGCGGCCTGACTGTCTGAACAGATTTTTATCTGTTTGTTTTGTATTCTTCTGTCTTGTAAGAGGTCCGCGGCTTTGGCTATGGCGTGGACTTCAGCTTGAAAGATGGTTGTTTTTGTACCCAGAGGTATCGATATTTGAGCCTCATGTGGTCCAGGGCGTATATATATTCCCGCCCCAGCCCCGACGCTCATCACTGATCCGTCTGTGTACACTATGATATCAGCGGGCCTGTGAGAAAGGTGACCGAACTTAGTCCAATCATTCCTATCAGTCAAACTCGTTGTGAAATTTTTTCCAAAGAAGAGCCTTGGGATTATGTAGTCGTTGGGCAGATCAAGGAGTGAGTCCACTTTTAAACTCTTTAAAAGTTTGAGGTGTCCCTCAGTCCAGCCGCCGTCTTTCACCATCCCGGTTCTCCTTAGGCGTGCCATCGTCTTTGCGGCATGTTGCTTCACTGATAAGTCCAGTGGCAGCATGTCCATGATCACGTTGAGTGCTTCCGTGGGAGTGGTTCGCACCGCTCCAGTAGCACTCACTAGTGCTAGTCGCTGCACCGAGCCTAGCTGACTTTTTGTAGTATCTAGGTCTGACCGTTTCCACCACACTATGCTTCCATAGTGTATGACCGGTCTTATGCAGGCTTTGTATAGCCATATCACATTTCGAGGTGAGAGTCCCCAGGTTTTACCCATGGAGCCCCTACATGCCCAGAAAATGTTTTTGGCTTTTCTTGTTTTTTCATCAACATGCTCTTTCCAGGTAAGTTTCGTGTCTAGGGTTACGCCCAGGTACTTGACTTTTTTTGAGAGTTGGAGCTCCACGCCATCTAAAGTAGGTAGCGTGTATGCATCCCACACTCGCTTCCTGGTGAACATGGTGAGTTCTGTCTTGGCTGGGTTTACCGCCAGCCCGTTTCTTCTACACCATTGGTGCGTGATTTTAAGTCCTTCTTTCATCCTGTCACACACTGTGCCGGCAAACTTGCCTTTGCATAATATGACCAGGTCATCGACATAACCGATGGCAAGAAAGCCTTGTTGGTCAAGTTCTGTCACTAATGAGTTCATTTGTAAACACCACAGGAGAGGGGAAAGTACGCCTCCTTGTGGGCACCCTTTTGTTGGGGCTACTGTTATACTGGTGTCCCCCAGTGACGCTGTTATTTTTCGTTCAGCGAGGAGAGCGGTCAGCCAGCCCGTTATCGTGCCGCTTATCCCATGTATCTCTGCTGCAGATGTCATTCCACCAAATGGGGAGTTGTCAAAGGCACCTTCTATGTCTAGGAAAGCTCCAAAAGAGAAGAGTCCGTCGTTAAGGCCCCGCTCGATCCCGTGAACGAGCTCATGCAGAGCCGTCTCCGTAGACTTTCCCTTTCTATAGGCATGCTGTCCCGGATGCAAGGGCCTCTCTATTAGTGCTGTGTTTTTCACGTGGACGTCCACCAGTCGTTCCAGTGTTTTCAGCACGAAAGATGTGAGGCTTATAGCTTTTCGCTATCTGGTAAGTGGTTCTCCCAATCTTTGGTATGAATACCACCCTTACCCTCCTCCATAATTCTGGTATATATTTTAGGGCCAAACTGGCCCTGTATATATTGCACAGATGGTTGGTGATGGAAGCCATTCCTTCCTTCAGCAGGATGGGATAAATTCCATCCTCGCCAGGTGCTTTGTAGCTGTCGAAAGTTCCAATTGCCCATTGGAGCCTCTCTACAGTCACCACCTCGGCGGCTTGATTCCAATCCGTTTGAGACGGTACGTTCGGATGAACGGTGTTTCCTCCAGAGGGAGTTATGCTACCGGGGAAGTGCGTTTTAAGCAAGAGGTTTAACGTCTCTTCACTTGTGGTGGTGAACTTCCCGTTTTCGTCCTTAAGGAGCCCGGGGTTATTGCTCGGTCCCCTTGTGAGGATCTTCTTAACTCTGGCGGTCTCCCGGCATGAGTTTATTTCTTCACAGAATTTCTTCCATGAGTTCCTTTTCGCCTCCGCAAGAGCCTTGTGATAGTCTCTTTTGGATTGCTTGTACGCCTCCCAGGTGATTTCACTTCGAGCTTTACAGGCCCGGTTGAACGCCTTATTAGCGTTTTTCTTAAGCCTGGCTAGTCTTGGTGTCCACCATGGGGTGTTTCCCAGTGTAGTCCTTTTTAGTGGGCAGTGGGCCTCAAAAGAGGCCCTCAATACCTCGACTAAGTTCCCGACAGCTTCTTCGAGCTGCTCAGGTTCTCGGATTTTCTCTGGTTGCTGTAATTTTCATTGCACGTCTTGTCTAAAGGCCGCCCAATTTGTGTTCCTGGGGTTTCTCAACCATTTTGGCCCACCTATTGGATTAGCCTCGATGTTGAAAGTGATGTACCTGTGATCAGATAGCGTCACTTCTTTCGAAACTTTCCAGTCTTTAACCCAGTGAGTGACTGCGTCAGAGACAATTGTTATGTCTATGACTGCCTGCCTCCTGGATGTGACGAAAGTTGGTTCCGCCCCACGGTTCGCTATGGTGAGCCCGGAACTGGCTAAGAACTCTAGCAGGCTTTCGCCTCTCGAGTTGGTGTCCGAGCTCCCCCAGCAATCGTGGTGAGCGTTTGCATCACAACCTAAGATCAGATTTAGGTTGTGTTTTTTAACATATTCCATCAGTCTTGTGAGGTTTGCTGACGGAATTCGATCTTCGTAGGAAAGATAGGCCGATCCCAGAAGAGCTTCTCGTCTACTCCCCATCACCGTTGTACTTACTCGTACTACGGTTAAGTCTCGGTCGCAGAATTCCTGTACCAAGAGCCCGTTAAGAGTCCTTGGGAGCCAAACACAGGTTCTGGGTTTTTCACAATCCGCTGTTAAGAGATCCATTTGAGAGTTGGTCCCTATACCGCGGATTCGTCCTCCTGCCACCCATGGTTCTTGTATTAGAAATATGGGTAGAGCAGGTGCAAAACCGGAGACATTGCTGCCTCCGATGGGTTTGTTGCAGCTTTCGTTACAGCGTCTAGCTATTAGAGAACTAGCCGCCTTACTATGCTGCATGTTGATTTGTGTGACCTGAAGACCCATCATGTTTCCATGCTACATCTCCAGGTCAACCCCAAGACAACACAACACAATACAGAACAAGTATAACACTCACGCTGACAAGGAACCGCTACTTGAGAGCCTGTGGTCCTGGTTCCTTGGGCCCTTTGGAAAAGCTCACGCTAATCCTATTGAGCTCCAAGTAGAGCCATCCTCCCTTTCCCGATATATACTCCCTGTCCTTGTCTGGGATTCCAACAACCATGAGGAGTCCCTTTCGGGAGTCCTTCATGGGCACCTGTGCGTACAGGGCCCAGTCGGCTGTTTTTATCTCCGGCTGAACGATGGAGAGCCTTCGGAGAACAGTCTCCGCGATTTGGTCTGGGCCCGGGACGAAGAAAGTGGCCCTGTGGAGCACTGGAAGCCTAGATGCTTCCACTAGGGAAAATCTAGCGCCCTCCCATGCTCCCCTTAGCCTGTCTCCCTCCACCAAGGCTTTCAACCAGGCCGTTGTATTTGCATCTGCAGGGACGATCCTCAGTTGATTTCTAAGGGTCCCCACCGAGTCAAATTTCAACGGCGTGCCTCTGTCTATCTCCTCTGCGACGGCTTTGGAGATACGGCCCTTGAGCAGCTCTAGTTGTTCACCAGAGTAGCCCCGAGCCATGCCTTCCGCTGCCAGCACGAAGCCCAGATTGCTCCGAGCCACGCTCGCAAAGGATTTCTTTTGAGGGGTCTTCAGTTTGTCCCCTTCCCTCGGTCGTTTAACCTTAGGATTGGCGGACATCCTGGATACCTCTTCCTCATCGGAGCGTTGTCTTTTTTTCGAGCCTCTAGCATTGCTTGGGCCCGATTCCGGCGACTTTGGTCGAGGAGCTGCAGGGGTCACGGAGGGAGTTGGGTTCAAAGAGGTCCCGGCCTGAGTGTCGGTCCCTGAGGGAACCTCTCGCCTCTGCTGAGCCCTTTTTTCGCCCTCCTCTTTTTCTCCGCGCCACTCCTGTTCCTCTTTTTTAAGGAATTCCCCGTCGCTGCTAAGCCCTCCGTTGCCGGTGAGCTCGCAGCTGAGGGCCCGCCAAGGGTGAGCTCCTCCGGGTATGGAGTTTTTTCTGGTTCTCCGAGTACCAGGTTTTCCATGGAACCACTGAGTAATTCCACGTGTGTCGATTTTTTGCCCTCCCCAGAATCCGAGGGGCAGACTGCTGGTGTAGCAGTGAGGGATTTAGGTGCCGAAGGCACCAGACCCTCCTGGGGTAAATTAACGTTTAAATTCGACATGTCATCAGTTTGGATTCGTTTAGTCTGGACTCGCCCAAGCCAGATTTTACTCCAGCCTAGGTGAGTCACGCAAGCCCCCTTACCACGTCAAGGCGAATCCGTCAAGGAGCGTGCATACTTCATCCAAATGCAATGGAATGCCGCTCACAACTGAACGTGATATCGCTTAACTGTGAAGTAATTCTTTGCTGGGTACCGGATCATTGTGATATACCTGAAAACTGCGAAGCAGATGCCCTAGCGACAGCTGGCACTGAGCTTCAGGAGTATACACTTACACCCCAAGTCGGCCAACCTTTATCCTCCATAAAGCTAAGATTCAAGCAGTATTACATGGAGGTTGCAAATAAGGCCTGGCTACTTGAAGAAACCTGTAGGACAACCAGGCAAACTTGGCACGCACTATGCTTCAAACGCACAAAGCGGCTCCTTATAACGAGCCGCGAAACCATGAGTTCCATTGTATCCGTAGTGACGGGGCACTGTCTGATTGGCAGACACGCAGAAAGGTTGGGCGATCCTTTCAACGATTTTTGCCAAAGTTGCAGATCGGAAGACGAAGAAGAAACAATCCAACACTTTCTGTGTGAATGCCCAGCCCAATCCAGGAAACGCATGCAAACCTTAGGTTCACCTTTCCTGGACAGCCTCACGAGAGTAGCTGATTTAAACATTAGCTGCATAGCCGACTTCATACGAGAGTCTAAATGGTTCTCGTCATCCCGTGCAATTTGCCGTCGCAAGTTTTTGTGGTATCCCAATGGGCCCATATTAGCCTAAGTGAGCCATCTTTGGTTGCACTACAACGAACCAACTTCAAACCGCGCTCGTGTTATATCAAGTGACATAACTAAAGAGTCATGCGGAAACGTAAATAAAAATCCTGTGACCACAGCTTTTGCAGCACACAAATATTCAAACCAGAAAAACTTTCAGCTAAAACTCCAAGGAGAGAAGTCATTAAGAAACCATCCAGTCATTATTGTCACAAGCCACGACATTGGGTCAGGGACTGCAGGAAACGGCAGGTGGTGAACTAGTGGCAACAATCAAGCGGCTAAGATGCGCTCTTCGGGAAATCAGTTTTAACATTAAGGGAGATCGGAGGGGCGAGAGACGCGTGTCACATTGGCCCAGCCATCTCATGTCAAATCGGAATTCAATCCGTCACGATCCAACACCTGGCACGAAAAACTGGCGCATCAGAACGCCGCCCAAGTCAAGATCAGTTATAAATACCCAGGACGAAAAATTCACATGTGCTCCCTGTATTCTGGGGAAACTGCGCAGGCTATAATTTGGCCAAAGCAACTCGAAGTCCGTGCGAGCTGAGACGCTTGTACCCGCAGATGTATGTATGTGATCTAATGAAGTAGACTCTATAGGTGGAGCGAATTATGTTTGAATTGGTCAAAGTAGAATTAAATATGATATTCAACTGCCCGTGGTAAATGGTATAATTGTGTTTAAACGGTGTAGGCTAATCTGGTAACAGAACCAGAATCCTTGGAGCTAAGAATGATGCTCTTCCTTAGTTATAGCGGGAATGACACTCCTCTTCGTTTTGTTTTTTTAATATATTTACATACGCGGCAGTTCCCCAAGACGACCGGACACGCCATCTTGGTTAAATCAAAAACCATTTAAAATTTAAAAGAAAATAATGTTTGTCTTACAATTCCATGCGTAAGTTAATTACGCAAAAGTATTTTTTTCTTCCGTGTTTTTTCTTAAAATACTAGAGTTGTGTGAAGAAGCCGATAGTGTTGTTTCAGATTGCTCGAAAAACATTGCATCCAAGAACAAAGCCGAACTAGTTATGTTATAAGATAATAACAAGACAAGGTCTTTACGTGACCTGGCTGGTTTGAACCGTGAATGGACAAGAAGCCCAGATTTATTCGTATCTATTCTTTTTATAATATTTCTTATCTTCTACTTATATTGAACTAAACATATATTTTAGTCACCAAAGCAATAAAATATCTTACATATTAGTTTACGTCCTTAAATTCTACGAACGATCTTGTATTTTTATGATCTAGGGAAAATTACGATCAATCGAGAGTTTGAAATACGAGATGCAAATATGTTGCGTGAAATTAATGTCTCGAAAACGTTCCGGAGATTCATAAACAAAGTGAATTATGAATGTATGAAAAAAGGGACTCGATAAGACTTTGAGTTTTATCGACATCTATATAATTAAACGGCTAACATGAATTTTGTGTTACCATTTTAGCCGTTGTTTCTAGACCGATTTTCGTAAAAAATACATCAATGGAAAGAGAATCTCCTGTAGATATGCAGAATTGTGTTTTTTGGGAAAATCTGTTTGGAAAATATAGAAAGAAAATAGAAAATAGATTTTCTTACTAATACATACACAAAGTTGAACGTTCACACAGCGATGAATACGAATGGTATACTAAACTTCAGTACCAAAATAGAAACCCTCATTACTATGGGTTGGGTAGTGCATGCGATGGTAACTTGCCCTTGCACGTGGGAGTCCCAGGTTCGTATCTAGGACTGTTCTTAGTGTTTAAGCTTCTTTTTTGGAAGCTAATTAAATCATCAAATTTCACCACATTTAGCAATATTTTCATTCTCACACATGGACGGTTACACCGTATTGCATTTGACCGTTCGGTGTTGTATGATAGCTTTGTGGACCATTCGTGTGTATTGTATTTAGCGTCGCCATTCATTATGTAAATGTATACGCACATTTCATCACTATTTGGTCATATATTTTTAGTTTGTTTTGCTGTAGGTCGTCTAACATTCCACAAAAAAGCGTTTTCAGTTGAAGAAAACTTTCAAGAATTAAAAACGATGTTTGATTTTCCTAACATTATTTACACAAACCGATTTGGTAGATCTCACGAATGTGAAAATCGAATGATGGCATGCACAAAACGCTTAGCGTTGTCATACGTTCGAGACGATTTGAAGCGCCAATAATTGAATAATGATTTTTAAACATTATTAAAATTCATAAACATTTATTAATCACAAAAGAAAAACAAATTTCGCTTGCCGTTTTATTATATCGATTGATGATTTAAGTTAAATTCAAAAACCTTAGGGAATGGATCAATTAAGCTGAAAATGTAAAATGTTAGGGATTAAAATAGAAACACAGAACTTAGGGAATTAGATATACATTGAAGAAGCCTGGGTGTGCCAGACGAAATGTACATCTGGTTCAATAGTTTAAATACACGTTTTAAGGAAATTTTGGAAAAAGGTTTTTGAATTTAACTTAAATTTGTGAAAGCGTGAAAATAAGGGTTCTAACTGAGATTGATGATTATTCGATCGAATTTCTAGAGTCAGTTATAATAAAATCATCATTGCACTCGAATCTCGAGTGCTAGGTTCTGCTAGTATGAATTATTACGTGGAGTGAGATGAGAAGTGTTACCGTGATGGGTTTTAGAGTAATAATACGTGGAGGGTTACCGTAACTAACTGGGAAAACATCGCCTAACGAAATACTGTACAAATTGGCAGTATGATCATAATTGGTTGTGTATTGTGGAGTCGGATGAGTATAACGCTTATTGTAGACTGTGTAAAAAAGAGTTCAGTATTTCTCATGGTGGATTAAATGATGTAGTGAAGCACTCAAAAACAAGTGCTCATTCAAACATCACGAGTTTTCGCGCTGCAAAAAATATCGTGATCTCGATGATATTATGTATAAAACGTCAGCCGCAGAAATTACTTCTACATATCACACTGCTGATGATTCTTTAAGCTACAATAGTATGAATTGTCAGAATGTTGTATCTTTATCAAACTTTACAGGCGATATTTCAGTAAATAAAGATATATAAAGAATTTAACTTGTATGGTGTATGAAGAATTTAACTTGTTGAAATCATGCTTGGACGTAGTAGTGGGAAATTGTAAAGACATCACTGCGCAGAAATTGCACCAGATATTGAAACACATTCCAAAAAATGATACCAGGAATATGGTTAAACTAGTGTCCTGTTCTAATTAAATATCCCAACATCAAATTGTTTCCCCGAACGCTTTTTTTCCAAATGAATTTAAAATGGTCGGAAGCCAGAGATAAATGCACCGTTAATTTAATGAAAGCAGAATTACTCATCCAGTTTAATCTAGAGCTATTATCTATATTTGAAAAAAAGTAAACTTTGAAGAAAGCTACATCTTGACAGAAATATGAATAAATGATTCTTTTAAATATTTCTTACTTAATTATATTATATAAAAGTTAAATTTCTCTGAAGGCTAAACTGCCTGGCCAGACAGTTATTGTTAAAATGTCGTATTTTACATGGCTTTTTTTGCTATCTATTCATGTAAATATAATTTGAAACTCAAATGAAAAGATAAGTTTTCAAAAACTACTGATTATGTAGGTTTTTTTTACTATGTCCCGCTTTCGACGGCAAAATCCCGCTTTTTTGCTCAAAAAGTTTCAAAATTCCGCTTTACCAAAAGAATCTGGCAACGCTGCCAATAAAATGAAGATTTTCGGAGACATCATTTTCACCGAGAAAGAGAAACATAGAGGCTCTGAACAACCAACAAAGGTGTAAAAATGAATTTTGAGTTTGAGCAAAACTAGATTGAGACGCCAGAACCAGAGAATTTAGCCGAGCAACGTTAAATAGGAAACGCCGAACAAAATCGCTAATCAGGACTTCCATTCGGTTCCAGAGGCAAGATAAGCATGGGACGAAGAAGCCGTCTAGGAGTTCGGTAGATAAGAAAGCAAACATGGATGATGAAATGGAATCTCTCAAGGCGAACGGTACCTGAATTCTCGTCTTCAGGCCACAAGAAAAACCCGTCATTGTCAACAACTGGACTCATAAATTAAAACAATGTAGCAACGGGGAAGTTCAGAGCTTCAAGGCTAGGTAGGTGGTTAGAGGCTTCAAACAAACTGCAAGAATAGACAACACTAACCCTTCAGTCCTGTAACAAGGTTTGATTTTATAAAAAACAATACTTACAATTGCAGCCTCTGAAAACCTTTCCCTCGAACAATTTGATGTGAAAACGGCTTTTCTTTCTGAGGACATTAAGGAGATAATTTATATGCAGCACCCAATACAAATTAAGGACAGCAAACAAGTTTGCAAGATAAATCGCAGCCTTTACGAACTTAAGCAGGTCAGGTGTTGCAAATAAAGATTTTCTTTCTGTTTTCTACAACCTTGGACTACAGCAGACAAATGGGGATCCCTGCCAGCATCAACGGAAAGTATTCCCAAATATACAAAGGAAACAACTAAAAAAATAGAGCCCGTAAGGTTTTATTTTTCGGCTTAACAAAACATCACCAATCAAGCTTTCCGTGATGCGGACTAAGCCGGGGACACTCAGACACGAAGATCTGCCCTGATCTGATAAAACTTGATAATTATACCGTCAGCTGGTGCTTAACAAGACAGAAAACATGATATAATAAAATGTGGTCTAAATGCGACCCTTGAGGCCCACACGACTAACTTCCCAGTGGGGTTAATAAAAAGCTATAATTTGCTTTTATTGATAATTACTATTAATAAACATTATTATTCTAAATTAATATAATTAATTTTTATCATTTTTATCAATTTTTTATCTAACCATAAAAGCTTTGGTAGAGGAAGATGTCTCCACCACCTGGTCATCCTCTACCAAAGCCTCGGCAACCTCGTCCTCTTCGTCCTCGTCATCCTTCTTGTCCTCCACTTCGTTCTCCATCTCGGCCTCGGAATCCACAACTATTATTGAGGGTATTTATTTATTATTTACAATAATCATTCGTTCTTAAGAATGTTTGACCGTTACTGAATAATTATAATTGACTTTATATATACAATATCAGATTATAACTAATATTATTTGATTGTTATTAACAATATTGAATTATTTATAACAATATCCAATTATTAACTGCATTAGCGTCTCTACTCCAATTCAGCCAAACCTGATAATATAAGTTTGAAATTTTATAAATTAATCTTTTTTTTAAATAACATTTTTTACAAATTTGATCACAATTTTGCTAAAACGCACAATAATAACGACATGACTATGAAGGTATTTGGTATCTGCACGAATTAATAGTGCGTATCAACAGTTTAAAAATAAGCAATTTTTAGTCGTTTCTTCAGTTTTTTCATCCTAAATAAAAAACGGCTCAACCGATTTTGCTGAAAAGTCATTCAGTTCTAAGTTGCGTAATTACGCAATCCGATCTGTGGTTCTTGAGATAATCGAGACGAAAAATTATTCTGAACGCACATACGCACATACGCACATACGTACATACACACATACACACTCACAGACATCTCTCTAAAAACGATGGATTTGGATTCTAGAGACCTTAAAACGTGGAGATATGGTAAAATTTGGGATTCGCAAAATCGACCCCATTACAATAACTTCCCATAGGGAACTGGGAAGTTAATAATAACATATATAATGAAATACAGGACAGTGACACGCGATAGACCTCTGTCGGAGTCCATACGAGAGTTACTTTGGAGTCTCCGTCGACCAATAACTATGCGAGTGCGACTATCAGTGTGGTTGGTTCTGCAGCTTGCGTAAAATATATTTTAAAGGTAAATGCTAAGTCAAGCTAACCGTTAGAACAAAGTGATTAAAATTTTATCGCTTGCTAGTTACTATTGTACATTAAGAAATGAATAACGTTGCGAAAAGCCTAAATAGGATCATTTTCTTTTGAATTGTGTTTTGGTGATTAGATTACTCATTTAGGATTTAGGATTTGGAAATAAGGTATGTTACTGAACATACAGTGGTGGACAGAAGTTTTCACACATTACCGTTTGTTGAATAAAACAAGTATTGAAACAAAACCAAACGAACACATTTAATTTGTTATTTTTGGAAAATAAATATTCATCCTTTAGCTATTAAATATCACAATAATATAATATATAAAATAATATCCTATTCTGGGAAACAACAAAACATTTTAAATTACTCATTTTTACCCGAGCAAAAGTTTTCACACAGTTCATCCTATTTGTTATTTATAGGCATGGTTAGGCAAATTAATATTTTGACAATAGTCCCTTCTGTCTTTTCACCTCTCTTAATCCTCTAGACACCGACTGAACCAGCTTTTTTGTATAATCTGCCGTTATTTTATGAAGCACTTCCTTTAAACGTGTTCTGTTAGAAATAGTATCTTCCGCAAGCGTCGTTCTAGTTCTTTTCACACATGCTCAATCGGATTGAGATCTGGTGATTGCGGGGGAGTCGGTAAAGTATGAGCAACATTATACTGTATGTAATCCACATTTGAACATTATGAGCCGTATGTTTTGGGTCATGGTCCTGTTGGAAATAACATTATGGCACTCTTTCAAATTTTCCTTTAGAATATTTAAATAGAGCTATTTATCCATAGTTTGTTCTATGCATACAAGCTCGCCAACACCTGAGGCAGCCATACAGCCCCAAACCATAACTCCTCCACCACCATGTTTTACTGTGGTAGCAATGTTCTTTGAATTTAATTCTGTGTTGGGTTTTCTCTATACCAGGGTTTTACCGTCACACCGAAATACATTATATTTACTCTTGTCGGAGAATAATATATTATTCCAGAAATCTTCAGGCTTGCAAATAAAGTCTTTCGCGAATTGCAACTACTTTTTTTATTAATTTCACTAATAAGAGGTTTCCGTTTAGGTACCCGTGCATTATATCCATTTCGATGAAGGACTCTACGTACGGTTTTTGGATAAACAGTTTTTTTAAAGCCAACTTTAATTTGGGCTGCAATTTCTGATGATGTTGTCTTGGAAGTTTTCTTCATTATTCCTACAACCTGTATTGGGTAAATGTAACCAATAATGTGATTCATAAGCCGCAATGAATTATTTCCAACTAACCTGTGCTTTCTCCCTTGTAGTAAGTTTTTGCGGTCGTCCATTTTGGGAAAAACTTTCAAATTCTGCTTCGTTTTTGAAACGTTTTACAATACTGCAAATAGTATATCTGCTTCCACCAATTATATTTCCAATTTCCCCATACGATTTATTTTGTTTGAACAAATTTAAAACTATTTCACGCTCTTCTTGCGTAGTTTCCTTCTGCCTGCGAGCCATGATCACAACTTTGATGACTTCAAAAACACGCGAATACATTTCACCACCTGTCAAATACTTTACGGGACTTTCCCGTTACATTACCAATATCAATCTTGCCAGCGTTACAACTTTCTCAATGTTGCAAATCTTTTAAAACTTAGTGTGTGAAAACTTTTGTCCGAGCAAAAACGTGTAATTAAAAATGTTTTCGTCTTTCCCAGATTACATATGTATTCTATTGTAAGGTGTATTTTTGTGATATTTGATAACTTAAGGATGAATATTTGCTTTCGTAGAATAATGAATATGTTCTTCTGGGTTTGCTTCAATGTTTGTTTTGTTCAACAAAGCTCTATGTGTGAAAACTTTTGTCCACCACTGTATATTAAACCCATATTATGTTAATGTTGTTTGAAAAAATGAACAAAGTTAGTAAAATAGTCCACTTTATAAATTTCAAAAAATTGAAATTTTTCTTTTGCATTTTTCGACTCCTTACAACTTCAAAAATGACCCCCAGAAAAATCTTTTCGAAATTTGAAAGTTTAATATATAAATGGCAGCTTTGAGTGTGTGCGCGTTTTCGGCTCTTTTAGGTGTTCGATCAGCTCTTGGCCGCGTAACGTCTCATTCATTCTCCTTCTCTAAAATACCGGTTTCTCCTATATACATTATATTTGCGACTTTATTGCATGTGTTCAGTGTTTATTTAGACTTCTACATATCAATTGCGTGTTTTTCAAAAATGTCTAACTTTTCATTTTTCACAACATGCTTGTCAGCGAAATGGAAGAAAAACTTTAAACACGTTTTACGCAAAGCAACTTTTTTTAACATGGTAGACAGATAATCTCTACTAATCTACCGAACCGATTTCCAAAAACTTCGATGTGTTTATTTGTTAGAGATTATTGCACCATCATCCACCAGAATATGAGCAAAACATTGAAGAAGAAAAATGTTGGTGTTACAAAAACTACGAAAAAACGGTCGATTTTTGACATTTTTTCACAAGTTCACCATTTTTTTTAACTGATTTTTTTAAAAACGGTAGTGGATTACGATGTAAGAGACCTTGCTTTTTGAATAATATATTTCTAAGTAGTAGCTTAATGCAAAATGCATTTAGTTCTTAGTTGTGCATACATGCAATAATGTTGCATCAAACGTGCAATGATAATAAAAAACTGGCAAAACAATTTTTCATAAACATTAAATTTTTTTGATTGTTGCTACATTTTTCGGAGAGTATTCAATCAAATTTTGTTACAGAATAACATGAAACGGCGTAGTTTGGCTTCAAGTCAGCAAATGCTTGCAGTATCTTCACAATATCCCAATCAAATTAGAGGCAAACCCGCAATGGAAATTTATCGACCACCAAGTGAGTATTGAAAAATTTAATAATAACTTGTGAAGTGGTATCAATAAATTTGTTGATAGATTTACTAAATTTGCTAAGAAACAATATTAAATATTTTTCTAAAAATTTATCCATCTTTAACATTTTTTTTTCATAGTGGTCAAGTAGAACCGCCCTTCCTAAAATCCACGAATGGCAAAATTTTTACAATAGATTTACTGCACAATAAAATATATCGCACCTTGCACAAAGTAATAAACATAAGTCAAGTTCTAGATACACGTGTTTTTCTGAATTATCATTCATGCAAATAAATGATTTCTGTTTTTATTTATTAAGAATTTATCTTACAGACTAATATAGCCCAATTACAATACAAATTAAACAAAAAAGAGAAGAAATATATAACAAAGTAAACCTAATTACATGAGATACGCTTTACATTCTGTTTTTAAATGTAAAATGAGTGAGGAAACCAAGTTGCAGATTATTGTGGGTTCGGGGAAGTCTCAACATCGGGGAATGGATGAAAGTCCCAGTCCTAGCATATGGAACGGTAAATATGATATCAAATCTAGCAAGGCGTTCTGAAATACGATACTCTAATCAATCAGAAAGGTTAGAGTTTAATTGATGGTGGTGGAGCGAAACAGAAAACACTCATCTAAAGACCGGTTCAGATGCAACACGTTGCAAAGAAAACGTTTCGTGTAGAATGGAAAAGTGCGCAGTTTTGAAACCGCGGCTAGAAAACATAAATTTCCTTGAACTGTGTGGATAAGTCGGCGCATGTAGACGGTACTCTTTTTCTTAACAAGATAGCAATTCAGAATTGACCTAAGTAGTACCTGCTCCATGACGGTATCACTAAAACTGTGCGAAATATACAGATATCTCTGCACCATGTAGACGCTCTAAAAACTGCAACGTTTTCAGAGTGCGCAAACAAAAGGTTGTGCAAAACGTTGCATCTGCACCGGCCTTAAGAGGAGTCTGTGGGATTGCAAAGAAGAAAGTTGTAGTAGTGAAAGTCTCCCTTCATATGACATACGAGTATACGTAGTTTCAAATTTAAAGATGACGAGTATATTTTTGCTGTACTGATTCAATCATAGTGTCCAAATATTGATAGTGTGGTGACCATACTTGCGACCAATATTCAAGGATTGGTCTAAGGAGGCTAGTGTATAGGTTGACCGGGGAAGAAATGTCAATAAAAATATGAGAGTGTTTTAATACCAACCCGGAGACGCGAGAGGCGCGTGCGGCTATTGTCACAATGTGAGGCTCAAATTTAAGTTTCGGGTCGAAAATCACTCCCAGATCTTTTATTTTACTTTCACTGCTACAACTTCCTACTTTGCAATCCCACAGAATCCTTTAGATGAGTGTTTTCTGTTTCGGCTTCACCACCATCAATTAAACTCTAACCTCTCTGATTGGTTAGAGTATCGTACTTCAGAACGCCCTGCCAGATCTGACATCATATTTACAGTTCCATATGCTAGGACTGAGACATTGTACCATTCGCCGATGTTGCGACTCTCTCGAAATCACAATACTCTGCAACTTGGTCCGTTTTCTCATTCACTCTGCATTCATAAGCAGAATGTGAAGTGTTCTTTAACTAATTAGTTTAATCTATACTCTGTATTTCTTTTCTCTAATTTTTACATTTTTTTCTTCTTCCCTTTTATTGTCTTATAATTGGATTATGTTTGTCTGTAAGGCAAATTTTTAATAAATAAATAACGAAGCCCGTCTAGCCCGGGGCCGACGCTGGAATCTAAATAATTAATTGATGTTTGGATTTCAATTGGGTCAGTGGAGATAAAATCAAGAATAGGTGGAAAGAAAAAAAAAGTATTAAAAGAAATTGGAATAGTGAAGGCAGGATATATTGACGAAAAAAATCAGCGAATATCTCGCAGATTTTTTCAAGAGTCGAACCTTGTTTTCCGTCCTAGGAAACAGTACTAGTAATATTGAACGAAGACTGAAGGGAATCGACATGAGACCAAAACGGCTTTGTTTGGTTAGAGTGCAGCGAATTTTCGATATTAGTGAAGTAGTTATGCATAGCTCTTTTAGTTTCTAATTTGGCTAAAGCACGATGTTTTGAAAAGGCAGTATATTTTTTTGCAGTTTTATTGGATTTGTAAAGAAAAAAAATTTTTTGTTTTTAATTTGAAGATAGTTTTAAGACATTACCGGTCAGCCAGAGAGGATCACTAACCGTGGTACGACTATGGTAGGGAGTGAAGCGAGAGATAAGATCGTAGAGAAGAGAGTAGAATTTAACGAAAAAATCTTCACAGCCAAGACTGTCAAAAAAGAAGCCCAGTTCACCTATTTGAATTCTTCTGACAAAGCAATGTAATTTGATTTCCAAAAGTTAAATTTAAGTTGTTTGCGCCTATTCTGAGCTTCGTGCCAACAAAGGGAGAGTTCAAACTGCAGATGATGGGGGTCCGAAAGAACATAGGGGAGAAGAGCAGTGATTAAAGTTAAGTTATCAGGAACAATTGTTAATGGTGGTTAAAGTTATCAGGAACAACATGATCATTCATTTATTTTATTTATTTTTTTAGGAAAATTCAATGAGCAGATTAGATCTAATTACACATTAAAATTACAGTGTTTCAAGTTTTGAAGTTAAAGTACGTTTAAAAGAATAAAAAGATGAGGACATAGGACCAAGTTGAAGTGCATCATGCTGTCTCATTATTCTCTGCAAAGGAGTGTTAAAGTATACAGCTAATTCAGCAATGGTGAGGTTAAAAGAGTTGAAACTCCTGGTGTTATGGGAAGGAACGCGAAGTGCTATGCTTCCGGATGCAGGACACATATACAATATATATATATATATATATATATATATATATATATATATATATATATATATATATATATATTATACAAAAAACATTGATCAAGAAGTACTCTTCGATCAAGAAGTGAGGGAAGTTTCAAAATTCTTAACCGATCAGGATACTCCGTATACGGTAGGCCGAATTTATAAAACAAAGATCGTGTAAACTTACGTTGAACGGACTCAAGCAGTGTACGATCACAAGCATGATAAGGCGACCAAACAACCGAAGCATACTCGAGAATGTTTCTCACCAGGGTTTGATAAAGTATGAGGGAGCTTTCGATAGAGGAGAAGTGTTGGGAAGTTCGAAGTACGAAACCAGACATACGTGATGCCCGATTTACTAAGTCGGAATAGTGAAAATTAAAGCGAAGTTTCTCATAGAAAATAACTCCAAGGTCTTTGATAGTGTTAACTCTTTTCAATTCACTGTTGTTAATACGGTAGATGGCGTCAAATGGTGTGTTTTTTGAAAGAATAACACATCATATAGCATTTGTCTACGTTAAGCGTTAGGCCATTTTCTAAACACCAGCTAGACAAGATGTTGATGTTAGCTTGCAGGTCTGGGAAGCCAAGGGTGAATAATGTAATTTATTTAAGAGAATATCATGAGATACTGTATCAAATGCGTTTACAAAATCTGTATAAATAACATGGACGTCCAGTCTGAACTCGAAAGAATTTGCAACAAAATTTGTAAAGCCAACAAAATTAGAAGACGTAGAATGAAGGAAACGAAAACTATGTTGCTCTTTTGCAATCAGATGACCAAAGTGATAGAGAATAAAGTTATGAATATGTTTTTCCAGTAGCTTGGAGCAGACCGAAAGTAGGGAAATTGGTCGGTAGTTTGACGCTAAATTAGCGAGGCCATCTTTATGTATTGGGAGAAGAAGAGCATCTTTTGAATAGTATGGGAATGTTCCGGCAGTGATGCTTTTATTAAAGATTATGCTCAGCGCAAGGCTTATAACATCTTAACATTCATATTTTAGTCTAGATTAAGTGCAGCTATCTATCAAAATTGTTATGAACGTTATGTATTACACCCGAGGCGCTTGGTAAAATTTGACCCCAAGTACCTCCAATTACCTGAATTGTAACAAAATTTTTGGAGAAAAATATAAACATTGAATATATTCATGAATTTTTTGGCAAACTTATTCATCATGCATAAATGGTTGGTGTAAACTGAAAGTGTAGGCTCTATAATTGCTTAAAAAACAGATTGTTTCATCGCAGTTGCCCGCAACACGCTCTATACTGCGGTTGTAAGATATTTTAATGAAAACTAATACAAAGCATCAAATTCATGAACGATAACTCTTGAAGGAAAATTCTAATCGACTTGAGGTATCAATCGAAATTTAATTTTTTAAATCAAAATTGCATTTTTGGCAATCACCACTTTGAAACGTCAGATGTTTTTAAAAAAAATATTCAAGAAACAAGTTTTTTTTTACAAAAAAAATATAAAAAAGTGCCCTTTTTTATATTTTTTAAGAAATAGGATTTGTAGCAACTCGTTGATACTTCATTGATTTGTTTGATTACAAAACATGTTCACACAAAAAACAATAAACTATTAATATTTATAATAAGAATAATATTACCTAATTTCATTTATTCTAATGACGTGTTTTGGCATCGATCCATGCGTATTATCATTATTATGATTTGGTAGGATTTCAATAAATTCACCCCAGATGTTTTTTAAATTTAATAATAAAAACTGCATAAACCTTAAAATTTTATTTAAAATTGTTTTATCTAGTTTGCACTTCTGCCCATAAATGCTTTTCGAAATAAGATGTTTTAAAAAATACTTACCAAATAACAAATTATCATTATTTTATTAACTTCCCAGTATATGAAGCTCTTGTAACCGCCTCGAAAATCGAAATTGAAACATATCTTCACGCTTTGAGGTCTTTAGAGTATACTTAAAGTGTTTTTGGAAAGGAGTCTGTATGTGCGTACGTTTGTGGACAGTTTTTTTACGTAAACAAAGTTGTATCGACTTTGTTGAGGTTCCAATCGGAGCGTCTTTGTAATTTTTGGACCTGCTTAGTTTTCGGTCGGGGCTTTCTAGTTTTAACCCCTCCAATGAATCGCAAACCAAACATAGAATTTGTATTTGCATTGATTCTTTCAAAATTTGAAAAAAATATTGGTGCCGCTTTTTAATTTAAAGAAAGACAGTGCAGCAAATTAGGGTTTTTTTTCATAAAAAAATAAATTTTCAACTTGATTTGCACAACACGGCAATCAATGCTAATAAAATTCATATACTCTAGACAATTTTTGTAAAAACTACTATTAAAACTTTTTTCCATGATTACAAAACAAAACAAATTAAAAATAAAAACTCTTTAAAAATCACCATATAAAAAGTTTTATACTAATAATATTATCTGATGTCTCTTTCTCTGGAGACATCGTTATTTTGTCAAACAAAGCTTATTAATATTTCCATAACTTAAGTAGACTCTAATTTTCACAGTGCCAGTCACAAATATTTTGATGAAAAAATTGTTTAAAATTTAAAAAAAAATATTTTTTCAATGAAATTTGCATTTGTGATAATCAACACTTTCAATGGTGAAATATTTTGAAGATGAAGATATCTTACTAAACAAAAAAAAACATTTTTCATGATTGCAAAACATATTCATACAACAACAATACACCATTCATATTTATAATGATAAAAAGGTTGATAAATTTAATATTACCCAATTTCACTCACTCTAATGACGCGGTTTCTAAAAAAGTCTCTTCTATCTTAGTTGCACTTCTGCCAATCATTGCTTTCCGAAATCAGATGTTTAAAGTTCTCATCAAATAAAACTCCTTAGTTTTTTTTATTACATTAAAAAAATATTCACACATTCATACGATTGATCCGCGTGAAGATTCAATCAAGCTCCTCCTCCTTCTTCTGGACCTCAAGGGCTGCACCTCGCGGCTTGTTATTATTTTATTTTTTACTTTCGAACAATATCCGTATAGAAGTATGAAATATTATAAAATAAATATGTATAATAAATTCAGGAACATCAGTTACATACGTAACGATCATTTGTCAAACTTTTAATTATATAGGTTCGTAACATTTTAATTTCTTCGCCAATGTTTTGTAATATTTTATAGTTTTTTTCACATACGGCGATCATTTACTGCATATTGACTGGTGTTTTTCTAAGATCAACTGCAAAATAAGATTTCTATTGGTCTCATTAATGTAATATTATTTCACAATATCGATTCCATGTCTATGCAGAATCCATGGAAATTCCGGTCACAACTATCAAAAAAGGGCATCATGCGACAAAATCTAGTCCAGTCAAAATAATAATAATCGGGTCATTTCAAAATTTGGGGTTATTTTGGGCTCAGCTGCTTCCCTAAATTTATGTTTCATTTTTGCGTTTTTTTTTCGTATATCTTCTTTATAATGGCCCCAAAGAAAGATCCTGCAGTAGCCGCACACTTCATCGAGTAGTTTTCGAGATGTAGAATTTTGATATTTTTTCTATTATTTATACTTTGTAGGGAGAGACAAGACATTGTAGGAAGAGAGAAAACCGCGAGTAAGTTGAACTTGTAACATTTATTATGCCATTTAAAAAACGAGTTGCTTAGTTTAGTTGTTACATAATCAAATTCTTGAAGTCTTTCAACCAGTCTCAACGTTCGTAAAATATTACAAAAAAATAAAATGAAAATCATATGAAAACAGGTAACTGAATACTCTTAATGAAATACAAAAATGGGGTACAAATAATAAAGGAACGATTTGTAAACTTATGGGAGCTAAGAGCAGCCATATCCCTCCATCAATTTTCAAGATTAAAAAAAATTTACTTGCAGCACTCAAAATGAAGAAACAAACGTAAATATTTAAGCGAAACCGCCCATAAAGGTTTGAGCTTACAAAAGGATACGTAGCTTATTTTGTAGTCAACTTGATCCAGAAATTTTTTCTGCAAGTTTTTCATTGTATCACACAAAATTTTGCTTTTGTTTTTTCACTTTGTTTTTCGTTAGACAATCCTTCTTACCTGGACACATCTTTGACGATTCGTTATCTTCAAATAAGGTTTGGACGTCCTTAACCACCATGGCATTGATCTTCATAGCACGTTCTCTCAATTGTTTATTATTAGTCAACATCCGACTACTGTTGAATACTTTAGATAAAATTGTGCTTCGAAGGTTTGACATCAATTTGAAGCGCAGTAAAAAATTTCCGTTGCCTGCCAAAATCTTTCCAAATGCCTTTTTCTTCCCCTTAGCAGATACCTGTTCGAAATTTTCTTTTAACTGACGTCCCAAGACTTCTCCAAGCAACATCTTCCGTTGAATTTCATTTTGGTTTCCTCGTTTCAAGAGTTTAGAAACTACTCTTCTTGGCAATGACTTATCTCTCATACTTTGTTGCAACCTCCAGTATTTTTGTCAGCATTTGGCTGCCTGTTTTTTCAATGCTTCATTCTGTTGTCTCAGTTTGTTAATCTCTCGGTAGGCCTTTGCCCCTTTACTTTTTTTCTACCAGAATTAATTCGCTGGTCAATTTGCGGTCGTTGAACGACTGGTTGATCATTTTCTGGTTCACTTACAGGGGGAACGCTCCTCTAAGTAATTAGCCAAATTCCCTCGCTGCTTTTTCCTCTGGTACGCCTCCTTCGCCTTCTTTCTCTACAACTTGCGCTTCTGCCTCAACTCTCTTTCAAACATATCTTTGACAAGCTTTACCTGTATTTTCACCTTCTTTGCCTCGTATTTCTTCTTTCCTTCTCTTTTTCAATGGCGACCAATACCGGATCATTTTTTATTCTCTCCCGTCTTTTTTGTGCGTATTCTCTCCGCTTTTCCTTGGACACCTTGGGCTTAGCCATGGATGGTAATAAAGGACCTGAAAAAAAATAAGAAAAAATCTGTTTCGATGGAACCACAGTACTAATTTTTCTATCTTGGACAGAACAATGGATGCGAGTGGTAGGCAGTGTGATATTTGCTATAGGTAGCTGCTAAAACTTAGAATTAATACCAAAAGAACATTGGAACCATTATCTTTGTAAAATAATTAGCAAATCTCTCTCTACAATCCATTCTCCCTCCCTACAAACCGCCTGTTTCCAGAAGTTGTAGAGGGAGAGGTTGTAAGGAAAGAGATTTGGGAGGTTATCACTTCCTGCAGGCCTCACCATCAAGGATTTTCGAAGTTAGAAAAAATACTCAACACCATGCCATTCATTGTCGTAATTACAGCTTATTTATGTATTAATCAACACTTACCCTCAGGAGTGAGCTGGTTGTAGGTATGGAGAAATATTAACCTACTCATACGACTTCAACACTTCACAACATCACTCAACCATCTGAAGGCTTGGGAGTGGAACAAACAACGTGGGCTTTGGATGCCATCTTGTAGTAGTGCTGCTTTTCGTTTTTCACAACACAAAATATTCGGTTTCCTGGAGTGGGCGGGCAGTTCAAAAAATTTGTAGGGAGAGAGAATGAAACCTTGTGACACACATAAAACATAGCAAAAGCCTATTCAAATGAGGGAATTTAATTTTTTTTAAATGTATACATGAAATGTAGAGCAACCTGAACTACTTCAATTTTTGAAATGTTTTTAAATTTAAATACAGAACTTACTAATTTTTTGAATTTATATTAGGTGGTCTACTAAACGCCAACTTGCTGTATCCCTCAAAAAAAATTCTGAATTTCCAAGACAAATAGAGTGCTCACAAAAGCTGTGTGACACCAAATAACCCCAAATTTTGAAATGACCCAATCAATAACCCTGAAATCTGAGTTTCACCATTTTCGTCAGCGCCCATTTTTCTGTCGAAATGAAAATAGCCAGTTATGTAAAAAAAAGACTTTGTAAACTGTCCCCCACCGATTACTCCGCGTGAAAATTCAATGAGACAACAATCAACTAGAAAGCCTTAAATTTAATCAAAAAACATTTCATTTATTAATTCTTTGAACAAGTTTTCCACGAAAAATTTTTGAATGTTTTCGTTGCATTCGTTTTTCAAGACAACACCTTACAACCGCGATAGCCAAAGGGTTATGAGAAACCGCGGCGAGACACTTCATCATTTCAAGCAACGCAAAAGCTGACACTATAATTTAAAAGCAGTCATCCGTGTATTCGATGCATAGGTTGGCAGTAATCGACTTTATTATATTTGATGGATTAGTTTTTCATGAGAATAACATACAACCAAGAAAACGAAGGTAGTCGCTGGCAACTGCGACAAGACAACTTATTTTTAAGCAATTATAGTTCCTACATTTTCATTCATTCAATGATACACGGGTAACAATCGCCCCCCCCCCCCACCAGAATTTTTACATTTGTTTTTCTTTAACAGGTATGTACATATTTTCATGACTAATATTGATATAAATAAATATAAATTGATAAAACACAAGCCGTGGGGTGCGACCCTTGAGGTCCACACGTTCAACTTCCCTGTAATATTTACATAAATATTAAAAATATTAAACACAATAATAATTATGGAAATAATACTACTTTTAATAATAAAAATGTACCTCTCATAAAAGTTATTGGAATGACTTAATATTAATCGTAACATCTACGCGAGCGTCAATTGATTACGTAAAGATTTTCGTGGATTGGTTTGATTTAATATTCACGTGGATCAATCGGAGCGGGACAGGTTACAAAGCCTTTTCTACGTTATTTGTTATTTTCATATCGATGCTTGAAGGACAAAACAGCGCTAGCAAAAATGAATGCAGTTTTTGTTATTACGACAACTGAAGAGATTTTGTCGCGTGGTGGCCATTTTGAATAGGTGCGGTCAAAACTGCTAGCACTTCGGCATACTCACTGAATTTGTATTTTTTCACGATTTTACATCAATGAAACTAATAATTATTTCTTATTTTCTGTTGATTTTGAGAAACATTGATTGTGCAGTCAAAAATAGGTTCAATTGCATGTAAAACGTAAAATATTTGTATTACAAATGATGAAGAAGTAATTGAAATCTTACGAATACTAAAGAACAAAACTCCTAAAAACTACAATTTTTTATTTGATGAAAGCTTTTCAAAGCATATGATCTTAAAAAGTGTTGACCACAAACATTTTACCATTCAAAATGTGGATTACCACAATTGCAAATTTGTTAACTTCCCAATATATGGGAAGTTCTTGTAATCGCCTCGAAAATCGAAATTGAAATTTTCAACATTTCTTTACGTTTTGAGGTCTATAGAGTATATATAAAGTGTTTTTAGAAAGAAGTATGTATGTGTGTGTGTGTGTGTGTGTGTGTGTGGTACGTACGTACATGCGTTCGTGGACAGTTTTTTCTACGAGCATAACTCACGTAAATAACGTCGTATCGACTTTGTTGAGGTGTCAATCGAAGCGTCTTTGCAATTTTAAGAGCTGATTAGTTTTTGGGACACTTCGGTCGGGGGGGTTTGTTGTTTTGACCCTTTGAAGGTCATTTCTGTCATGCGTTATATCTCCGGAACCAATCATACGATTTGCATAGTTAAGGTGTCAATCGACGCGTTTTAAAATTTGTGTGAATCTTTCAAGTTTTTAATAAAATCGTTGGAACGGTTTTTTGATTTATTAAAAAAAAAGTGCTAAAAATTAGGTTTTTTTCCATAAACAATAAGTTTTTAACCTGATTCGCAGCATCCAGTAACTAATGTATATAAAATTTATGTAGTACAAATAATTTTTGTAAGAAAATCAGCAAAACTTCACTTCATTATTACGTTAAAAATGAAATTAAAAATAAAAAATCATTAAAAGTCATCATGATTTTCAAGGTCATTTTTATCATTCACTATATCACACGAACCATATATGATCTTTGCATCATTGAGGTGTCATTCGACGTGTGTTAACTTTTTTGTTATGGTTTTAACTTTATAAAAAAATCCTTTCTGCTGCTTTTTCCATTTAACTTCTATTAAATGGAAAAAACGGCAGATGGGAAAAATTAGAGTTTTTTTTCATAAAAAATAAATTTTTAACCTGATTTGCACAGCTCAGTAATCAATGTTTATATAATTTATACATTCCTAATAGTTTTCGAAGAGAAACTGGCCAAATTTTTTGCATGATCCAAAAAAAAACTAAAAAACGGCTCGTGAAAAAACACAAGATCAATGATTATGCCGAAGTCATGGCAATTTTGAACAAAATTATTTAAAATGGACACCTCGCGAGAAAACCTCTTCAGTGGGCGTAATAACAAGAATGCATTCATTTTTGCTAGCGCTCTTTTGTCCTTCAAGCATCGATATAAAAATAACAAATAACGTAAAAAAGGCTTTATAGTCCGCCCCCTCCGATTTAACCGCGTGAATAGTCAATCAAACCAATCCACCCCCCACCCAACAAAAGCCTTACGTAATCAATGAACGCTACAGTAGATGATATGATTGATATTAGCTAATTTCAATTACGGTTATGAGAACCTCTCATTGTTATTATTTAAAGTAGTAGAATTTTCATAATTTCTTTTGTGTTTAATATTTTTAATATTCATGTAGATATTACTGGGAAGTTGATCGTGTGGACATCAAAGGTCGCACCTCTCGGTTTGTTTTGATTTGTATTAGTTTTCAAAATTTAAGCAGTTTTTTTATTAAAGTTAAAACACGGTTCTGTGGAGACTATTAAAAATTAAAATGGCTTTAAAGATTTTTTTTAAATTTAAGAACATCATTAATATGTTAATACGTGTTGATTGAGATCTTAATGATGCAAAGATTATATTTGGTTCTCGAGATATAATGATTGACATAAATGACCATGAAGGACATGATGACTTTTAATGGTTTTTTATTTTTAATTTAATTTTTTTTTGTAATCATGAAAAAAAGTTTTGGTGACTGGATTACAACAACTGTTTGGAGTATAGAAATTTTATAAAAATTGATTACTGCGACTTGAAAATAAAGTTTAAAATTTGATGTTTTTGAAAAAAACTCCAATTTTTTGCACTTTTTTTTAAAAAATTAAAAAACCGCTCCAATATTTTTTTTAAAAATTTAATAAAATCACGCAAATGTTAATACGCGTCGATTGATGAAGCAAATCGTACGTTTGGTTCGCAAGATATAGCGCATGACAGGGTTGACCTTCAAGGAGTGAAAACAGCAAACCCCCCCGACCGAAGTGTCCCAAAAACTAATCAGCTCTTAAGATTGCAAAGACGCTTTGATTGACACCTCAACAAAGTCGATATGAATTTGTTTACGTGAGTTATGCTCGTAGAAAAACTGTCCGCGAACGCACGTACGTACGTACGTACATACACACACACACACACACACACATACATACTTCTTTCTAAAAGCACTTAAAATATACTCGTTTAGACCTCAAAACGTAAAGATATGTCGAAAAATTCAATTTCGATTTTCGAGGCGATTACAAGAACTTCCCATATACTGGGAAGTTAAAAATTGGCTAAAATGACTATCGTAAATTCTCTTCTCATTATTTTCGAAAGTTTTATTTTTAATACCAATACTACATCCTTTAAATTTGATTAGGTACTTTCCTACAATATTTATATTGACTTTGCTACAGCTATGAGTGAAATTCGTCTTTGTCAAAGATTTGTTGAGAACTGGTATATTGTATTTTCTAATTTTTTTAATTCTTCTATATTTTACATTTTTTTATTACAGGTTGCTTCCTTTGAATTCATGATATTATTAACACATATGCCTCTTAAAATTACAAGGTTTTACAAAGATTTTCTTTTACGGGATGCTCATATACAGTATTGTGTGTGTCGGTAATTATTTTCTTCGAGGATAAAACAACAGATTTTCCTTGATTGTCTGGGATAGGCTCTACCAGTACTTTTGAATAGGATACATTTGAAAATTGTGGGATCAAAAGGATGATAATGATCGTGTCTTTATAAAATCTTACGGAGGTTTTGATATTTTGATAAGTTTCTAAGGATTCTATGAACGCTAGTTCCTCAGTGTCAAGAATATTCTTTGACAATATGCCTAACTTACTCGCGAATAACACCTGTTCGTCTAAATGATTTCTTAAGAGAACTATATCGTGATTTAACTAATAATAATATTGGATCAATCTTACTTCATCTTCTAATGTTGTGATGCTGTTCGAAATATCATTAGAATAATTACTGATAAAATTTCTAATAGTCATTTGCTGGATATTTATATGGGCGGTTATATTTTGTATTTGACTCGATAATTTTGTATTTATGGAGACTTGATTGTTATTTTGTTCAAAGAATTTTTCGCTATTGTGATAAAGTTCATCTAGTTTTGCTTTAATTAGTTTTTCGTCATCAGAACCCATTTTACCAGCTACGTATTTAAGACCTTTACCAAGTAGTATGTAGTTTGATGTTTTCGATCTTTGCTTCTAATAATACAAGACATTGATTTCAAGTACTAAACATGGGTCCCATTAAATAAGATTTAGGCGTTAGGGTGTACAAATTTGTTTTAATAAGATTTTTAGACTGTTCGAACTCGGTTAAATTAGCAATGTGTGGAATTTTATGGTAGGTTTCGATTAGAGAGATAGCATCAAGTTTTAAAGTAATATAGTCGTTATTATTATTAAGATCATGAACTTCAATTTCCTGCGCATATTGAATTGGTAAGCTAATTGCGACGATGAACATTACCGTTAATGTGGCTAATATGTTTGCCTGTAATAAGAACGTTTATTTGTTAAGAAAAACTTTCTCTGCGGAAAGTTATACGTTAGTAAGAGAAGGTAGGGGTTTAGTTTTTACGATAATAATTTTGATTGTACAATTTCTAAAATCATTTTCTGTCTAAAGAATGGTATATTTTCTTGAGAAAAGTCGATTTCTTTGTTTTTAGTTATTTATTCGGCGATTATGCAACTGAACAATCCACAACCACTTCCATTATTTTGATGCGGTGTGTTATTAACGCTTTCTTTTATAAATGTGGATGTATCAGATACATGCTTCCGTTTGTCAAAAGCTTCTTCTCTAAGGTAATTTTCCAACAAGTTCAGTATAGAAGGATTAGGATTTCCCAAAGAATCATAATATTTTAATGATTTTGCATTGAAATTAATTAAGGCCATGCACCAATGCATCTGTTTTACATGACGATTAAGCCGTGCATTGCTACGGCGAAACCAGGCCGTAGTGAAGTAAACATTGGGAATTTGCTGAATTACTACGTGGTATTTTTGAATATCTTCAACGATTTCGTTAAGTGAACTTGCGTCGTTGTGATGTTGTGATGGACTAAGAGAATGCCTTCCCAGGTTTTCTTCTATCATGAGGTTCACGATAGAATCATGACTATCGAAATTATCTTCCACGATTTTTTTCCCTTATCAATGTGACTTTGGTGATGAATGTAGTTGGCAGAACTATGATTTTTTATTTGATTAGTACTCAAAAATCTGATTTCGAAAAGCAATGATTGGCAGAAGTGCAAATTAGATAGAAGAGACTTTTTTTAGAAATGACGCCATTAAAGTTAGTTAAATTAGGTATAACTATTTTTATCAACCTTTTTTGATTATAAATATGAATGGTGTATTGTTTGTCTAAGAATATGTTTGGCAATCATGAGAAACTTTATTTAGTGTTTAATCTTCAAAACATTTTACCATTCAAAGTGTTGATTACCATAAATGCAAAATTGATCATAAAAAATATTTTTTACCAAATTTTAAGCAGTTTTTTTTATTAAAATAAAGAAAACACTACTGTGGAAATTATTGAAAGTTTGCTCAAATAATGCAAATAATAAAACGCTTTGATTGACATGACAGCAATGCCTTTCGAGTACGAGACAACAGGTAATATAGATATTATTCGTATGAATCCTTTTTACATAGTGATTTTTAATGGTTTTTGTTTTTAATGTAATTTTTTTTGTAATCATGAAAAAAGTTTTAATAATTTGTTTACAAACAGTTCAAAATATTTGAGTTCTATAAGCATTGATTACTTTAATTTAATTAGGTTAACAATTTATTTTGAATGAAAAACACTCATTTTTTTACTTTTTTATCAAATTAACCCATCCTCACGTCCCTAATTAGCTGACCAAAATCAATATCATTTGTTTATCCTAACCCCACGTCCCTAATTAGCTGACCAAAATCAATAGCATTTGTTTATCCTAACCGCACGTTCCTAATTAACTGATCGTACCAATATTGATTATATGTAATTCCCTTATCCAAATCCCCCTATATACTCGTAAGTATTTGGATTAAGATGAAAAAGTCAGTCTCGAGTCTTAAGTCCTAAGCAATTATTGTTAAGTCCAAAAGTCCGAAACTCAGTTGTAATATTTCGGAAAACGTATTCGGAAAACGGATATTGTAAAATTACGTTGTAAAATAAAAATAAAACAAGCCGTGAGGTGCGACCCATGAGGTCCACACGGTCAACTGCCCAGTAATATCTACATATGTAGATATTAAAAATATTAAACATAATAATAGTTATGGAAATAATACTACTTCAAATAATAAAAATTTACCTCTCATAAAAGTTATTGGAATGATTTAATATTAATCGTAACATCTACGCGAGCGTCAATTGATTACGTAAGGATTTTGGTGCAGTGGTTTGATTGATTATTCACGCGGATCAATCGGAGGGGGGTACAGGTTACAAAGCAGTTTTTTTATTAAAGTTAAAACATGGTGCTGTGAAGACTATTGAAAATCTGCTCAAATTTTGCAAACATTAATAAACTTTGATTGACTTTACAACATTGTCTTTAGAATAAGAGATTTAAGGTATAATGATTCGAATGAACCCTTTTTACATGGTGACTTTGAATGATTTTTTATTTTTAATTTAATTTTTTTTTGTAATCATGAGAAAAGTTTTTGCTGGTTCCTCTACAAAAATTGATAAAAGTTTATAAATTCTATAAACATTTATTATTACGATGTGCAAATCAGGTTAAAAATGAATGTTTTTATGAAAAAACACATATTTTCCATTTTTTTTTAATAAATTAGAAAAACCGCTTTAAAGATTTTTTAATATATACAAATATCATAAAGATGTTAATACGCATCGATTGACACCTTAATGATGGAAAGATTATATTTAGTTCTCGAGATATAATGAATGACGTAAATGACCTTGAACGTTTAATGATTTTTTAATTTAATTTTTTTTGTAATCATGAAAAAAACTTTTGTTGGTTTTTTCACAAAAACTATTTGGAGTATATAAATTATATAAACATTGATTACTTAGGTTTGAAAATCAGGTTAAAAATTTTGTGTATTTGAAAAAAAAAACCTAATTTTTTGCACTTTTTTTAAAAAAATTAAAAAATGGCTCTAAGATTTTTTTTTAAAAATTTGATAGAGTCACATAAATGTTAAAACGCGTCGATTGACACCTTGTGCAAAAAAAGCGTACGTTTGGTTCGTGAGATATAGCGCATAACATGGTTGATCTTCAAGGGGTGAAAACAGCAAACCCCCCCGACCGAAGTGTCCCAAAAACTAATCAGCTCTTAAGATTGCAAAGGCGCTTCGATTGATACCTTAAAAAAGTCGATACGACTTTGTTTACGTGAGTTATGCTCGTAGAAAAACTGCCTGCGAACGCACGTACATACACACACATACATACATACTTCTTTCTAAAAACACTTTATATATACTCAATAGACCTCAAAACGTAAAGAAAAGTTGAAAATTTCAATTTCGATTTTCGAGGCGATTACAAGAACTTCCCATATACTGGGAAGTTAATAAAATAAATTTATATTTTTTATACAAACAATGCTACGAAATATTTAATTGGCGCAGTCGGTAAACGGATAGAACGAAAAAAATACGGAAATAAACCCGAATAGGTTGAATGGCGTTTTTTTTCCTGAAAAAGGAAAAGCCAGTATATATTGTCGAATTATCGTTCATCATCGGTAATTGTCGTGGTATCTGAAAAGGAGTCGCAATTAACAAAAAAAAACCGATTAAATAAAATATTAATTTAAACTTGCGAAAACAAGTTAAGCCTAAAGGTTTTTTTAAATGCGTGGGTGAGGCTGCCCATAAACCCAAGAATTAAAAAAGGAACAAAAAGTGAATGTGTGAACGAAGAGACCAGCGAGGACAACAGTTTTGCAGTAATAGAACAACGTTCAGCCAAATGGAAATTCAGGAGCTACAAAATCAACTGCAAAGGAGGGAGGTGCAAATCCAACAATTGACAGGTGCTCTTCAGCATCTTACAACTGAGAACGAGAAGATCAACATGGAGAAGATTTTGAAGGAAATTAGGCACATGGGCGTTTTTACCGGAAGAGGAGATATCACCATCAATTCCTTCATCGCAACAACAGAACATTACTTGAACGGGATTACAAACACCGAGTTACGAAGGAGAACTACACGCATCATCTTTTATGAAAAAATTCAAGGTGAGGCAAAGGAGGCGATCATCAATTTACACGAAAATGACGATTGGGAAGCAGTGAAGGAAGCACTTAGACAAAACTACCAGCCTGACACCGAACCAGCAGAATTATACAGAGAAATTTTGAATTTAAAGGCAAATTCGGTAAGTGATTTAGTTAGTGAATTACAAATGTTAAAAATAAAGTCAGACCAGTTAATAATGTACTATAAGGACTAGTCTTACATTGATTTGAAAAATGTCGACTCATTCTTAACGCACACAGTGAAAGAAATGACTAAAGGAGCCTTGTTTGATAAAATCTGTGAAAAAGATAATATTCGAGATATTTTGAAAATAATTAAAGATAGAAGATTTGAGGAATCCTGCATTCGGCCGGAGTATCGAAAAAACAAATATGGTTCAGATAAAGCATCAAAAGTTTCGAAACAAAATTTCAACAGACATCAATACAGACAGACTTACAATAGCCATCCTATGGAAAATTATAATTCGGGGTTATTTAGGAAAAGCAATAATTATAACGACAATAGGAATTTAAATAAAAACTATAATCAGAACGTCAGAAACAATAGTAATAATTTTAGTCTAAATTAAAACTTTCAAAGAAATTCAGGCCAATATGGACAACCACCAGTACAATGGAGGTAGATAATATACAAGGGTGCAAAAATAACGATAAATGGCAAAATGTCAATGTTAATGATTGTGAGTGTGATAACGAGAAAAGCGTGAAAATAAGAAAGTGTTCAGCTCCTAAATACGTAAGAGAGTCGAGTTGTGACCAACCCAATAATTCGTTTTTTCACAACGAGCCTCGGATTATTTACCCCTAATTAAGATAACGATAAATGGTAAAGTGTATTAAGCATTGATTGACACTGGGTTGTCGTTCAGTTTAGTTGACGATAAAGTTAATCATTTTCAGCGAATAAAAATTAATCCTGTTCCATTTACCACCATCACTGGTAAAGATGTTTTTCAATACAAAATACATACGCCAGCACCGGCGGAATTTAAATCTTTATCTGGTGGCAAAATTAAATGGAAAATAAAAAGTCTGAGTAAAAGGAACTACCAATTTATAATTGGATCAAATTTGCTCAATAATCTTGAAGCAAATATTAGCAACGAATCAAAATCTTTAAAGGTGAACAATCACATAATAAAATTTATAAACGACCCGTATCCAATAAATCAAATATGTCAATTGGAAAAAACTGGCACAGACTATCTAAATCGGTCAAAACTCGACCATCTTAACAACGAAGAATATTCGAAAATAGTAAAAGTAGTAAATAAATTCGAACACTTGTTTTTCAAAGAAGGTGATAAACTTTCGAGTACATATTCCGCTCAGCACGAAATCAAAACAATAACCGATCAGCAATTAAACGCTAAACTATATAGATATTCACCCAAACATGAAGCCGAAGTACCGAGACAAATAGCAGAAATGGAGGATCAAGGAATAATACGAAAAAGTTGTTCCAAGTACTCCAGTCCTCTAATAGTTGTTCTCAAAAAGATTGACAATTCTGGGCAACAAAAGTTCAGATTAGTAGTTGATTATCGGCATTTAAACGAGATCACAATCGATGATAAATACCCCCTGCCCAATATGGATTCCTTGTTGGATAAACTTGGAAGGGCCCAATATTTCTCAACGTTAGACCTGGCTAAGGGCTACCATCAGGTATTGGTCAAGGAGGATGATCGAAAAAAAACGCATTCATTATACCACACGGTTTATACGAATTTGTCAGGATCCCATTTGGACTGAAAAATGCCCCGGCCACCTTTCAACGTCTTTTGAACGATGTTCTTAGAGACTTTATAAATAAAACTTGCGTGGTATATCTGGATGACGTTCTTATTTTTAGCACCTCATTGCAGGAACACATCAAATCATTAAAATATAGTTTTAAAGCTTTAGAATACAATCAGTTAAAAATTCAAATAGACAAATGCAATTTTCTTCAAAAAGAAACCACTTTCTGAGGGCATGTTGTAACTATTGAGGGATTAAAACCGAATCCCGATAAAATCAAAATCATTGAAGAATTGGAATTACCTAAGACTGAGAAGCAAATAAAAAGCTTCTTAGGATTAACGGGCTATTACAGGAATTTATTCGTGACTGCGCAAAAGTAGCGCAGCCTATTACAAAGTACCTGAAAAAGGGAACATGTATTAATAGCAAAGATTCAACCAGAGATGAGCCAAACCGGAAAATTATCAAACCGAGTTGACCGACTTGTTAATTTAAGCAAACCGGTTTGGGAACCGATTTACAAACCGGTTTGAAATTCTTTAACCTAATTTTTACCATTTCACTTGAATTCAATTCGTGAGTCAGCTTGATTTTTGCAACTTATCCTTTCTTGGGTTTTTAAATAAAATAAAAAGCATTGTATAATCGAAATAAAACTTTTATTGGAAATATATGTATGTACTTTATTTACTAAATTATATTGTAAATCGAAATCGATCTTAAATCAACCTAACTTAGTCTTTATTATCAGTTCAGTACTAGTGTCAAAATGTTATTTTGTTTTTAACAGACTTTGTAAATCGTATATACATTTGTACAAGTTTAAGCAGATCAAACTGTTTCCTTTCCCTTTGGTTTCATATTAAACCAATTTTTTTATCTATGACTTTTAGGCTTTATGAAGTAAAGGGCAGAATTATGTACGAAAAATAGAATTCAAGGAAAATGAAACAGTGCAGATTGACTTAAGACCTAATTTTTGAAATATATACAGTTAAATTTAAGAGAAAAATGCCTTATTTGGTTATAAAAATATCAGTAGTTCATTGAATTAAAACACAATGAGAAAAATAAAACACTGTTCGTTGTATCTATGTAAGAGAACACTTCAAATTAAAATTAAACACAGTGCGATTTTTTACAACTATTTAAAAACAAAATTTGATCCACTTTCTTGGGATCTAGGCGGTTTCTCCGCTCATAACATAGCAACCCAGCTTTCGAAAATAACCTTTCCGAAGGTACTGAGCTTGCAGGTATGCACAAACATTTATAAGCCATTTTGTACAACATCGGAAAAAGATTTTTTTTTCTTCCCAAAATTCAAGTGGATTTTTTTTCGTTCTAGATGCGGCAAATCAATATATTGCTTCACCATACTTTCTGCCGATGAAAAAGGTGTCATTTGCGTAGTTGTTTCGGATACTTTTTTGTCTAAAGCACCCCAAATTTCATCTTCTTCGTGATCCTCTGGACCCTTCACTAGAATGGTACTGGAGCTTGAGCTGGTCGGTTGAATTTGAATGTATGACATTGAAGGCGTTTCTGTGAGAGAATCTTTTAGTTCATCTGTCACCCATTTTTGTGTGCTATTAGCATGAGAGTCAATACCGAACCCTTTCTTTTTGAATCGTAGATCCAGAAACGTTGATATCGCTGCTGATCTATTGCATTCATAAACGCCTAGTCTTTTTTCTACCACACTAAGCAGATTTCGTTGCAAATGTTTGGCTGACTCTGTAGTTGGATTCTTCTTCTGAATGGCGCTTTGGAGTCCTACTACCAGTGGTATGACACATGATAATGAAGGGTAAGTCTCTCCTGACAATATTAAAGTAATCTTTTCGAAAGGCTGCAAAAGGCCCACCATATCTTCCGTCAAAAGCCATTCAGTCGAATCAAGATTAGAAGGGGAAGATTGCAATAATGGCAGGGTAGCAGATAGAGATACTTTAATCTTCAACAACCGCTGAAGCATGTAAAACGTGCTATTCCAACGGGTACGGACATCTTGTTTTAGTTTTAATGTGTCCAATTTCATTTGCTTTTGCATGTCGAGCAATGCGTAACAAGATTTGGTACTATGCTTGAAATGAGCTACTATACCTCGACATTTATTTTATTTTTTTCTATGTTTGGTTTATCAATGCAGTCTTTTACGGCAAGATTTACAGTGTGAGCTGCACATAAATGATTACATTTATTTAAATGATCATTTATTGCTTTTTTCATTGACGAAGCGTTATCTGTGACAATACTGACAACTTTGCTGTATATTTTCCACTCATTTAATATTGTTTTAATTGCATTAGCTATATTTTCAGCGGTATGGTTTTCTCGTAACTCAGAAGTGGAAATAACAAATGCTTTCAATGTTGCACTTTCTATATAGTGAACTGTTATGCTAATAAAGCATTTATTGCTGTCAGATGTCCAAATATCTGATGTCAAGGCAACATAATCGATGAACTGTAGCTTTTGCTTCACGAATTTCAATTCTATTTCATACTTTCCTTGAAGCAATTGAGTCTATTTTTCCTAGAAGGGATTTCGTAGTCTGGATTTAATACATGCGAATATCTTCGAAAACCATCATTTTCTACTACAGTAGAATCTCGAAAAAGTTAACTCTCGTAAAAGTTAATCGCTCGGTTAAGTTAACCGAATTTCAGCTTCCACGTGCCGCTCTGAAAAGTTAACTTTTCAGTTAACTTTTCTGAGCGTATGAATTTTTCAAACCAACCTCTTTTTTCGGTCACTAAAGAGGCAATTTGGCTCCTATCAATACGATAGTGAAGACGACATTCCGTTGTTTAAATTGATTAAATCAAATAGTGCTTACGATGATACACTTCGAGAAGTTCAATTGTTGATGTCGAAGCTGGGTGATAATGTTGACTTCAGCATTGATGTCATTGAAAATTGGAGCAGGGATTAAATTGCGGAAGATGACGATGATTTCGAAGTTTCCGATAATGATAACGACGGGTCAATTATCGAGGAAGATATTCAACAACCAAAAGTGAGCTTCTCGAAAGCAGTTGAAAGCATCAATATCTTGATAAAATTGTTTGAAAACAATAACGATGCAAATCAGGTGGCAGACCTTGTCCATATGCGTACGAAAATGATCAAGAGCTATTACACATAAGAAAAGAAACCAACAAGTCTCGACTGCTTCTTCAAACGACTCCACAAAAATTAATTAATATATCGCACGAAAATGATCAAGAGTGACTGAGAACCATAAACCAGCCGGTACAAATTTTTTTTGTAATGATGAAAACCAAGTCATTGAAATAAATTTAGCGTGTTATTTACGAAAAATCTATACTTATTATTGTATTTTTTTTTCAATTTTGAAAACCACTTAGAAAAGTTAATAATTCGAAAAAGTTAATTACCCTTGGGACATTTCGGTTAACTTTTTCGAGATTCTACTGTATTTGTATTAGTTGAAAATCAACGACTGTCAAGTCGATCAAAGCATCATTAGTAATTTTTTGGCAAATTTTTGATGGTACTGATAAACGAGTTTGCCTTAGCCTCTTCATAGGTGGTTTCTTAATATAGAAGGCTGCGAATTCGCGAAATCATTTGTAGCATTGCTTGTTGGCAGTAAAATGATTGAGCTTTGATGACATTCATCGGAGTTCTCAACTTCTATTGCATTCAAAAACTCACCAGGATGCTTCCTTTTAATGTGAGTCATCATTGTGCTCGTATTCCCAGAATATTTATAGGAAACCGAACATTTTTTACAACTTTCCCTTCTTTTGGTTTTTCAAAAATATCCCACACTACAGATTTTTTTCTCGAACCTGGCATTGTCAATTATATCTACAGTTAAATTATAATATATGAAGAAAATTTCGCACAAAACACTTATATTCGCCAGTCCTAGAATAACAAAATTAGCACTTGAAACTCCGGCGCGAACGGTTTGTGACTTTCGGTTTGATGTCTTCACGTCGCAGTGAGTGTGCAGCAAGCGATAAATGCAATCAACCATGCTAGTCGAACCGAGCCAATTCGGTTCGACATATGACTGATATGTAACTCGGTTTGAAAGAATGCAAATCGGTTCGACTCGGTTTGAGTACAACTCGGTTTGAATGGGTTTGAAAAGTCGAGTCGTTACATGACTAGATTCAACATATATAGAAGCCTTTGAAAAATTGAAAAAGCTCGTAAGCTCACATCCTATTCTTCGTTTTTGAATTTTCAATAAGCAATTTCATCTCACTACGGATGCTTCCAATTATGCAATTGGCGCCGTTCTATCTCAAGAAGGACATCCCGTCTGCTTTGCCTCTAGGACCTTAAACTCTCATGAACGAAATTACTCAGCAACGGATAAGGAATTCGTGGTCCGTAAACTACTTTAGGCCTTACCTGTACGGAAACAAGTTCACTATATTTACAGACCACCAGCCAATCAAGTATTTACATGCGAAATGTAGAGGAAAAGACCTCTCACCTAGGCGTCAACGGTGGCTTCTAAAATTGGGCGAATACCAATTTACAATTGAATAATTGAAAAGTATACAAAATCGAGTAGCTGATTTCTTAAGCAGAATAAAGTGTGAAAAACAAAATGAAAATTCAGATAGCGACAGCAAAACTTATGCTGAATCTGAAAAAGGAGTTCTCTTCAATATGGAAGATGATGATGTAACGATGGCTACTGTTCATTCGGCAAATGAGAAATTACTAGACCATATTCCTATCAAAGAAGAAGTTGTGAACAAATATAGGACACAAATAACCCTTACCAACAATAAAACGAAGGAAATGGAAATCATCCATGATAAACGTATAATCTATATAGCTGAATATGACTTCAATAATTTAACAGATGTATTCAGAAGATACATAAGAAAAGGGAGAACGAGTATATTCTCCGAAATTCCAGATAATAAGTATAACGTCGCACAGGAAAAATTAAGGGAATTATATTCCAACGACTTTATTCGATGCTCTTTCAGAGCGCAAGACATATACACCAAAACAGAAGCAGTGAAACAAATTTCACTCTATCATGTAAAGGAAAGCCTTCATTCGGGTATTCAAGAAACATTTAACGCCCTTAAACACCGAATTTATTACCCAAAACATCGTATGGCATCAGGGTCGTATGGCATCAGGGTCTAATCTACAAGCTGTTACAGCACTCAACACCGTTGTACATCGTCAAAATGGTCCAATCATTTTTATCTAACCGGTCCTTTAAAGTTAAAATCAACCACAGTGTGTCCAATTCAAGATCTATTTCCGCTGGCGTCCCACAGGGATCATCGTTAAGTCCTATTCTATTCAACGTCTACACAGCCGATATTCCTCTGGACTCCCCTCGCGAGTTGGCTGCTTTTGCTGACGACATTTGCATTTACAAGAGTGCAGCTGAAGCTCACATTATAATCCAGAGACTAGAGCATAAACTAGAGCAACTGTATCAATATTACTTTCGCTGGAAATTAAAATCAATGCGTCAAAAACCTGCTCAATGTTCTTCACCAAAAAACGAAAAAGAGCAAATCTCCCGGACAGATGCCTAAACTTCCTCGGTGAGGAAATCCCCTGGGGAAAAACTATAAAATACCTTGGCATATCACTCGACAAGACAGTGACGTTCAAGGACCACATAGAAACTGCCTGCGAAAAAGCCTCCAACTGCATCCGAGCATTTTATCCCTTGATAAACAGAAGGTCAGAACTATCGGCCGCAAACAATTCAATCCTGTATCAAGTCGCTATTTTGCCAATACTCTCCTTCGGAATACCAGTTTGGAACCAGTGCGCCGACTATCACAAAGCCAAACTTCAAACAACCCAAAACAAAATATTAAAACTCGTACTAAACAAGCCTTGGCACTACTCCACCAAACAACTTCACTAAGAAGCAAATATTTGCACTATTAAGGAGCTAATAGCCAAAAGAATGGAATCTTATGAAAAACGTTCCAGGGCACTCAATAACCCACTCATTACACCTCCTCGGTCTCGTTAAACTGCCAATAGCAAATTAGCCATAAGTAGAGTAAGTTAGAACTGTAAGTAGCGTTAAATAAAAAGAAAAAGTACCAAAAACACGGTTTTTGCTCGATTTTCCTTGTGCAGTCTACAAATTATTTAGAACGATTAAAATCTAAATGTAAAAAGCAACAATCATAGATGTAAAGGCCTGATGTTAGTAAACGCCTGTAACTCTTAAATTTAAGCATCTGTAATACACATGTAATTGGAAACTAAAATAAACTCTTATCTATCTATCTATTACCCAAAACTACAAGAACTTATCAATCTAGTGATAGACCAATGCGAAGTCTGTCAGCAAGTAAAATATGACAGAAAGCCAATAAGACCAAAATTTAAATTGTCCGAAAATCCAACATATATTAATCAAATAATTCATATAGATCTCTATTTTATTATGAAACATGCCTTTATGACAATTGTCGATAAATTTTCTAAATTCGCTTCAGCTTATTACCTTAACGACAGAAATCATATGACTCTTATAGAAATTCTAGAAGGAAAGTCCAAGGCGCTTGATACAACAAGCAATTAGAAGCTCTAATGATCGTTTCCATTCCACAATTAAATGTACTCCCAATGAGGTTCAAGGATAAAGACGATATTTCAATAGTTAAGAACAACCTTATAGAGACAAAGAATAAAATCATATCAAAGCTAAATCGAAACAGGGAATTGGGAACGAAACACGTACAACAGGTTTTATAAAGAATTATAAAGCAAATAGGCAAAAACATAGACCCAAGTTTCGAAAAGCTAAATTAGTAAATGTTGATTTCGTCAATGTGAAGAGAAAAGTTAAGTATGCAGACTTTGAAGAACCAGAAGTTGGATTCACTGAAAGTCAACAATTGATAACAATAGATAAAGCCCTTAATGGAAGATCACAGAATGAAGTTTTGATCTCGAAAATTCATATCAACATTACTAGAAGTGACATTGTAACATTATCGGAGGGATCGTGGCTAAACGATAATGTTATTAACTTTTATTTTAACCTTATTTTCGAACGAAGTAAAAAACAGAATTCGGAAAAACAGTTGAAAGTTTATGTTATGAATACATTCTTCACAATTAAATATTTGCAATCAGGATATAAGGCGGTTCGCAGATGGACTCGCAAAATAGATTTATTTTCGTATGATTTAATTTTAATACCGGTGCATGTTGATCAGGTACATTGGTGTCTTGCCGTCATAAACTTTAGGGAAAAAAACCTTAAAATATTACGATTCAATGGGAAAGCCAAATTCTCAACTTCTAAATTCTCTAGAAGAATTTACGAAAGAAGAGTCGCTAGATAAACGTAATTTGCCCTTAGATACATCCGCTTTTGTTAAAAAAAGTGTCGATGATATTCGAAAACAAACCAACGGCAATGATTGTGGAGTCTTCAGCTGTATGTTTGCAGAGTATTTAGCCAGAGGCAGCGAAATTTTATTTTCCCAAGAAAATAAGACTTTCTTCAGGAACAAAATGATTTTCGAAATAATGCAGGGCGAATTACTATCGACAAGTTAAAAAAAAAACTTTGATACAAGTTTGTTATTATATTTTTATTATTTCAATAGCTCTTCAGTATTTTGATGTGCTTCTTTTTATCATCATTCACCCCAATAAACGGAACACTACACGTGTACAAGATCAATGAACAAACGGGGTATGTCGAAGTACAACTAAAGACAGTAGATATTGTCACTAAGACGCAATTACTTAGTTGCTCATATCATTAATATAACAGAAATCCTGGATGTTATCAATCAATTTCGTATGAATACAGTTTACACGGACGACAAACACAAAGATTTGATAATTACTGAACTTGAACATTTAACAATTAAAACAAAAACAAATGATGAACGTATTAAATTTTGTAATAAAATTTTTAACAGAGTATATTGTTGTACAATTGAAAAAAAAATTATCCCTGTAACAAATGAAAAATATAAGGAAATCGACAATCAAAAACAAACTTTTTAAACCTAAGAAACTGAATATAAATTTGAATATAATAGACATCTTAACGAATTAGAAACTAGTAAACACTTTATATATCATGGTAATTGTAGACTAATCAAGATGATGAATACCAAAATATTGAAATTAAATAAACACACAATTGTAATCAAAAATTCAAGCAATTTCACTGTAACACAAGATTGAAAAAAAATTGATTCATTTTAACCAAAGTAACATTAAAATTCTAGAACATTACTTTTCAAATACAGCTACCAAAATTCATGATCGTTTCTATTATACTACCGTAAATACAAACAATAATAATAATAGAAAATGTCAATAATATAAAGAAAATTCAAGCATTACAAGTACATAAAAATTTAACTTACGGATCAATGCCAGTAATATTCTGTTAATTGCATAAGTCAGCATTGAAAGCAGAATTCAGGAGAATTCTTTTTGTAAGAGGGGAGCAGTTATGTATACTCCACCCAAGTTCAATAACATTTCCAATTGTTTACTCTAACCTCACGTCCCTAATTAGCTGACCAAAATCAATATGATTTGTTTATCCTAACCCAATGTCCCTATTTAGCTGACCAAAATCAATATCATTTGTTTATCCTAACCCCACGTTCCTAATTAACTGATCGTACCAATATTGATTGTATGTAATTCCCTTATCCAAATCCCTCTATATAAGTATTTGGATTAAGATGAAAAAGTCAGTCTCGAGTCTTAAGTCCTAAGCAATTATTATTAAGTCCAAAAGTCCGAAACTCAGTTGTAATGTTTCGGAAAACGGATATTGTAAAATTACGTTGTAAAAGAAAAATAAAATAAAACAAGCCGTGAGGTGCGACCCTTAAGGTCCACACGTACAACTTCCCAGTAATATTTACATAAATATTAAAAATATTAAACACAATAATAATTATAGAAATAATACTACTTTTAATAATAAAAATGTACCTCTCATAAAATTTATTGGAATGACTTAATATTAATCGTAACATCTACGCGAGCGTCAATTGATTACGTAAAGATTTTCGTGGATTGGTTTGATTTAATATTCACGTGGATCAATCGGAGCGGGACAGGTTACAAAGCCTTTTCTACGTTATTTGTTATTTTCATATCGATGCTTGAAGGACAAAACAGCGCTAGCAAAAATGAATGCAGTTTTTGTTATTACGACAACTGAAAAGATTTTGTCCCGTGATATCCATTTTGAATAGTTGCGGTCAAAACCACTAGCACTTCGGCATAATCACTGAATTTGTATTTTTTCACGATTTTACATCAATGAAACTAATAATTATTTCTTATTTTCTGTTGATTTTGAGAAACATTGATTATGCAGTCAAAAATAGGTTCAATTACATGTAAAAAGTAAAACATATGTATTACTAATGATGAAGGAAGTAATTGAAATCTTACGAATATTTAAGAACAAAACTCCTTAAAACTACAATTTTTTATTTGATGAAAGCTTTTCAAAGCATATGATCTTAAAAGTGTTCACTACAAAACATTTTAGCATTCAAAACGTTGATTACCACAATTGCAAATTTGATTTGATTTGTATTGGTTTTCAAAATTTAAGCAGTTTTTTTATTAAAGTTAAAACATGGTTCTGTGAACACTATTAAAAATCTCCGCAAATTATGCAAATAATAATAAACTTGGATTGACTTTACAACAATGTCTTTAGAATGAGAGATTTAAGGTATACAAATTCGTATGAACCCTTTTTACATGGTGACTTTGAATGATTTTTTTAACTTCCCAGTATATGGGAAGTTCTTGTAATCGACTCGAAAATCGAAATTGAAATGTTCAACATATCTTTACGTTTTGAGGTCTTTAGAGTATATTTTAAGTAATTTTAGAAAGAAGTATGTATGTGTGTATGTGTGTGTGTATGTACGTACGTACGTCCGTACGTACGTATGTGCGTTCGTGGACAGTTTTTTCAAAGAGCGTAACCCACGTAAACAAAGTCGTATCGACTTCGTTGAGGTGTCAATCGAAGCGTCTTTGCAATCTTAAGAGCTTATTAATTTTTGGGAAACTCCGGTCGGGAGGGGGGGTTTGCTGTTTTGCCCGTTTGAAGGTCGTTTCTGTCATGCGCTATATCTCGCGAACCAAACGTACGATTTTTTTGAACAAGGTGTCAATTGACGCGTATTGACGTTTGCGTGATTCTATCAAATTTTTAAAAAAATTCTTGGAGCGGTTTTTTACTTTTTTAAAAAAAAGTACAAAAAATTAGGTTTTTTTTTCAAAAACACAAAATTTTCAACCTGATTTTCAAACCTAAGTAATCAATGTTTATAAAATTTACATACTCCAAATAGTTTTTGTAAAAAAACCAGCCAAAGTTTTTTCATGATTACAAAAAAAAATTAAATAAAAAATCATTAAACGTTCAAGGTCATTTACGTCATTCATTATATCTCGAGAACTGAATATAATATTTCCATCATTAAAGTGTCAATCGACGCGTATTATCATTTTTATGATGTTTTTATATTTTAAAAAATCGTTGAAGCGTTTTTTTAATTTATGTAAAAAAAATTCGAAAAGTAGTGTTTTTTTCATAAAAAGATTCATTTTTAACCTGATTTGCACATCGTAATAATAAATGTTTGTAGAATTTTAAAATTTTATCAATTTTTGTAGAGAAACCAGCAAAAACTTTTCTCATGATAACAAAAAAACAAGCCGTGAGGTGCGACCCATGAGGTCCACACGGTCAACTTCCCAGTAATATCTAAAAATATATTAAAAATATTAAACACAATAATAATTATGGAAATAATACTACTCCAAATAATAAAAATGTACTTCTCGTAAAATTGATTACGTATGGATTTTGGTGCATTGGTTTGATTGATTATTCACGCGGATAAATCGGATCGTAACCTGTCCCCCGGTTACATAGCAGTTTTTTTATTAAAGTTAAAACATGGTGCTGTGAAGATTATTGTAAATCTTCTCAAATTTTGCAAATATTAACAAACTTTAATTGACTGATTAAGGTATTATGATTCGAATGAACCCTCTTTAAATGGTAACTTTGAATGATTTTTTATTTTTAATTCAGTTTTTTTCACAATCATGGAATAAAATTTTGCCGGTTTCTCTCCAAAAACTGATAAGGATGTATAAATTTTATAAACTGGATCACTGTGCTGTGCAAATCAAGTTAAAAAATATTTTTTATGAAAAAAAAACATAATTTTTCGCATTTTCTTCTATTAAATTAAAAAGACGACTAAAACGAATTTTTATAATGCTAAAAACTTCTCACAGATGTTAATACACGTCAACTGACACCTTAATGATGCAAATATTATATCTGGTGCGTGAGATATAGTGAATGATAAAAATGACCTTGAAAATCATGATGACTTTTAATGATTTTTTATTTTTAATTTACTTTTTAACGTAATCATGAGAAAAAGTTTTGATTACGTTTTTACTAGCATTGTTTGGACTACATAAATTTTATTAACATTGATTACTAAGACTTGACAATAAGGTTAAAAATTTATTGTTTTTGAAAAAAACCCTAATTTTTTGCACTTTTTTTTAAAAAATTTGAAAACCGCTCCAAGATTTTTTTTAAAAATTTGATAGAATCACGCAAACGTCAATACGCGTCGATTGACACCTAGTTGAAAAAAATCGTATGTTTGGTTCGCGAGATATAGCGCATGACAGAAATGACCTTCAAACGGACAAAACAGCAAACCCCCCCCCCCCCGACCGAAGTTTCCCAAAAACTAATCAGCTCTTAAAATTGCAAAGACGCTTTGATTGACACATCAACAAAGTTGATACGACTTTGTTAACGTGAGTTATCGTCGTAGAAAAAAGTGTCCCCGAACGTACATACGTACGTACGTACGTACGTACATACACACACACACACATACATCTCCCTTTCTAAAAACACTTTATATATACTCTATAGACTTCAAAACGTAACGAAATGTTGAAAATTTCAATTTCGATTTTCGAGGCGATTACAAGAACTTCCCATATACTGGGAAGTTAATTAAATTAAAAATAAAAAATCATTCAAAGTTACCATTTAAAAAGGGTTCATTCGAATCATAATACCTTAATCAGTCAATTAAAGTTTGTTAATATTTGCAAAATTTGAGAAGATTTACAATAATCTTCACAGCACCATGTTTTAACTTTAATAAAAAAACTGCTATGTAACCTGTCCCCCCTCCGATTTATCCGCGTGAATAATCAATCAAACCAATGCACCAAAATCCATACGTAATCAATTTTACGAGAAGTACATTTTTATTATTTGGAGTAGTATTATTTCCATAATTATTATTGTGTTTAATATTTTTAATATATTTTTAGATATTACTGGGAAGTTGACCGTGTGGACCTCATGGGTCGCACCTCACGGCTTGTTTTTAAAAAAATTTAAAACGGCTCCAACGATTTTTTTAAAAATTTGACGGAATTACATAAATGGTAATACGCGTCGATTGACACCTTGATAAATGAAATCGTACGTTTGGTTCGCGAGATATAACGCATGACAGGGTTGACCTTCAAAGAATGAAAACAGCAAACCCCCCCGACCTAAGTGTCCCAAAAACTAATCAGCTCTTAAAATTGGAAAGAAGCTTCGATTGACAACTCAACGAAGTCGATACGAGTTTGTTTACGTGAGTCATGCTCGTAGAACAAACTGACCGCGAGCGTACATACACATACACACACATACGAACTGGTTTCTAAAAACACTTTAAATATACTCCAAAGACCTTAAAACGAAAAGATCTGTTGGAAATTTCAATTTCGATTTTCGAGGCGATTTCAAGAACTGGGAAGTTAACAATGTTTGAAAATGTAAAAAAAATGTAAATGTGTAAAAAAACTTCCGATATGACTAAATAACAAAGACTTACATAGTTTTAGGTTCTTTTTAAGGATTCAATTACCGTTGTAAATTGTGTGTCCAAAAAACAGGAACGTACTCATAGTTTTTATTAGTACGCTTCACCATGATAATAAGTTAAAATATGATAAAAAATCTCAAAAAAATTTGGACTACAATGACACTAAAAGCACTTTGGATACCCTCGATCAGGCAGTTAATAATTGCACATGCAAAAGCTAAACTAATAGCTAGCCAATAATAATTTCTTGTAATGTTCCATATATACAGTGCGCGTAGAAAAGGTAGCACACCTGAAAAATTCCTTATTATTTCCTGAACAACGGGATGCAGGTCAATTAGATGTTCTACAAATTAGACGCGTAGACTGAAATACACATTTGTACCTGAAAATAATTGAGGGTTTCTCAAAATTTAAGATTTTATGGCGAATTTAATGACTTTTAGATGCGTAAAAAAGATAACGCTTGCCTCTCAAATTAGCTTGGTTTCCTCCATCAAGCCACGTTAGATTCGGCTTTCAAATTGTGACCTTCACAACAAAGATATTCAGAGCAGAGTGTATAACCACATTTAAAAACAAAAGGTTGAAACATTTAGGAGAATAGGACGAGGTAAAGTACTAAATCGCTCGGAAATTGATACGATTTTGGAATTACGGCGACGGAAGAAAAGTATTGCGGAAATTGCACGAAGTATTGGCAGGAGTCGAAAAACTGTAACAAATTTGATTGTGGATCCGGAAAATTACGGAAAAAAAGTCGCCGTATTCAGTGGAAAAAAAAGTGGTGACTTGTGATATTTTCCGATGAAAAAAGATTTAATTTAGATGGTCCAGATGCCTGGGAATATTATTTCCGTCACATTCGGAAGGAGGAAATAGTTTTAAGTAAGCGGCAGCATGGTGGAGGATCGGTGATGATATGGGGTGCTATCGGATTTACCGGTCGATCGGAATTAGTATTCATCAGTGGCAAAATGAACGCTGATAAGTATGTACAGTTTTTGGAACAGCAAATATCTGACGGTCTAATGACCATTGCAGATGCTTCGCCGATTTTTCAACAGGATAATGCGTCTGTACACACCGTCAGGAAGGTGAAATCTTTCTTCGAAGAGAAAGAAATCGATCTTCTCGATTGGCCAGCACGATCACAAGACCACAAGATAATCGAAAATTGTTGGGGACAGCTAGCTCGGCTCGTTTACGCCGAAGGAAAACAATACGCAACTGCAGATGAGCTGAAGACAGCAATAATTAGATGTTGGGGTGGAATTTCCCGAAAATACATAAACAAATTATACAAAAGCTTTTCAAAAAGAATGTTTGAAGTAAGTAAGTATTGCTGTTTAAATAAGGATAACATTACCGAATCTTCGGTTTTCTCATTTTATTATTTCATCCAGGTGTGCTGTCTTTTTTACGCACCTAAAAGGCATTAAATTCGCCATAAAATCCCAAATTTTGAGAAACCCTTAATTATTTTCAGGTAGAAATGTGTATTGCAGTCTACGCGCCTGATTTGTAGAACATCTAATTGACCTGCATCCCGTTGTTCGGGAAATAATAAGAAATTTTTCAGGTGAGCTATCTTTTTTACGCGCACTGTACCTGCGTACGAAGTCTATACTTTTTCGAAATCGGTGAACTCAAACTGGAATGAAAAGAAATTCACGAAGCGGAAGACTTTCATAGAAGAACTTGGAAAAAAACTTGTAAGTGAACTCATGAAGTCAAGAACATGTTGTGGTGTCCTTTAAGAACATCTTTCAATCATTAAAGTGATGTATTTATCACCAATAAATACATCGCTTCATGAATGGATGGATAGTGCTTATCAACTAGTGATCCTTCCTTCTGAACATGGACATCGCCTTTTTGGTTACGAGTGCCATGTGGAACGAGTAGTGATGAGATATTGAATTTATGAATGCATGAAAATGCGAAATGCATAAATTAAGATATTTTATTAGGTCATAAGTGTTTGATTTAGTGTTAAGAAATTCAAAACGTTGATTACCACAATTGCAAATTTGATTTGATTTGTATAGGTTTTCAAAATTTAAGCAGTTTTTTTATTAAAGTTAAAACATGGTTCTGTGAACACTATTAAAAATCTCCGCAAATTATGCAAATAATAATAAACTTGGATTGACTTTACAACAATGTCTTTAGAATGAGAGATTTAAGGTATACAAATTCGTATGAACCCTTTTTACATGGTGACTTTGAATGATTTTTTTAACTTCCCAGTATATGGGAAGTTCTTGTAATCGACTCGAAAATCGAAATTGAAATGTTCAACATATCTTTACGTTTTGAGGTCTTTAGAGTATATTTTAAGTAATTTTAGAAAGAAGTATGTATGTGTGTATATGTGTGTGTGTATGTACGTACGTACGTCCGTACGTACGTATGTGCGTTCGTGGACAGTTTTTTCAAAGAGCGTAACCCACGTAAACAAAGTCGTATCGACTTCGTTGAGGTGTCAATCGAAGCGTCTTTGCAATCTTAAGAGCTTATTAATTTTTGGGAAACTCCGGTCGGGAGGGGGGGTTTGCTGTTTTGACCCTTTGAAGGTCATTTCTGTCATGCGTTATATATCGCGAACCAAACATACGATTTGCATGATTAAGGTGTCAATCGACGCGTATTAGCATTTGTGTGAATCTATCAAATTTTCAAAAAAATCGTTGAAGCCGTTTTTTAATTTAAGAAAAAAAGTGCAAAAAATTAGGGTTTTTTTTATAAACAATAAATTTTTAACCTGATTTACTAAAAACAGTATTGAATTTTTATAAAATTTATATATTTCAAGCAGTGTTTGTAAAAACAACATCAAAACTTTTTCTCATGATTACGTAAAAAATTAAATAAAAAATAAAAAATCATTCACAGGCATCATGATTTTCAAGGTCATTTCTGTCGTGCGTTATACATATCTCGCGAACCAAATATATGATTTGCATGGTTAAGCTGTCAATCAACGCGTATTAACATTTGTGTGAATCTATGAAATTTTGATAAAATACGGTGGAGCCGTTTTTTAATTTTTAAAAAAAAGTTCAAAAAATTGTGATTTTTTTCAAAAACAATGAATTTTTAACCTTATTGTCAAGTCCAAGTAATCAATCTTTATATAATTTATATACTCCAAACAATTTTTTTAAAAATGCCATCAAAATTTTTTCTCATGACAACGAAAAAAATCATCAAATAAAAGTCATCATGATTTTCAAGGTAATTTTTATCATTCACTATATCTCACGAACCATATATAATATTTGCATCATTAAGGTGTCAGTTGACGTGTATTAACATATTTGTGAAGTTTTTAACATTATAAAAATTCGTTTCAGCTTTTTTTAATTTTATAGAAGAAAATGCAAAATATTATAGTTTTTTTCATAAAAAATATTTTTCTACCTGATTTGCACAGCACAGTAATACCAGTTTATAAAATTTATACATTCTTATCAGGTTTTGAAGAGAAACTGGCAAATTATGAAAAAAAAATGAAAAAAAAATCATTCAAAGTTACCATTTAAAGAGGGTTCATACGAATGCTTTTACTTTATATCTTTTATTCTAAAAAATTGTTGTAAATTCAATGTTTTAAAATATTTGCATAATTTGAGCAGATTTTTAATAGTTTTTATAGTTTTTTAATTAAAAAAAATGCTTAAATTTTGAAAACCAACAAAAATTTTCAAGACCAAATAGGCGTGAATATTCAATCTGTCCTCATCGACCAAAAACCTTGCGTAATCAATGGACCCTCCCGTAGACGATATGATTCATATTAACTCATTCCTGTTACTGCTATGAATACCTCTCATTGTTGTAATGTTGTTGATGTTTATGTAGATATTACTGGGAAGTTGACCGTGTGGACCTCAAGGGTCGCACCTCGCGGCTTGTTTTATTTTAAATTCAATTTGTTTTGAAATTATGAGATAATATTTTGCTGGTCTCCCTACAGGAATTGATAAAAGTTTATAAATTTTATAAACATTTATTATTACGATGTTAATTTTATTAATTATTAATTATTATTTTTATGAAAAAAAACACTAATTTTCAATATTTTTTTATTAAATTAAAAAAATGACTTCAAAGATTTTTTTAAAATTTAAAAACATCATTAAAATGTTAATATGCGTCGATTGACTTCTTAAATGATGCAAAGATTATATTTGGTTCTCGAGATATAATGAATGAGATGAATGACCGTGAAAGACATGATGACTTTAAATGATTTGTTATTTTTAATGTATTTTTTTTTATAATCATGAAGTGAACTTTCGGTGCTTTCTTTACAAAAACTCTTTGCAGTATATAAATTATATAAACATTGATTACTGAGTCTTGAAAATCAGGTTAAAAATTTGATGTTTTTGAAAAAAAACCCAATTTTTTGCACTTTTTAACTTCCCAGTATATGGGAAGTTCTTGTAATCGCCTCGAAAATCGAAATTGAAATTTTCAACATTTCTTTACGTTTTGAGGTCTATAGAGTATATATAAAGTGTTTTTAGAAAGGGAGATGTATGTGTGTGTGTGTGTATGTACGTTCGTGGACACTTTTTTCTACGACGATAACTCACGTAAACAAAGTTGTATCAACTTCGTTGAGGTGTCAATCGAAGCGTCTTTGCAATCTTAAGAGCTGATTAGTTTTTGGAAACTTCGGTCGGAGGGGTTTGCTGTTTTGCCCGTTTGAAGGTCGTTTCTGTCATGCGCTATATCTCGCGAACCAAACGTACGATTTTTTTGAACAAGGTGTCAATTGACGCGTATTGACGTTTGCGTGATTCTATCAAATTTTTAAAAAAATTCTTGGAGCGGTTTTTTACTTTTTTAAAAAAAAGTACAAAAAATAAGTTTTTTTTTCAAAAACACAAAATTTTCAACCTGATTTTCAAACCTAAGTAATCAATGTTTATAAAATTTACATACTCCAAATAGTTTTTGTAAAAAAACCAGCCAAAGTTTTTTCATGATTACAAAAAAAATTAAATAAAAAATCATTAAACGTTCAAGGTCATTTACGTCATTCATTATATCTCGAGAACTGAATATAATATTTCCATAATTAAAGTGTCAATCGACGCGTATTATCATTTTTATGATGTTTTTATATTTTAAAAAATCGTTGAAGCGTTTTTTAATTTATGTAAAAAGAATTCGAAAAGTAGTGTTTTTTTCATAAAAAGATTCATTTTTAACCTGATTTGCACATCGTAATAATAAATGTTTGTGAAATTTTAAAATTTTATCAATTTTTGTAGAGAAACCAGCAAAAACTTTTCTCATGATAACAAAAAAACAAGCCGCGAGGTGCGACCCTTGCGGTCCACACGGTCAACTTCCCAGTAATATCTACATAAACATCAACAACATTACAACAATGAGAGGTATTCATAGCAGTAACAGGAATGAGTTAATATGAATCATATCGTCTACGGGAGGGTCCATTGATTACGTAAGGTTTTTGGTCGATGAGGACAGATTGAATATTCACGCGGATCAATCGGTGGGGGCCTTTTTGGTGTTGAAAATTTTTGTTGGTTTTCAAAATTTAAGCAATTTTTTTTAATTAAAAGACTATAAAAACTATTAAAAATCTGCTCAAATTATGCAAATACCTTAAAACTTTGATTGAATTTACAACAATTTTTTTAGAATAAAAGATAAAAAGTAATAGCACTCGTATGAACCCTCTTTACATGGTAACTTTGAATGATTTTTTATTTTTAATTCAGTTTTTTTCACAATCATGGAATAAAATTTTGCCGGTTTCTCTCCAAAAACTGATAAGGATGTATAAATTTTATAAACTGGATCACTGTGCTGTGCAAATCAAGTTAAAAAATATTTTTTATGAAAAAAAAACATAATTTTTCGCATTTTCTTCTATTAAATTAAAAAGACGACTAAAACGAATTTTTATAATGCTAAAAACTTCTCACAGATGTTAATACACGTCAACTGACACCTTAATGATGCAAATATTATATCTGGTGCGTGAGATATAGTGAATGATAAAAATGACCTTGAAAATCATGATGACTTTTAATGATTTTTTATTTTTAATTTACTTTTTTACGTAATCATGAGAAAAAGTTTTGATGACGTTTTTACTAGCATTGTTTGGACTACATAAATTTTATTAACATTGATTACTAAGACTTGACAATAAGGTTAAAAATTTATTGTTTTTGAAAAAAACCCTAATTTTTTGCACTTTTTTTTAAAAAATTTGAAAACCGCTCCAAGATTTTTTTTAAAAATTTGATAGAATCACGCAAACGTCAATACGCGTCGATTGACACCTAGTTGAAAAAAATCGTATGTTTGGTTCGCGAGATATAGCGCATGACAGAAATGACCTTCAAACGGACAAAACAGCAAACCCCCCCCCCGACCGAAGTTTCCCAAAAACTAATCAGCTCTTAAAATTGCAAAGACGCTTTGATTGACACATCAACAAAGTTGATACGACTTTGTTAACGTGAGTTATCGTCGTAGAAAAAAGTGTCCCCGAACGTACATACGTACGTACGTACGTACGTACATACACACACACACACATACATCTCCCTTTCTAAAAATACTTTATATATACTCTATAGACTTCAAAACGTAACGAAATGTTGAAAATTTCAATTTCGATTTTCGAGGCGATTACAAGAACTTCCCATATACTGGGAAGTTAATTAAATTAAAAATAAAAAATCATTCAAAGTTACCATTTAAAAAGGGTTCATTCGAATCATAATACCTTAATCAGTCAATTAAAGTTTGTTAATATTTGCAAAATTTGAGAAGATTTACAATAATCTTCACAGCACCATGTTTTAACTTTAATAAAAAAACTGCTATGTAACCTGTCCCCCCTCCGATTTATCCGCGTGAATAATCAATCAAACCAATGCACCAAAATCCATACGTAATCAATTTTACGAGAAGTACATTTTTATTATTTGGAGTAGTATTATTTCCATAATTATTATTGTGTTTAATATTTTTAATATATTTTTAGATATTACTGGGAAGTTGACCGTGTGGACCTCATGGGTCGCACCTCACGGCTTGTTTTTAAAAAAATTTAAAACGGCTCCAACGATTTTTTTAAAAATTTGACGGAATTACATAAATGGTAATACGCGTCGATTGACACCTTGATAAATGAAATCGTACGTTTGGTTCGCGAGATATAACGCATGACAGGGTTGACCTTCAAAGAATGAAAACAGCAAACCCCCCCGACCTAAGTGTCCCAAAAACTAATCAGCTCTTAAAATTGGAAAGAAGCTTCGATTGACAACTCAACGAAGTCGATACGAGTTTGTTTACGTGAGTCATGCTCGTAGAACAAACTGACCGCGAGCGTACATACACATACACACACATACGAACTGGTTTCTAAAAACACTTTAAATATACTCCAAAGACCTTAAAACGAAAAGATCTGTTGGAAATTTCAATTTCGATTTTCGAGGCGATTTCAAGAACTGGGAAGTTAACAATGTTTGAAAATGTAAAAAAAATGTAAATGTGTAAAAAAACTTCCGATATGACTAAATAACAAAGACTTACATAGTTTTAGGTTCTTTTTAAGGATTCAATTACCGTTGTAAATTGTGTGTCCAAAAAACAGGAACGTACTCATAGTTTTTATTAGTACGCTTCACCATGATAATAAGTTAAAATATGATAAAAAATCTCAAAAATATTTGGACTACAATGACACTAAAAGCACTTTGGATACCCTCGATCAGGCAGTTAATAATTGCACATGCAAAAGCTAAACTAATAGCTAGCCAATAATAATTTCTTGTAATGTTCCATATATACAGTGCGCGTAGAAAAGGTAGCACACCTGAAAAATTCCTTATTATTTCCTGAACAACGGGATGCAGGTCAATTAGATGTTCTACAAATTAGACGCGTAGACTGAAATACACATTTCTACCTGAAAATAATTGAGGGTTTCTCAAAATTTAAGATTTTATGTCGAATTTAATGACTTTTAGATGCGTAAAAAAGATAACGCTTGCCTCTCAAATTAGCTTGGTTTCCTCCATCAAGCCACGTTAGATTCGGCTTTCAAATTGTGACCTTCACCACAAAGATATTCAGAGCAGAGTGTATAACCACATTTAAAAACAAAAGGTTGAAACATTTAGGAGAATAGGACGAGGTAAAGTACTAAATCGCTCGGAAATTGATACGATTTTGGAATTACGGCGACGGAAGAAAAGTATTGCGGAAATTGCACGAAGTATTGGCAGGAGTCGAAAAACTGTAACAAATTTGATTGTGGATCCGGAAAATTACGGAAAAAAAGTCGCCGTATTCAGTGGAAAAAAAAGTGGTGACTTGTGATATTTTCCGATGAAAAAAGATTTAATTTAGATGGTCCAGATGCCTGGGAATATTATTTCCGTCACATTCGGAAGGAGGAAATAGTTTTAAGTAAGCGGCAGCATGGTGGAGGATCGGTGATGATATGGGGTGCTATCGGATTTACCGGTCGATCGGAATTAGTATTCATCAGTGGCAAAATGAACGCTGATAAGTATGTACAGTTTTTGGAACAGCAAATATCTGACGGTCTAATGACCATTGCAGATGCTTCGCCGATTTTTCAACAGGATAATGCGTCTGTACACACCGTCAGGAAGGTGAAATCTTTCTTCGAAGAGAAAGAAATCGATCTTCTCGATTGGCCAGCGCGATCACAAGACCACAAGATAATCGAAAATTGTTGGGGACAGCTAGCTCGGCTCGTTTACGCCGAAGGAAAACAATACGCAACTGCAGATGAGCTGAAGACAGCAATAATTAGATGTTGGGGTGGAATTTCCCGAAAATACATAAACAAATTATACAAAAGCCTTTCAAAAAGAATGTTTGAAGTAAGTAAGTATTGCTGTTTAAATAAGGATAACATTACCGAATCTTCGGTTTTCTCATTTTATTATTTCATCCAGGTGTGCTGTCTTTTTTACGCACCTAAAAGGCATTAAATTCGCCATAAAATCCCAAATTTTGAGAAACCCTTAATTATTTTCAGGTAGAAATGTGTATTGCAGTCTACGCGCCTGATTTGTAGAACATCTAATTGACCTGCATCCCGTTGTTCGGGAAATAATAAGAAATTTTTCAGGTGAGCTATCTTTTTTACGCGCACTGTACCTGCGTACGAAGTCTATACTTTTTCGAAATCGGTGAACTCAAACTGGAATGAAAAGAAATTCACAAAGCGGAAGACTTTCATAGAAGAACTTGGAAAAAAACTTGTAAGTGAACTCATGAAGTCAAGAACATGTTGTGGTGTCCTTTAAGAACATCTTTCAATCATTAAAGTGATGTATTTATCACCAATAAATACATCGCTTCATGAATGGATGGATAGTGCTTATCAACTAGTGATCCTTCCTTCTGAACATGGACATCACCTTTTTGGTTACGAGTGCCATGTGGAACGAGTAGTGATGAGATATTGAATTTATGAATGCATGAAAATGCGAAATGCATAAATTAAGATATTTTATTAGGTCATAAGTGTTTGATTTAGTGTTAAGAAATAGTATAAATAGCAAGTAAGCGTTAAAGAAAATATAGTCTTTTGAGATCAAGCAAACGTGTTTCACTTGTGCCTATCATTCGAGGCACTCTTAAAAGACTTTCCCTAGATTGTGCCAATAATTCGGCACTTCAGGTAATGCCTACAATTGGCATATTATATGCATTGGCCAGTGGAATAAAAATTTGTGCCGGCCGTTTAAAAATTTGAACTTTCCTCTCATAATTTTTTTTGAACCCACATATCCTCAACATGGGAATGTTTAGTCACTATGGAAAATACCATCGCAACAAAGGACCATCATTCGGCGATCCTCCCTCATCACAATGTATTCCTAGAACAAAGGCAGCTCAAGGTCTAGTCAACAATTCAAGACTTCCCAACAATTGGTCACTTTAGCAACCCCTTCTACATTGGCAACTTTGAAGCGAGCTCGTTGCAGAAATTGTCCTTTTACAGATGATGGCAAAACAGATTGCAATAAGCACATATATAAAACAAACATCGCATATTTCTGTTTGAACTGTGTAAATAGTGTTTAATATAGTTTTTAAAACTTAGTTTTCCGTCTTTAAGAAATAAAATTATTTCTACGTAATAATTATTTTATTTTCAAATAAAAAGGTATAAATAAAGAAGGTTTTTATATTTTAATTTAACCAGTTCATTGTATTGGGTAACATTGACCCAAACAGTACAAATAGAGAGAAAATTTGAGTAGGACAGCAAACAGACAGTGGGTTTCTTTTTCTTGAAATTGTTTATTATTATTAAAAGACCAGGATATAATCCTAATTTATCGACGGAAATAAAAATATAAATGATGGATTTTTTTAAAAAATTGTATTTTCTATTAGTTGAAGCTTATGGTTTGCCATAATAGCCGAACTTATTCTATACTATAAAAAGAGATTCACTATGAAGAAACGTGAATATATCTATTATAATAAAGATGCATAAATACTAGTCGAAAATATAAAAAAATGACAGAAAAGTTAACAATCCAAACTTAAAGCACAAACAAAGTAAGCACTCAAAACTTGAATATTGAAATATTTTAGATCGAAGAACTAGAGATTCATATTTGCATCTGAACTCTTGAATATCACTGAGTAATACTGCCAGCGAACTGTTTAAATATGTTTACATACATATTAACAGTCGTGCACTCATGTTAAATAAAACCACAAAACATTTTAACGTATATTAATTCTGTTGCTACCAAGAAACCTAAATGTTTCATTCTAGCCTATGCAAGCAAAACCACATGATAATTGACGTTTTCATACTTTCTAGAACTAAACTACAATGTCCAACATTCGGCTAGTTCATCGATATTGTTTCCTGCTCCAGGCAGCATATTACAACACTCAAAATCATCTGCTAATGTTCAACAAATACAAATTTTGGGGAGACATGGAGTTCCACTGCCAAATATTGGTGCTCACCGAGCAATTCTTGTCTCTCATCCCATTCACATGAACCATCTTGGTGTCGGCGTGGCAATTCAATCCTCGCAACATCCTTTGGTAAACTCACCATCGTCTGGAAATATATTACATGTACTGTACAAAGCACATACGCCAAGTTAAATATCCAACTAATACTAAATTTCCTTGCAGCAGAATTCACATCGAGTCAAATTTGCAAACGAGCTTCATATTCCCCAAAATGGGGGCTCTAAACATAATATGCAACAAAACTCCAATAGTACTTTGCTGCTTCCCATACAGCGTTCCAAGTCACTTTCATCCGCAGATGTGCTAGCAAGAGGAAGCGCTGGACTAGGTCTGGCCCTCGGAAATGAAGCCACAGATGTCGGGAAGTTCCCTTCTGAAGTACAAGACCTTATAGACAAAGCACTGACCAATCCAAACGAGCTCAATGCAAGATGTTTGATGGAGTTAACACATCAAATAATGCAAAGGGCAGTCGAAGGACGCCGGTACTCGCTTCCTATGTCCAGACTGTGTATAGCGATAATCTCAAAAGAAGTAAAGGAAACATTTTTGGAGGCATTACTCAATACATGCCGGCAGTGGTATCAAGAAAGAGAAAAGGTAATCTTGGACTGTTGCCATACGATGTACTTTGACTATTGAATCTATATCTGATTCAAGCGAAAGTCATTTGATTTTGTTAAAGTTAATATGAAATTGAATTATTGACACCAACATCAAGATTTGGTGGTCAGACACTCAATATATTTTTCTTCCAGGTTTTATATTCAATACAAGGGATGAAATCACCATCCAGAACGCGATTTACGTCATTCATGTCCTTTCTAACGGAAATGTTTTGCCAGCTAAAGCGTCGTGAACTACAAGTGCATAGTCAAAGTAAAGCGGAATCACCCCCACTTATTTTACTATCATTACTTGCAAAATGCTGTGAGGATTGTGTGAAACCACCGGTTCGGTCTCTATCTGAGGTACTTTTTATTTTTGATTTAGTAGAGATATATTTTAATGACCTCTAACACAGTATTTTTATCTTCGTTGTTTTCGAATTGTCTTCTTTGTAATATTCATTTTCTTAGTTACTGAAAATCTTTGGTTCACGAGCCCCAGGAGGTGACGGAATATTTTTGCCTTCATTTGCATGTTCAAATTTCAAGTATATGTACCACACATTTAATAATATCTCGCTATAATAAAAACAAATAACAGTTCGAAGCAGAAAGTTGTATTAGTAGATCCAGGGGTTTATCCATTTGAAGATTTTTGTATCATCCCCATGTTTTATCAAATTAATGAAATTTACTAGTGGCATCTATGGGTAATTAAAAAAAATAGAAAACAAAACTAAAAAATACAATAAAAATTACTTTAAATGACTTCATACTTGTTATTATGAAAAAGCTCCAAAAACATTAAGTTAATGTTCAATTTACGAAAAAAATGTATCTAAAATGCTTTCATCGGCCAAAGAAAATTGGTAATCAATAACCTAGCGTGATCACATATTTTGAATGGAGTTTGAGTAACAAAGTGTGCATAAATATTCAAAGCATCTTTAAAGTTATGAAAATACAAATATTCCTCACCGAACCATAAAATAATCACAATTCGCTGCTCTTCCTTTTCTATAGACAGAAAAACTACGGAGAAATTTGTATATAGCTCGTTTGGAAGGCATCTATTGTTGTAGAGTAGGATAAAACTATTGACATTATGTACATACAGTCAGTCATAAAAGTATAACAACGTTCAATTTTTCGTATTGTAAATTGCGTCAAGAATAAAACCGAGACATAAATTTAAACTTGAATTCATGTATTGAATATTTAAAAAAAAATATACAGAATATATAAAGCTTATCGCGAAGTTTCTCAAAGTAAAATTATAGTTGTGAAAACGGACTCACAAATGTCTTGACTCACTAACTGAAATATATAATTATATGATATGAAGGAATGAATGATATTTGAATTAATACTTTATAGCATATCCTTTCGACTTGATGATACTCTGCATTCCATAATCCATTGATTGTACTAACCTTTTCGTCACTTCAGAACTTATTTTATACCATTCTCCTTGAATACGGGGTTTAAAATGCTGTTCGATATTTTGTGCTTGCTAATCAAATCCTTCAGATGCATCCATAAATTTTCTATCTGGGCTCTATGGTGGCGTTTTAAGTCGCGTAGATACATTGTACAGGATCCACTCCTGCACAAAGCGTGCACAATGTTTGGGATCATTGTACTGTTGAAACATATATCTGCTGCTCAGACCTTGTCTGGTGGCACTGTCCTTTAAATATTCTTTTAATATAATTAAATGGACAGTTTTGCTCATAATACTGTCAATAAAATGTAGTTTTTCCACTTCTACTATCGATGTGTAACCCCAGACTATCACGAACCCACCACAATGTTTCACAGTGGATTGTAAGTTGTTTTCTTTCACATAGTGCACTCAGTTTTCTAAAAACGCTCCCTTCGAATTTAGCCAAATCATTCAATTCAGCTCGATATTTTTTGTGAGACCCATTTCACACCTATTATGATACTTTTCTCGCCAATACTTTTTATGAACAGCATGTGTATATGAAATTCCTTAGGAAACAACATGCATGTAATGTAAATTATATTTGTTTAAAATGTTCAGACTTGGGATACTGATAAAACTGGTAAAAACTAAAGTTGAGTAACATATGCGAAAGGAGAAATTTTATGATTTGCTGTATCTGTATGTACACTTATTGCGAAACACATATTCAGTAATATAAGTTTATCAAGGGCATTAAATAATTTCACCGCAGTTTCTGATCGAAATTTATATTATGTGTAGGGAGACACACCTAAAATTACTGAATATTATAGCTTTATTCGTGAGTTCGCGATAATTTATCATTTAATATCTCATCGTTATTAATTATAACGTTATAACTTATTATTTTTGTTAATTTATTTTCAGATTGAATGTTTGTTCTTTGTGTTAACCTGTATCGGACGTGATTTAGAAACTCATCTTCCACAGCAACTGGACGCCCTCCTGTCAGCTGTAAGGGATACTTTCCTCAATACTAGTGCACCTACCATACGGAGAACTTTGCTTCAGTTAATAGAACTACAAGCATCTAGGTGGCAGCTTCCCGGAAACACTGTTTTGTACTATTATCCGTCGACAAAATAGAAAAAACTTATGATATTCGTCTATTTATTTAAATAAACTCGTATTATTAGTTTCTTCATTTTTTAGATTCCCAATCTTTAATACTTATACTTTTTCCCAGTATTTGTCCAGGTATAAATAATATGTAGGTATAACATTTATAAGACTAATATCTGGTGTGCGCTCCTTTTTAAAGGAGTTCACTCAGTTCCCAGTATTTGTCCAGGTATAAATAATATGAAGGTATAACATTTATAAAACTAATATCTGGTGTGTGCTTCTTTTTAAAGGAGTTCATTCAGCGTCGCATTCCTTGTTTCAGATTTTGCGACCAATTTTAAACTTCCTCTACGTAACCGATTCATATGAAACTTTCCACATGTATCACGTTCCCTCGACAGTGTAATAATAATGAAATAACAATCATATTAATAAGAACAATAATTACTTAACCGAATTCCATTTATTTTTACAAACATTCATTATTCATGTCAATACAAAATTTTGAAAATAAATTCAATATTCAATCCTCCAATCCTGATACTACAGTGATCTGGCCTACCTAAACCGTGATGCTTGAGGATCTAACGGGTTTAAATTAGTATAGTGGGTCTGAGCTCTATGCAAAATAAGTTTTCCGTGAGTCGGCCATATACTACTTTTTCGTAGAAGGCATGGTGACGAAGATATAGGAAGATCCAATAGGGGAGGGGCAATGTTGAGTTAAAGTTTTTTGTGAATCAGAATTTTGTGGCTAGCTTTGGAGCGTATTATATAGAAGAACGGGCATGAATTCATAATAAAAATTTCTCCACATCATATATTTCCTATGTTGAAAAAAGACGTCGACATTGAATTTCATCATCGATTTAGAGCAAAGTGCTCAAGGATATAAATTAGTCGTTGACTGTATATTATTATTAAGTAGCAATACTAGTTAAAAACACAGAAAAAATGACTTTAAACCCTTTCTGTTGGTTCGAAAGCATGGGCAACACATTCGGATTTCCAAAATTGGTTCACAACTTATTTTGTACTTTATGTGCTGTGCTTAAAATGAACTCGACAATCATGTAAATTCTCAACCCAAAACCCATAAAATATCATAAAATATCCGTACTGAGTGTAGCGTAGAATCCTGGCAAGCGCATATGTAGTGCCCATATCCTGAAGATTTATTCGTAGAAAATAGATAAGAAGCCGGCTCGCTACTTTGTCCTCGATGCCAAGATAGCGGACCGGTTTTGCATGTTATTTCACACCCCACGTTGCGCACACATGCGACAAATGTAGCATTTGCCTGATCTTGGCGGGTGATCCTTGTAGCTAGGTTCGGCGCGTCATTATCAGTGCATAGTTATTAGTGAAAAGTAGTGCAAGTTGAGTGTGGACGAAGAGCCAAAGAAAAGAGCGTGGATTTACAGGAAAGGTAAGCAATTTTGCTTATTAGGTGCTGTGGCCGGTAGTTTTATTATTGGATATATATATATATAAATATATTAATATATTTGGATATCCCAAGCGTTAAGGGATTAAATAGTGCAATAGTTGATTGGTCACTAGGATCAACTGCCCGTGATCGCGTAAGTGATTAGATTCAGTAGCGTAATGTGACGCTGTGTTGAGGGAAGTCGAGCCAGGGACTTGGTGTGTGTGTGTGAGTGTGTATAAGGATGGGTTTAATCCTTAGAATAGCGGGGATGGAGTTAATCCTCGCGGGGTTGGTCGATGGCGCTCCTCGCTAACCCAAGGAACACGAGTTGTTGGCGCCTTGTGCGTTCTCCCCTGGCGTCAGCGTATTCGTGGGTTCCGTCTCGTCTTGCGTGTTCTCCCCTGACGAGGGCTCGGCTCCTCTATAAAGTTTGGATCCGGAAATAGAACACTCAAATTGAAGAGTGTATCGGAAGAATACCGGGCAGTTGAGTGTAGCGATTTTTAGTAGTGGCGTCAACGACTTCATCGTTGTATGAATATTCGACCATTGCACTTACCTGTTGCTTCTTTTATTTGTTTACAGACTCGGCAGTTCATGAACAGCGACCTACGGACACTCGACATCCTGACCGCGCCAGTGTGTTCCTGTATTTTAACACATTATATTATATTTAATTCGTAATAAAAATATTTCTGTCTTACATGCGACTAGTCGATATAAGTAAAGAAACCTCAAACGCGTTTTCCTCCAAGCGAAAGCATCAAGTTTATTCTTTAATTAATTGGATCAAGAAGTAATTCTAAAATTTAATGCTATTCAGCCAAGTAGAATTGTACGGCACATTAATTCTCGAAACACAGTAAAGATTGGATTTTTGAAAGACGTTTTACATTAACAAATTGAAAATGTTGCGATGTCATGATCAAAATTATATAGTAAATCTGACTCATCAAGCTAATTTTATAGCGGGTCTCGAACAGGAACAAAAAATATAATTTTCAACCCTCCGTGGTTTTATTTCAAAGAAAAGACTCGGTTTAAAAATTTAACAATCTTTATTTAATCAAATACGACAAAGAAAACTCCTGTTTCTTTGGAAAATTCCGGAATCAGACTGGGGAGCGGTCACGTTTCGCATCTACTTATCGCTTTGCACCTTGCTGATTCAGCGTCTGGGTTCTTTGCTGATTTTGCCTCGTTGAGGAATCTCGCGAAGTCAGACCGGACGTAATTGGATTTCGTGGGATGCACATTTTTGCACTTGTTTAAAATGCGCGTGTTTATATGGTCGTACATGACTAGCTAGGGTTGAAAAGGGGAATTGTGGCCTCATATTATCTTCTTCGGCACAATTTGGAAAACATACTTAGAATTCAGATTTTATGGTCGTAGGTTAACGACTGGAGATACCATGTTGAAATAATCGAACGATAAGAGAGCTTAATATACTGCTACAAAAATGTTGCACAGAAAACAATGAAATAAGAAAGCAAACTTACATTCAATTAGTTGATAACAACACCACATTAGATCTAAAATTGAAACAATTAACATTGCCATATAAATTTCATACATACACTGAACTTTAAAATTTTTACTTCACTCAAATGTTGTTACTTTTATTGCGTTATTTTGTTTGATTACGTGATTAAATCACGAGCATGTGTGTTTTACTTACTAAAATTATATAATATGCTAACTATAATTATATATCATCGGGTAAATAAAGGCATTGCTTACCGCGAATTTCTCTTTTCGCGCTGTTTGCGGCATTGTGCGCGTTAAGCAGGGGACGCTTGTACTGGGAAGTTGAACTTACCGGAACCAGAAGAAACGTAAAACAACATTTCTGAAATTTTTATTAGTCTGAATACGTATCACAGGGAAACTACTGGACGGATTTGTGATGAAACTTGGCATAGTAATTATATTCATTTAGAATATTTTTCATATTGGAAAATGAAAGGGCTACAAAAAAATTAAAAATTGTATGTATTGTAGCGTCAGTGAAATTTTTTAAACTCGATTAGCTGAGAATATGTTACCGCAATGTCAGTGTTTTTGAAAGGGAACAAATGCTTAAGCGAAGAAATGTTATTGTGTGAATGGGTTTGCATTTCATAAGGTTTAAATTTTTTTGAGGTTTAGATATTAACATTTACGCCTTTAAGAAATATATTAAATTTTTCTCAAAGCTCAAGAAATGAAATATTGATAACCATGCATAAATTGAAGTCCACTTGAATTTTAGTCGTGGGCAAAGCTAGCTTCATATATTTTCTCTACTAATGAATGGCGAATTGTGCCAAATGAGCACCTGATACTGTCTCTCTACTAGTGACACTTTTCGTATCATTGGTTACCGCGTATGTTTTAAATTATATCAATACATATTGTTTACATAGCTTTGTGTAATCTAAATGGAAATGAGGGTTGGTTAATTTGCTCTTGCGAATGGGTGGGTACACTACCGAAATCAGAAGCTAGCTCAGAAGTTTGTAGACAAACACCCTATTTAAGAAGCTTGCAATCTGAAGTCATAATGAAATGAAATAATGAAAATGACAATCCAATTAACTTGGAATGTTGTATTTTATAATAGAACCAAACAAAAGTGAGACATTATTACTGCAAAGAAATAATTTATTAATGCAACAAAAAAGTTTCCGATAAATATATGTAGCATAAAACACATGTGCGAACTAAAATTCTTGGGTCGAGTGATAATCGTGTTTTATTTCACCTATTCTTTTTCTATAGAAGAAATAGTTGTTGAGAAGTCTCTAAAAAGATATTAAACCATTTACATAGAAAAAATATTAACCTTAACGCCCCATTTGAGCGAAATTCCTGTTAATTTGATTTAAACTAAAATATTTTCTATCCGTTTTCGAATGCCTACGTCTAGTTGCGCTCAAAATCCTACATGAATATTCCTCCACCTGATATAATCGCACGCCTCTAAATCTGATATTAATGCCGCTATCAGCAACATTTACTACATACCATATAATGGTTCATGTATATTTAAGAATCCACTATTCAAAATTACTAGTTGATTCCATTCAGTCATATTTTCATCCCGATTATACATACAACTTATATATTATATCGTTCCACTTATACCATAACAAGGGTGCAAATTTGATGATTTTGAGATAGGAACAAATCGGTTTGTAGTTTCGAAGTTTTTATTTTATACCAAAACAATAAATGTACAAGACGATGCCTTAATCAATGAATTATGAGCCAATATTATTATTTTACAGGATCTACAGGATCTATCTCAGCCAAACGTTTAAATGTGCGTAACTGAAAACTAATTGAAATCTCATTAATTGTTATGGCATGAGAGGGACATTATATATTTGGCTAACAGACTTTCACTATAAAATGCATTAATAAATACATCTTGTTTTTTTCCTGGAATCGAATACAGGATTTATTCAGTGTAGCCAAAACGAAATATAAACCTAGTAATGAAAACAACACATTTAAATTAAAATCTCTTTAATAAATTAGAAAGAACATGACGTCATCGTTAATGCTCTTGCTGCTCGAATGTTGGATACTTAGCGAGAACGTCTTCCCAAATAATATTGCGAGCCGACAAATCGCAAATGGTAAAAGCTACGTCTTCAATCTTGAAATGGAAAATAACTACATGAACTTATCGAACATTTAACCGAAATTAAACTCACGGGCATTCGAACTTGCTTCATCGAATCTCTTTCTCGTAATGTTACTGTATTTGGCGTTTTTAAAGTGTCAAAGTCAATGGTAACACCAAAAGGGACGCCCAACTCATCTGTACGGGCGTAACGACGACCTATCAATCAAGAAGTGTAAATCACTCCAATCCAGATATAAAAAAATTACCTATAGAACCGCTTGAATCATCGACTTTGTATGAAATGTTTTTCTTGGTTAAATCATCGCCTAGCAAATTAAAAATATTATATTATAGGTAAAAATTTAATATTGATGCTTGATGATTACCTATTTGCCCTAAAAATTCAGAAAACTCTGGTTTATTACTTAAAGGCAACACACAACACTTGACAGGAGCTATGCCCGCTGGGAATGAGAAATAGCATCTTTGCTCGTCTTCTTCACGAACGTGAAAAACATGTTCGAGTAGCGAATAAATTATTCTTCCGATACCTAAGTGAAATAAAATAAGTATTTTTGCCACAATATGACATGTATGATTACCGAATGACGGCTCAATAACGCAAGGAGTAATTTCTTCCACATGAACAACTTTTGATCCCTGCTTGACTGACACCATTTCTTTATCGAGTTTAAAATCAGCGCCATCAATTTTCAGAAGAAATTCACTGTAAATGAAAAGTAAGCTAAGTAGGTTGAAACTAGGTATACACCAAACAATGCAAAGTTGTCAGCATTCAAACATTTTTTTGTTTTTTTTTTTATTTCGGTTTTGTTAAGTTTAAGTTTGCATTGTGACTAGTTTTCAAGTTGGTAATAATATACTGCAATAATATATTAATGGAATATGGATCAGGTATGACGACTTTATTATATGTTATTTTCACCCCAATGAATATAGGATATGGATACAAATATTGCAAATGCCTCTTATATAGTCACGAATATAAAATACAAAACTTTTGAATGAAAGCTTGTTTATTCGCGATCGGAACAACATATTTAAGATTCACTTTACAATAATGTGACATAATGTGTATCCACAAGTAATTAACTTTTCGTAACTGACATGATCGATGTCTCAATTTTTTTTCCAAACTTGCATACTTCAACTAAAAAAGACGTTATTTTGGTTTTTGCTTTTCAGTGTGGATTTGGAGATTAAAAAGTAAACACACAAGCTTCTAAGCAAAAGATATGTAGAATTTATGGAGAAAATGTGTTCGATATTCGATAGTGCTGAGGGTGATTTAACCACTTCCGGTCCGAAGAGTCGTTTCAGGTGAACTACTATCAAAAAGGTCTCAACAGATAGAAAATATGGATTTAATGGAGGTAGAGCAAACGACTAATGGAAGACATAGAGCCACCACAGGATCGCTGTAGAATGTAAAGTTCGCGTTTTTTGGATTTGCCGTCAAGTTGGATGCTTGAGTGTGTGTTTCACGCACTCTCGGCAGAATATTCAACGGTGTCTTAAGCAACTGCTTACTGGGCATTGGAAAGAGTCATTTGTAAAAGTGTTAGGATTCTCCATACTAATTGTAGGAGCGAGCAATTTTTAGGATTGACTTCGAAAGAGGGTTACAGCCTTGGAGGATTCAGTCTCCTTTTTGATGGGATATGTGACGAGCGATATAGTAAGAGCTTCTCGAATTTACCCAAACAACAATCGAAGCGTACGGTCAGTTAGATGGAAAATGTTCAAAATACAATGCGTGAATAAGTCCTGTGCTATTAAACCGGCAGGATTTTGTTTAACCATGGCGATGCGAGGGCACATCGTTTATAGGAGAAACAATGTTACTATGACAAAAGAACAACTTCTACAAGAGAAAAATAGAAAGACCGCTGCATATGCATTCAAATACACCCAATACAAAAATGAGCAATGCATGACTTGTACCCCTGAAGAATTTGTTGATGAAATGTGTCATGGCTTGCAAGACACATTACCCTATAAGCGAAGTAGGAATCATTACAGATCAATGCGAGAATCACTTTCCTCACATCATGTATTATAGAGTAGGGGTAGTTCATGCATCTTTCGACATGATATTTGGGGGTTTAATGGCGATCGCAGGTATTGCTTTTTTGATTTTGATCGTTGGTAATCGGTCACCTCATCTATTACGCGTTCATGGAACGTGTAATGCATTACTTTCTAATAAAACAGCCGTTTCAAAATTCATGGATACTGTAGCAACATTTTCTACTGGGTAGTAAAAACTCCGAAGAGAAAAATTGCGCTTGCTAAAATAAAAGTAGTTCCATAAACAAACAAACACACACAAGTACGTTTTTTAGCTTCCGTTACACAATCCCATTCTAAAATATAAGAATAGTAGATTGCTGTGAGAATAGTTTTGCATTCTTTAGAGACTAATAAGCAAGAGTTTTAAACAGATTACATATTGACAATCAATAATCTACCAAAAATTAAGTCTATCTTTAAAAAGGATCACGACATTTGGACACGCTCAATTATATGCAATGACAAATGATGCACTAAATAAAAAACTCTGCACTGACATATTTTGAAGTAGCAACTCTTTCCTTACCCGTCTTTGTTTAGAGATTCACTCAGCTTTCCTATTTCATCTAAACTCAACTGCGACAGTTTGTCTGATATAATTTTTGCTTCCTTCTTAAAGGCTTTACCCAAAAGCGATTTGTTGGGAATGGCTTCTACCATTTCTATCGTTTTAGGAGTAGTCAATCGCTTCTCTGCGACAAGCTTCACTCCAGTCGCCTGAAAGTGTTGTGTAAGATCATATGCTGATCGATCAGCACATCCTACACATTCAATCCAACCCTAAAAAAATAAACAAAATATTTTTATTGTATTTACAAATATAAATTTGAATGTTGCAAAATTAAAAAATGGTACAAGTTTACGCAAAAATCCAAAGAAATTCCGCCCAAAGCACAAAAATTTTTGATTGCAATACACCTATCTTTTCATTTGACATTGGATAAACAGAATGTGTTATTATTTTGTAGCTTACATGTAGCAATTCAGCAAAATACAACTAATTTCGTTTTTCTCAATTGCATCTATGAATGCGAAAAACTTTAAGACACTGAAATATTATATATACATTTTTGAGCCATAAGTTCTGTCACAGGGATATGGGCGATTCTTTGTATAAATGAGAGTTTTTGACAAAAAGAAAATTTATTGCAACGCACTACTAGGACTTCAATTAAGAAATATTTGATCAAAATGGCCGCCTTTAACTCCTAAACAACTTTTTAATTTGTTTGGCCAGTAATGGATGGCAGCACGCAGTTTTTTAAGAAAAATTAGTTACTGATTGTTTCAAAGCTCGCTAAAGACGCTTTTTGTTTGAGTTTTGTTTTCTGCAGACCATGCTCTAACCTTTTTATTTATTTATTTTATATTTCCACAGTTTGTAGTCCATGGAATTCAAATCTCGACTTCCAGAAGGTAATTCCGATGCCTACATAAATTCTGGAACATTGCTTTTCAACCATGCTAATGTGGTGTGGCATTGTAAGCCGAAGCAGAGTCCTGCTGGAAAACCCAGTGACGGTTGTTGAACAGCTTAGAGTTTATTGGCTGCACACACCCCTTTTCGCAAAAATGAAGCTCTGTGACACATTCGCAGATGACACCCCACCATACTATTACTGACGCTGGATGATGTCCTTGCTATACCTTTTTACAATCTCTCGGGCTTTTCTGGAGCTGTGTACATACACTCTACCATTTTGAAGGTTGAAATTTCCTTCCACCGTAAAAATGTTTCCATCAGTAAATTGGATTTGTCGATGTTTGTTGTTGCCGTTTCCCTGAAGGAGCTCTTTGCATCTTGTGATCCTAAGTGTTTTCAAGTTTTCTGTCAGCAAATGTTCTGTTGATTTTCAGAAGGTGCCCATCCTGAGGTCCGATTTTATGATGAGAGATATACTTCTGATGAAGATGATAATCTACCGAGCCATTATTCGTGGCTTACGAAGTGGATTCCGACGAATTCGATTCTCGATAGCTTTGACGGCTGCAGGAGTTCGTACGACACGGAGACGTCCTGAACGCGATCGTTCTCCAATACTACTACAATACTGTTATTTTCAATGGGCGTAACAAGTTGAAAATCTCACTTGCGGATTTTCCGCACTTACGTAATGCAATCACTGCTATTCGGTTTTCGTTTACACTCCACTCCATCTGTACACGTAAATGAACAAACTTAATATGTACATCAGTTATCAACAGTATGACGTATCAAAAAAATGACTGAAGAAACGACGCACATGAACAACGGTGTCGCAAACGCGTTTAATTTTGCAACATAACTTATGGCACGTAATTAAGCAAACAACTTGAATGTTAATGTCCAAGACAGAGTCTAGAAAGTGTAATACAGGTATAATTACTCAGTTTGTCTGCTTTGTTTTTTGTCTGACTCATGCCCTTCTAATTAAAGATATGTTCAGCTCATCGAATTCCACGTTTGCAGCATTCTTTTGAAATATGCAGCACGTAATATGTAAATAATTGTCACAACAAACACCAATTTAAACTATGCATTTTTTTATTGTTGTTCCAGTTTGTTAGGTAAATCTTCGTTTCACTTAAAATAAACAACCCTACACGCAATGATAATGACGTTATTCATTTTTGAACTTCAATACAAATTGAAACTACCAGGCTTTTACAAACTATAACCATAATACTTACATAACTGGTGAGTATTTCAGCATCCCAACAATCGGTTGCATAGTGCGCCATTTCATTGTTCATATGTTGTCTAAACCGTAACCGTTTCGGGTCGATGCCCAAATTTACTAAGTACAAGTGAATTCTACCCATAAAATATCCAAGTGTTTCGTTTGCAATCAAGCCCTGAAATAATCATTTTACAAAGACAAAATAAATCATTTAAATTTAACCAACTTGTACAACTGCGTCTCCTAGATTTATGGATTTTGGTCGTTCCCCGTCCATTTGATTGCATGCAGAATATAAAACGATATTTAAGTTTTTCACTGAGCTAAACTTTTTATGACTCTTCTCGTTCGGATCACAGAAATGTTCTATTTCAGCCATTGTGAACTCTCGCACCCTAAGCAACCCAGTTCGGGGAGAAATTTCATTTCTAAATGCATTACCTGAAAATAGAAAATACTGTTGCTATTTATTGTCATCATAATAAACTATTTTACAACGAAAAAGAATTATTATTCACCATAAATGTCAATTATTTATTGTATTTTTATGAATTTGAATTTAATAAATGCCTAGATTTTTCATTTAGTGAGCACTTCTTGAAAGCATCTTATCTTTCAGCGCATATATTGTTAAAAGTGTCAATTGGATTAAAAAGAATTATTTATTAAGAAAAAAATCATTATTGTTCATTTATAAAACGGTTGCACTAAATTTGTTGAAAATTTGATTAAACCATGCAAATATTAAAACGTTTAATTGACACCACGTCATTAAAATGAGTAAAATCAGGCAATACTATTCTTATTAATCGCTAATTCATTGTGAATGTTAAATGTCTGTTTTTATATTGACTTTTTTGCAATTATGAATAAAAATTATAATTTTTTATGTGACAACTCTTTATAGCATCTGATTTTTTAAAGCATTGATTGCCAGAAGTGCTAATTTTGCAGTAATTTTATGGAACAAAAAATGGATAGACTGAATTTAATAATTTTATGAAATTCTAGAAATGCTCCTAATCTCCGATTGACCTCTTAACAACATCAAAGCATTTCGTTCGCTAGATATGGTTCATGACAGATATGGCCTTGGCCTTGTTAACCAGAATCTAACCAGCTCGATTTATCGTTAATACGCTGACACCTCAATGTTCTTTGAGAGATGTCAACGTAAAAATTACCACGTACATATCGTACACCGACAGACTTCTTTTCAAAAATACCTTTAAAAATTCCAAGGATCCTGAAATGTGAATATTTGTTGAAAATTTCAATTTGGATGAAACTTCCCCACTCAAAACATGGCTAAATGGCTATTGTGGAGAATCAACTGCGTTAGTGATTTAAACAATCCAAAATCTCTAAGAAACAGAGAGGATCTCGTGGGAAAACTGGGAAGCGTAGGAGACATTGCGCCAGATTAACGCATCATGTCATTTGATGTAAAAGCTCTGTTTACCTGTAGAAATAGCTATTAAGCAAGGATCCGACCTCCCTTGCATGGAAACGGGAAGTTAACTTACTAATGAAACTAGCCAGATTGTGCATGACCGAGAGTTACCTCACGATTAGAGGACGATTCTACAACCAGACGATTCAGAACCAGAGTAGTAGCGATGGGCAACCCCGTTCTTGAGTGAACTTTCCATGCTCAGACGCCGGACGAAAGCAAACTGAGCAGTCTCCAAATGGGAGATGCCGACCCCAAAATAAGGAAAGGAGTAACACACTCGGCAGTGTCAGGGAAGATAAGGAAGCTGTTGAATAATCTGCATATAGATATGGTTTCATCGAGCAGAACTCATCAGCTAAAGAATATCCTAGGATCCGCCAAAGACAAAAAACTGAGACACGAACTAAGTGGAATGTATACGGTTTCATGCCCGGATTGTGAAAAAACCTACATAGGGCAAACCAAGCGACTGGTATCGGTACGATGGAAGGAGCATGTAAGAGAGGCGAAACTTACGAGAAATAACAAAAGGGACCATACGTTGCTGAAGTCAATGGTAGCCAGGCTTATCGTTGTGGATAGACACAACATCGGCTGGGACAATATAGTATAGCGGTGGTTCAAGAGGGAACAGATTGCAGGAAATTAGATGCGCAAGAAAGTCTTGCAATTCTGGATGAACCTCAAGATGAAGATTGAAACACAATGTGGGAAATGTGCAATCGAAGCTACTGAGGTCAATAGCAAAGCAAGGAGAAAATCGACCGAGAAAAAATGGCTGAACGATCTCCAAAGAGATATCGCCCGCGATTGGAAATCTACCTGCCAGGAGAGGTCATAAAATTAATTAATTGAGCTAGATTTCCCGTTCCTAAAAAGATAGTAATTGAGGATTGCAATTAAGTTCTAATTTTGATACAATTTCTCTTTGCTGAGGTTATGTGATATATCTATGACCATCTATCCATCTATGACGGCATTAAATTGGTGGTCAAATGTACTGAAAAAGGGCAAAACTGGTGCTCGAAATACATATAAAGAAATATAAAATAATAAATCCCGTCTAAGTAAATACAACACTTTTGTTTTTTATCTATTGGATAGGCGTGTAAAACATCGACGACAAAAATAGTTTTGGATTTTAAGACCGATTACAAGAACTTTCAACATACTATGAAATACACAAAACTTGATTTTGAATTACTCAATCGGTACTATGCAATTCGAACATTTTGTGCAAAAATAGAGTCTGATAGCTGATCTACGAAAGAACAAATGATCCGATGTTGAAACAATAAAATCATTACAACTTTAAGTTCGAGATAATTTTCATTGCGAAAGAGTGGTACATACCCCAGCAAAAAAATTCAAAATTCAATTCAAAAAGTCAAGGCGTTCATTCTTAAAAGCAACAAACATTCACAACTCTAGTATTTTTTTCTGACGTTCTTTGAAAATAATCAACGAAAAAATCTCAATATAGCAGGGGCAAAATAATTGACGGCATTCCCCTGGATTGAAGAGAAAACCAGAAATTATCAAAAAAAACATTCCTTCGGCATGTTATACTACCTGATAGGCTCCATAAGACTCGATCTTTCCTATGTTTCAACGAATAAAGGCAACTAGTATTAATATGAATATGAAAAGAGAGATGTATAACAAGTTTTGGGTGGATAATTTTCAATGAGCACATATTAACCATAAACAAATCTTTAGAATTTATTTATTTTGTTTGATGTGAAGAAACATTTACATGCTAAATATTTTACTTTTGAATGGTGCTTCACTAAATACAGTCGATAAACTTTGCTTTCTCTAACAGCAAAATCTATCAATCGGATAAATGACTTTAAAAAGTTTTCAAAATTAGACGAATAGCAATTCTTACTTCAAAATTTGTTCATGTGGCACATCGTTGGTTAGAGGAAGGTCAAGGAACTGTGGTGCGCGGCGATTCGAAGTAACCTATCATTAATTTTGGCATACGAATATTATGCTTTTTCTTTTTCTTCTGAAATTTCTCTCGTGAAAACATGTTTTCTGTGAAAACATTTTTGTAAAACAAATTGTGAATCAGAATTTTATCATGTTTTTTATAAGTTAAACGACCGGAAAGCACTTGACCATCACCTACGCAATAGGTTTATAATTTCAATTCGAAGCTTGCTCGCTGATTTATCCTTTTTTCACTTAAGTTCAAAGAACAGTAGCAATGGAACTGATTATAATGTCAACCTTGGTCCTGATACTCTTTTTTTCCATCCAGCCCCCAGCAAATTGAACGAAAATATTTTCAAATGTATTTTCATTGCCTTTTGGACGATTACTCGAATTATAAGTAACCACAAAACAGGTTGTATGCCTAATTTCGTGCTGTAAGATAAACTAGTTGGGGACCGCGTTTATATTTGAGTTTTTAACTTCCCAGTATATGGGAAATTCTTGTAATCGCTTCGAAAATCGAAATTGAAATTTTGAACATATCTCCACGTTTTGAGGTTTTTAGAGTATATTTAAAGTGTTTTTAAAAATAAGTATGTATGTGTGTATGTGTGTGTGTGTATGTACGTGCGTTCCTGGACAGTTTTTTCTACGACCATAACTCACGTAAACAAAGTCGTATCGACTTCGTTGAGATGTCAATCGAAGCGCCTTTACAATTTTAAGAGCTGATTAGTTTTTGGGAAATTTCGGTCGGCGGGGGTTTGCGGTTTTGACCCCTTGAAGGTCATTTCTGTCATATCTCACGAACCAAATATAGGATTTGCATCGTTAAGTTGCAAATGGACGCGTATTAACATTGGTGTGATTCTATCAAATTTTAAAAAAAAATGCTGGGACAGTTTTTTAATTTATTAACAAAAGGTGCAAAAAATTATAGTTTTTTCATAAACAATAAATTTTCAACCTGAGTTGCAAAATGTTTATAAAATTTATATGCTCCAAACAGTTTTTGTAAATGAAACCAGCAAAACTTTTTCTCATGATTATGAAAAAATTAAATAATAAATAAAAAAATTATTAAAAGTCATCATGACCTTCAAGGTCATTCATTATATCTCGCGAACCAAATATGGTATTTGCATCACTGAGATGTCTATCGACGCGTTTTAACTTTCCATGATGTTTTTTTGTTTATAAAAAAAATCGTTGGAGCCGTATTTTACTTTAATAAAAAACATTGCAAAAATAAGGATTGTTCCCGAAAAATACATTTTTAACCTGATTCGCACAACACAGTGATAAAATTTATAAATTCTTGTCAGTTTTTGAAGTGAAACCAGCAAAATGTTTTTCCATGATTACAAAAAAAAATTAAATTAAGAATAAAATCATTCAGTCACCATGTAAGAAGTGTTCATACGAATGATATTACCTGATTACTCTTATTCTAAAGACATTGTTGTTAAGTCAATCAAAGTTTTATATAATTTACATAATGTGAGCAGATTTTGAATAGTTTTCACAGTGGTTCAATTTTAATAAAAAAACTGCTTAAATTTTGAATACCAAAAAAATTAATCAAATTTGCATTTGCGGTAATGAACGCTTTGAATGGTAAATTGTTTTGTAGTCAATACTTTGCAAGATCATATGCTTTGAAAAGCTTTCATCAAAATTATAATTTTTCATAGTTTTGTTCTTCAGTGTTCGTAAAATTTTAATTATTTCCTCCATCATCATTTGTGACACATTTTTCTTTTTACATGCAATTAAACCGATTATTGACTGCACGTTCAATGTTTTTCAAGACCAACCGAAAATAAGAAATAATTATTAGTCTCATTGATGTAAAATCGTGAAAAAGTACAAATTCACTGATTATACCGAAGTGATGGCAATTTTGAACGCAACTATTCAAAATGGCCATCATGCGACAAAATCTCTTCAGTGGGTGTAATAAGAGAAACTGCATTCATTTTTGCTAGTGCTCTGTTGTCCTTCAAGCATCGATAAGAAAATAACAAATAACGTAGAAAAGGCTTTGTAACTTACTAGCCCCCCCCCCCCCTCCCCGAATAATCCGCGTGAATATTCAATCATCCGCTTTACCTACGTAATCAATGGACGCTCTCGTAGATGGTACGATTAATATAAACTCATCATCATGAGTACCTCTGATTATTATTATTGAAAGTAGTAGTATTTTCATAATTATTATTGTGTTTAGTATTTGTAATATTTATGTAGATATTACTAGCAAGTTAACCGTGTCATTTGTTTTCAATTGTTTTGCAGTGAGTTTCCTCGTATTTTTGCACTTATTCGTTACCAGTGGATGCGGTGAAACCCTGTAAACTACAAATACTCCTATGTGATCTGAGCATATTTCAATCTAAATAATGTAACGACAAATGTTTATAATTGTAGTAGAAGTACCTGTTTTCTGATGTCTATCCTTAATCTTTACATTATAAATAATTAAAATTTAATTTTATTGCTTACATTACGTTTATAAGCTCAATTGCTTTTATAAAAGCAACTTAATTTTCTTAACATTCAAACGGAACACCTGACCATACCTATTTGTGCTGCTGCGAACGGTAATTTTCCATGATTAAATTCTAATAAACGCTTGAAATTGACGAAAATTCCTTGGGCAGTTTCAGGGCGTAAAAATCTACAGATATATCAAATAACAAACTTCCAATCACTTCAAACATAAGATTACCCTTTTATTAATCCAGTTGGACCAATTTGCGTACCGAACATTAAATTGAAATCCATCGGATCTGAAAGATCATTCCCCGACACAGGAGCTTTCATGTCAAACTTTCTTAGAATATCACCCATTTCTTCCTTCGACATGCCATCAAGCTGAAGGAAAACAAATCAATGTTAACATTACCGATACAAAATTCTTGACAATAAAATAAAATCCACGAAATAAACGTTAGATATTTTATTTCAACTTACTTTCGTCAGCAAACTGTCACATTCCTTAACACCTTCAGGGCTAAGTGTGCCATCGGCCACCTTCTTTTCTATGTTATTTTTTATCAAATGATCGAGTCGGAAACATTCGCCAGTTTTTGTATCCTTCACCATTATGTCTGCAAAACGGTCGACATGCCCAGAAGCTCTGAAAAGGGTTATAAATTAACAGACTTTAAACAAGAGCGGATTTATAAGCGAACCGAATTCATTAGATTCAACTACAACTTGGCGAACATCGAATAACAAATCGGCTAAGGAAAAAGACTCAAATTTTATATCTAACTTTTGTTATATGCAACGAATTTTGCCGATTGTTTTAAATCCGCTTAAAAGCACGTAAATAGTTATCTAATTTTGATGTGTACATTTTACGCGGACTTTTGAAGCTTAATATATCTTTGGATTCTTATTCTCTGAAGTTTAATAATGAGGGTTATTTAAATGATCATTTGAGTTTCATTCTTGGATTACTTCTTTTCTTTTATAAAATATTTCGAAACATATAAAAGTATTTTCCACTCACTTCAAAACTGGCTCAGGTGTTAAAATTGAGCAATCTACTTCAAGCATTTGCTCCTCTAATACAAAAAATTGGCGCCATAAATTCAATATGTTTGTCTTCAGAGCACAGCCCATTGGGCCATAATCATACTGTCCTAAAAAAATGTGTGTAAAATGGGAACATGTTTCAATTCATAGAAATACCTGTAATTCCTCCATAAATAGCAAAACTTTGATCATAAAAGAATCGGCGTTTAATCAAGTCCTCGAGTTTAGATCGATCAAAAACAGCAACCTTAATACAAAATACATCAAAATCATATCGAGAAATCGTCATGTTTGCATTACCGTTGGCGTTAATTCCAACTCTTTATCATCCAGCAACTTTTTCCGCAATTTTAACTCAGCAATCGCTCGTTTAATGTCCAACTGTGGTGCGCCATCAGCTTTCATTTTCCGTAATACATTTCCCTGCAATACATACACATAATTATTTTCCAGCATACGATTGGTAATTCAGCTTACATTTAAAGAAAGTAATCATTTTAAAAGGTTGGTTTAAAGAGCGAATTCTGATGCAATAATTACTATAAGCTTCTTGGATACACTTGTTATAGAATTGATAAAACTGAACGAAATTACAATGTATGTATATAAATTTGAAAAGAAATCTGATAGCGCTACTATATTAATAATGGGGTTCATCAAACAAACTGTGTGAAATGTTAGCTCAGATAGTATGAATGGGTTCGATAACTAAAAACAAAAGGTAGTTCCCGTACGAATTTTGGATAGACTGTATACGATATCACATATAACAGAATTTGTTACTTCGGTTTCCATTTAGCAAGTTCATATTTTTATTGTACACTCCGTCCAGTCATCGATTCTTTACTAATCGTGCACGTCATAACCACAATTCTCTACACTCACTTGCTCTTGGACATTACGTCTTAGAGGTTCCAGCATTACTTCCATCTCTGCGGTTAGCATTTCACTGTTATGTTTGAGGTTAACTTCACGATTTTTCTTTTTCGATCCCCAGGAACTGAAAGAAACAAGGCCAGTGCTTTCCGGTGTTGATAATAATCGTCTTTCAACTTCAAACTTGGCGATAGCTGCAAACCAGCACACACTAAGTTAACAAAAAAATTCAATTTGACTAACTCGATGAAGCTTGCTACCTCACCTACGTTTGACGAGTAAATTCATGTGGCACACGTAAACAAAATCTCACCGTATGACAGTTAGTCATGGTATAAAAACTACAGGAGGTAAACCCGAAAAAATATCGTCATCCTATTTCGCTCGCACATCTGACTCACATTGCGTCACGTATTCACTGAAATTAGGGCTACCAAAGTGAAAAATCGGAGACGGCGCGTATGGCAGCCCAAAATATAACGACATTTCACATTTGAATCAGGCGTTACAAAAATGCCACATATTAAAATTTAGCAAATCGTCAGGTAACAAAAACGAATGTTTACTGTAATCAATATTATAGCTAAGGAAACAAACAAATATTCTCTAAACAATATTCAAATGGCACATTATTTATCTTTTTCTTCCATAACGTGTCACTCCACCCAGCAGGAAAACCACATCTTGTATGCCGCAAAGTGTTGCTGAAATTCCGACTGGGCAAAATGTCATGATTGTCTGAATCACATGACGTCACCGCAGCTTCGGAAGAGACTACCTCAGTTAGTGCCGATTGAGCTTTATTAATACTTTTGACCATTGAAGTAAGAGAAGAGGAAGCGGTGATCAACAAAATTATCGTACCCAATTGCTAAAATGTAGTTGTGCCCACCAATACAACCTAAAAAGTGAAATGCGTAGATGGATGGGTGCAACTTTTCGGAGGGAAAAATTTGGATATCATTTTGAATCACCTCAGATATAAATAAATGATGTTTTTTTAAAAAGTTAGTGTTAGTTGAAGGAATGTAAGGTTTCATTAAGCATGAATCTTTAAAAATATTGCTTCACTTAATGTGTTTAAAAATTTGAAATTTTTGGATAACATTTGGAATTCTCCGTACTCCATCGAAAAGCTGAGCAGCAAAATGCAGTTCATTTGGTTTGTAAATGAGCCAGGCGCTTAATGTAGACGATTAAATGGGAAAAGAAAATTTAGAGAGAAGTAATGGTAAGCCCCCTCCTCCTTTCATTGCGTACATAGTTCTGGTTTTGAATTTTCCAAATTGTGAAAATAGAAATGCATTCACAGAACTAAACACACAAGAAACCGGGCTTGGGACCGGCTTTGGCGGAGTTACAGCTTAGCTGCTGGAAATATTATTTTGCTTACCACTTCAACACCATATACGTCAATATTGGCAGGCTCAAGCTTTAACGCTGGAACGGCATCTTCAAAAAGCAATGTCTTATTGGATTTAGTAACCAGATCATGTGCATGGAAGTGCTCGGATCAGATGACATAATGTGCCTTTACAGACATACCAATCCGTCCGATGGCGTACAACCACAGCGATTTTTTTACTTCGTTTTTCGGAAAACTGAAAAATTTTGCATATGCAAATTCAAACTAATTGATTACTTTCTCACAACGAAAATTTAGTGCCCCTACAATACCGCCGCCTTTGCAACTAACTTCGCACAAAATATGGCGGGAAAAACTTTACCACTTACGCGCGTTAATCGTTTAGCACTGTGACACTTAACAACGCACCAGCTGACCAAAAAGAATAAGCATTGAACAGGGAACTAATAGGAACGGTGACAAGGCTGTTTCAGCTAACGTACAAGAGAGACGACTATTTTACTCTTCTTCTTTTTGTGAAAACATATGTTTTGTTTATGAATGTCAAATTCGTTTATGACAAGGGCCGAAATTGTTTGAAAGTTCGTGCGCGATTGATAATTTATGGTGATTTGCAAATGTGTCGAGTTTGAGAAGTGACTAAAAACTTGTATAGTGTTATCTTTTATCAATAGACGTGTTGTGAGTTTGAGTTATCAGTGACAAAACCAAAAAAACACTATAATGAAGTGCATTATAAGGTGTTGTCGAAATCGGCCGTATGCACGTCCTGCCGGCATTTCATTTCACCGGTAATTAAACATTTCTTGAGAAAAGTGTCCTCTTAATAGTTCTCGCGACGAATATATGTAATAATTTCAAAGAAAATCGCGCAGAAAAATGTTGTTTATTGTTTTGTTTATGAATGTCATTTTTCACCTCTTAGACATTGTGCCACTCAGTAGCGGTTCAGAAGATAAATTTGAGTGGGTTGAATTCACACAATTTTCTTTATTCGTACATGATCATTAAACGTGCTAATGAATTTGATGTATTTATCCTAAACAACTGCAATTGTGAGAAACGACTTAATTATAAAAAACATTTTGACAAGCAGCACCAGCACCTTAAATCCGCCTAAGCCGGTCCCAAGCCCGGTTGCAGAAAGGATGAGAGAGGATATATATATATATATATATATATATATATATATATATATACTAAGCTGAAAATTTTCAACAGTGTTACATGAGAAAAATCCCAGCTCGCAATATAACCGGTCACACGCATGATAGATCTTACTGACGTGGTCCGGCATGCCTGAATAGCGAAAGAGGAAGAACTAGGCATGCGAATGAAAGGACATGTGAATGTGTGTTCTATACGAGACGGACGAAAAAGGATATTTGCATGCGAAGATGTGTATGTGTGCATGCCAGTATGAGTTTCCGAGTTAAGGGATCAAATAGAGTTGGACGTCAGTCTTGACTGGACATCGGGTGCGTCAGTAAGTTGATTGATTTTTCCTGAGTACTGAGCGAGTAGGTTATTAGATTGAGACGTATTAATTTAATCTTAATAACAGTAACCTAATCTATATATATATATAAGTTTGTATGTGCAAATAAACATTTATATGAATATGATAAAGGGTTGCATTACTGTCACATATTTTCAGCTTTTTTGAGACCCATTCAACTAAACCTCTCCGAATTCCTATTTGGTTTTCAAATTTAGCGCCTTTTAGAGTCATGCTCCCAACTCTTGACAAAGTACGCTTTTCAAATTGTCATTGCGCATTCCGACAGTAGATGCTTCGAAAAACTCATATCAGGAAATTTGTTTATTTTCCTCTCCATTAGTTCCTTCCTCATTGAGAATAAGAGTGTGACCATAAATTTAAACCTTTTTGGTTTCACTCACATATACACACCGACACGGGTATTTCGTTTCCTCTTCTCTTACTTCAATGCTTTTGACAGTAATTGACATTGACATATGAGGCAGCTAAAAAGTTTGACATAACATGATCGTCAAACAACGTATTTGAAGAAAATATTAAAATCCAGATAAGACCAATTCTTAAGGATTATTGAGTTTTACTTTAATTGTGTCATTGGCTCACATGGCTTTTTCACTTGGAACAGGAAACTAACATAATTTGTTGTAGCAGGATCACTATGTGTTTGTGACACCTTCATGTAGTGGTGGTTTTCAATGGCGGACGGCATCAAAAATTTGAACCTCTTCCTTTTAGACATTTAGACATCGAATTTGAAATGAATAATTGATAAAATTTATCTCGTCTCATTAATTTCTGAAACGCCACTGCTTGTCAATTGTACACAATTCTGAGAAACGTCATTCTTCGTATTGGATATTTCAGAGCACATAAAAATATGAAATTTTCAATTAAAACATCTTTTAAAAGTACTCAATCTTTTAAACAGATAACAGCGTGTATATTTAATGCAGTTAAGTACGAAAGTGCCCCTTTATTTCGAAAATATGATGAACCATAAATTTCGCACTTTATATCACAAATTCTTGAAATTCACTAACTGTCACGTTAATTTATCAACACTGTTTCCTGTGGGCTGCTACATCCGAGGTTAAGACTTGTTTTTGTCACATAGTACTTCGAAACAAGGTCAGGATTTGAAAAAAGCCACTAAATTTCGACGAATAAGCGTTTTGCTTTCTTTTTGTTAAGACCTGTCATTGAAAGCCGTTTGACACTTATGAACAGCGCTCTATTGATACCACACACGTATAGGCGTTTATTCAGTTCGTTCCGTTCCTGTTAGTTTCCTGTTCCAAGTGCTATGGTCAGCAACAGAAAGTCGGCCAACTCACATATACGCATCTACACGGATCTTACCATTCCTCTATTTCCCTGTTCAATGATTTTGTTGATGTTCCACTCCTTATCTTCTTCCTCATTGGTTGATATTCATCCCAAGGTATGGCATACCCACGGACATAGCATAAATAATATCATCATCATATTTAAACAAACCTTAAAATCAGTTCCCAGATCAATTTTACGGTTTCATATGACCTCTGGAAATAGGCAAAACAACCATTTTTTAGTGGGGGGAATCCCCGTAACTTCTTATGGACCGTGACCGACATGAACCTTTTATGCCATAGTAGTGGGGGAGCTCCCTTTTTCGATCCCTCTACGTCCACCTCCTTTGGGGTTGAGGACCATAATCTTAACCTTTTACTCGTAACAAGTTTTCTTTCCTTAGAGTATTTTTTACTTTAAGTTAAATTAAATCTATAAAATTTAAAGAAAACAAATTATTCATTTTGCAAATCTTTGATACACTTTTTTGAACTACTTAATTTTAGAAAATAAAAGATATACCAATTTAAATAGCTCTTCTTTTGACATTATAGTTACTCCTCAGGCCATGGACTTGACAACTAGTCATCTAGATTGTCTAATATTGGAACAGCATCATCTTGTTCATTGTCTACGTTCCTTTTGTCCAAGCTTTTTTCAGACAATTCATCCGACGATGTTTCCACGTTTTTTTCTGCAATTTCAATATTCTTTTTGCATTTACATGGTTATTGGGAGGTTTATTTGTAGCAAAATACAAAATGCATACTTGGCAAATTTTTCTTTCCAACTGTTTCTCAACAGATGAGCAATAGTAATAATAGTAAATCATATGAAATGAACGGGAAATCCTCATCTGAAGATTTCATGTCAAACGATAGTCGAAGTGTTGTTGATGCAAAATTTATCAAGTTTAGTTCTTTCCAAAATCTTGATTGTTCAATCGAATGTTGCAAAGGATAAAGGGGTGGAACAAATCCGTCAGACAATTTTTTTTGATAAAACTTCTACATGGTGTACAAGTTATGTATACTCCACCCAAATTCAATAACACTTCCAAATAATTGTTTTCCCTAACCTCACGTCCGTAATTAGATGACCAACATCAATATCATTTGTTTATCCTAGCCCCACGTTCCTAATTAACTGATCGTACCAATAATGATTGTATGTAATTCCCTTATCCAAATCCCCCTATTTAAGTATTTGGATTAAAATGAAAAAGTCAGTCTCGAGTCTTAAGTCCTAAGCAATTATTGTTAAGTTCAAAAGTCCGAAACTCAGTTTATAGTATTTCGGAAAACGGATATTGTAACATTATGTGTTAAAAAAGAAATAAAGTAAAAAATAAATTTATATTTTTATACAAACAACGCTACGAATTATTTAATTTACAGCAAATTTCATAATCACAATTTACTACATACAATTAAAACGATATTTACAATAAAGTCTTCATATATTTACGAGTTTCAAAGCTTAATGTTAGACGAAACTATTGAATATTACCTGCTCAAAATACTGAGATTATCTTACATGTTTTATGATCCAAAGATACGATGGAATTCAAGGTTCTATGATTTATTCATCGTCTGGTTATATATATTTTGCTGTAACCGAATAACTGTCAATAATTGTATTATTCCTCATATCGGCTAGTGTCTCTCCTGCAGATTGAATTTTTTTTTCTTCAACACCTGTATCAATCGTTACTCCACTAGAATTTAAATGAGTATCAAATTGGTCGTGTGGAAGAATGCTCCCGGAGAGCTCACGACTAAGCGGCGCCATTCGCCGTTCTACGCGATTAACGCACTTCTTCCAGGGGCATTTGTAGCTCAAAATACAGCATTAGCATTTTTAACATCCCAGTTACCAGTGGGAAGTTATTGTAATAGGGCCGATTTTGCGAATCCCAAATTTTGACATATCTCCACGTTTTAACGTCTCTAGAGTCAAAATTCATCGCTTTTAGAGAGTGTCTCTGTTTGTGTATGTACCTATGTGCGTATGGGCGTATGTTCATTCGTAATTATTTTTAGTCTCGATTATTTCGAGAACCAAAAATGATATTGGCGTGGGACCGGTTTGATTCGACGCGTAATTACTGATTACTCCTTGCTTATAACTGAATGAATTTTCATCAAAATCGTTCCAGCCGTTTTTTATTGCAGACGAAAACTGAAAAAGGCCATAATTTTGAAACTGATGAAATACACTATTCATTCGTACAGATTCTAGATACCTTCATAGTAATATTTTTAACTTCCCGATTTTATTATTGTGTGTTTTAGCAAAATTTTGACTAATGTAATAAAAGTTCTTTAAAAAATTATTATAAACATATATTATATTATCCGTTTCGGGAGGATGGCGGTAGTAACGCTAGTACAGTTAAGAATTAGATATTGTTATAAATAATTTGATATTGTTAATAATAATGAAATATTGTTAGTTATAAATTGATATTGTAAACAAGGGAGGCTGAGGCGGTCGAGTCTTTAATAGAAGACGACCAGGTGGTGGAGGCGTCTTCCTCTACCAAAGCTTTTATGGACATATATAAAAAAATCGAGTGTGAGTTCACACGCGGTAGAAGTGAAACTTTGCCTTTTGATTAATCTGCATCTTAATAGCATGCAGCCGATTCAGCATTTTCTATAGCTGATAAAACCCTTAACGTTTTTTATCTTGCACGAAATTTACGAACACGCTCAGTAGAAGTAGGTAATTGCCGTTTTCTTAGTTTTATTTTCAGCTGCTTTTTTCTTGCACGATGCTCTCGAACACGATCAGCGTTTGTTTTCGGCATTATTTAATATATATTAACAATGTTAATAAAATAACAGAAAACACAGAACAATTTTTAAAAGTGCGCGATAGTCACTACAATTCAACTCTATACTGTACTCAAATCTTTCTTGCTTTCACACGCCGAGAACAGCGTGCATGTACAGGATAGAAAATAATGTACTATAGATTTCAACGTTTTCTCTCTCTCTCTCTTTCTCTCTTCTTCATGTATTTCAAGTATATTCAGAGTGTAGTATACACCACTCACAACACTGGGAGTTCAGTTTAAGCACATCGTTGTCGAGCCAGCCGCATCGGTAAATTACATCTTTCATGTTTTGTCGTCGACGTGCAGGCGAACGCTGGGCTCGGGCCAGGAATCGCGGCAGAACACAATGACGGCCACTTGGCCCGGACTACGGCAGCCACGAATGATGTCAGACACATTCGCAGCGGCACAACAAAAGCGATTCCACAGTGGCCACGATTGGTTTCTCCATTGTGGCTTTCTGGCCGCTAGCAAGACGAGAAAGCGTTCTCGGCCAAGTGTCGCTGGCGCGAAACGAGGTCCGCTTGGCAGCCAGACAGCGCGGAGCCCAGTCCTGGTCGCAATGCCCGCGTCCTACGGTTTCACCAGCAGCAGCAGTCTTTCGTGGGGCAGGGCCCAGCCGGTATCTCCCGCCTCCTCTTTCCAATCATAGGACGGACTTCGTAATAATTAGCGCGTCGCCAACTCGAAGCTTGCTGCACGCATTTTTTCTCATTCTCTCACGGCCTAATCCCTTTAAATACATTTATAGTTGTCTCTTTTTCGTTACACTTTTTCGTTTCATAACATTCAATTCAAACCGTCCCAAAAGAAGTTTCCCTTCAAAAAGCTAATAAAAATAATTATAATAATTTAAAATAATAATAATAATTAAAAATAATTAATAAAAAACAAATCATTGTTTCTTTATTCACCCCACTGGGAAGTTAGTCGTGTGGACGTTAAGAGTCGCACCTAGACAACTTTTTTTTAAATAAATCTATAGCACAGCAAATAACCTTCGGTAGCCTTGGGTTTTCATCAGGGTCACCACCTGTCGTTATAATCAAAACTGGCTTAATAGTCTGCAGGTTTACTCTTTTAAGGAAATCGTCAAACGCTTCAATGTTAAACAATTCTTCGTAATCATTTGCATGGATAGCTGCAGTGGATTGCGAATGCTTCTCATTTCGAATAGATATATACGTCTGTTCATTGCCTGAGGGTTCCCCATCATATTTTCTGAATCTTGCCATTTCGCTGCCTATGGGCACGCGAACGATGTCATCTGCAGATAAAAATGCATTTTGGTTTGGGCCATGGAGCGTTTGTTTTCAAATCTCTAATAGTGCTTCGACAAATTTTTTGATCAGAATGATCCTTGTGCATATCGGATTGGGCCCTGCACAATCTCACAGGCACTGTTTGAACGTGACTCTTTCTTTGTATACATTTAGTACTTTTTGGTAAAAATCTCTTATATGTGCAAGTTTAACCTATTTCGAATTCAACATTTTTTGGTTCTTCATTTAAATCTGTCAAAGTTTTACAACTTCTCAATGCTTCTGATCGACGGCGACCACTGGCAGAAGATCCAAATATTGCTATTTAAGAAATAGCTTCTATTAATTCTGGTTGATCGTCTCCCAACATCGGATGTTCTTTTGTGTCTTGTATGTGCAATTGTTTATCCCTCAATAATTCAGAATTGGTGTTCTATATTTTATTTATTATTTTCACTATTTTTTAAAATCTATCAGAGTTTTTAGTAACACCCATTAATATGTTCCTCTTATGATTTCCCCCCTTAATTTTCTGAATAGTAGAATTTGGATTTTCTAAGCAGGACTCTTTGAATAACATCTAATTTCCATTGTAGTGCTGGGATGTCTTGAGAAAGGTGCAGGTTTTTCATAAACTCTTTTATCGACGAATTTTTCCGCAATATTATTAAAACGCATGATATTTTTTTTGGAAAATGGGACCAAAATAAATATAACTTTTTACATTTTTTTTGCCATTTTTGTTGAACTCTTGTGATTGATCTTTATCTAAATTTAATGTAGATAAAATATCCAAAGAGGCAGAATGATCAATGGAAACCGAATTAATTTCATTTGTAAGCTCGTCTTGTTATACAAACAAATGAAATATAATATTTATTTTAAGTTTTAAAATGCATTTGTGATTTTAGAACGCATCACCGTACCACATGAAAATAAAGAGATAAGAATAATAATTCTACCGTATCGATATACCTTTTAAAAAATTATTTTTTCAAGGAGCAAATTTCTAAAATAATTATTTGAAAACTTATAGAAGTCATTTTGAAGAGAAGATTATCATAAAAGATTTAAACGAAATTCAACGTTGAGAGACTACGTAAACAGACACATTTTATTAAAATCATTCCTCCTAATTTTTATTTTATCAAGACATATCGATAGATAGATTGGGTGCTTAATATTTCTATTCGTTGATTAAAAAAAAGTATAGTTGTAAAGTTACATGATAAACTTACATTTTTTAACAAACGGGCGAAACAGTAATAACATCATGAATGCTTTATTTGGGTGTTTTGAGCGTCTTTTGGCGGTGTTTTAAGATTATTGAAAAAAGTCGTGTTGTTTCTTTTCACCAAAAATGTTATGTATTTCCTCAAATACGTATTTCGGTTGCTACTTGCAACCTTCTCCAGTGTTTTGTACACGACCGTACGTATTTGAGGGAATACATAACATTTTTGGTGAAAAGCAGCAACACGACTTTTTTCAATAATCTTATCATGAATGCAATTCTCTAAATCTAAACTAAACATCTATATGTGAAAGATATACATCATAAAGTGTTTTGGACAGAGTATACGTTGGAGAATTCGTACTTTTCTGGAAGATTTCATCGTCCCATTTAGTTTTTAGACGAGACACAAAATAACAATGAGTTTTCTAATAATAACAGCTGAAGATTATTCTTGCATAATACCCAATAACAATATTAATGACAGTGCGATACATCAAAATACATCGATAATCAGTTAATCGTGAAAATGAGTAACGACTCGAGAAGAGTACTGGTAGGTGGCATTCAAAGAGTGCGGAAATTGAAAACACTTAATTTTAAACGTAATTTTTCAATGAAAATATTTTTTTTAGGTTTAATAAGTTTACTTATTGAATTGCGTTTTGCAACATTCACTTCAGAGCCCACCCACCTCTACACAATGGCATGCAACAATTTTGTAATATGCCACCCACCCCATAGTCTATGTATCCACTAGTCGTTAAATTTAGAGTAAAAAGTGTACTATCAATTTTCAACGCCGGGTAGCTCCGAGGAACTACCCGAGCTTTCAGTGAGCATATGCTCTGCTCTGCTTAACACGTGTATTTTCTATAGTTGTTTTGCTGTGATCTCTGTTAGATTTCTCCTAATGCTCTGTTAAATTTAGTTTTATGGTTTCATTACCCCTCCAAGAGTTTTCCCACTGTATATTGTAGACACTGACACACCGACCCCCATAAGCATTGCGTATTTTGTTGCGTTGCTCCCTGAGGCTGACCGCGACCAGAAGTGACAGCGGGACGGACGGTTTTGAATCGAAATCATACCACAAAGAATATACAACACGAACAATCGAGCCAAATTGCTGCACATCGGTTATATAATTCGGCACGAGAAATTGTGCACGCATATTAGTATTCTAATTTGCATCGATACACATGCTACTCATAGCATACAGAATATAAAGCACGGACACTCCGAGCTGTCAAAGTCGACTTGAGACAAAAGACGCCTAAATTCCCCATCCATCAGAGAGAGCGCTCTGGCTTTCATTTCCAAACTCGCGCGCGAAAGAGTATGTTGAAATTCGCATTCAAATTTCTCCAGGCCAAGTTGTGCATATGTAGAGAGACGAGCTCGTCATTTTATAAAAGTTAACCGTGTACGTGTGCATGTCAAAATCAGCTGACTTAATGCTAGTGTGTGTGTGTGAAATCAACGAATGCGGCGTGTACCCGATGCGAATTCGCGACTCATCGAAGCATTTAGGGCTGCCCCATCAACAGAAACAACGAAAATACGCAGCATTGCAATTTAAAATAGCAATAAATTTTATTGTATCTGAGTATTGAAACACATAAATAAGGTGTTTTAGCAGATCAACTAAATTAAGAATTCGTTAATTTTACATTTAATTGGGTTTTTAAAGTTCTTTGTAATCTCTCTCACTAACTGAATTGCAAATTTTCGGTTTCTGGCGCGCTTTATCCTTCACTCATAGCTGATAAGCGGAAAAGAACGCAAAAACCATACAAACAGAACGTTACCGCGGATTCTTTCACTATAATTTCACCCAACTATTGATACCAGCACACGTTCACTAGCAAAGAGTTTTCACTGATTCTGTATTGCAGTTCTAAGGAAATTCAATCCCTCCTTCGTTGCTCGATATTCCTAGATAAATAGAGCACCGAAGAAGGAACTTTATTTCCTTATCGTAGAGCTCCGCTACTTTTTCACACTGTTCGAAGTCGTAGCCATAAAACACTTTTCCGATTTTAACACGTTGCTTAGTGGCGCACCGATGCACAAATATTGCGAACGCATTTTTCTCCCCCACTGCCACTACGATTTTTTTTCGATTTTCATTTAACCCGCCAGTGGTGACGCAAAATTATCTTACATAGCTGGTGACATCGGTCTCATAACATAAAAAATTATTACATCACATCAAGTTTATTAATGATAATAAAATTCTCCTGCAACACTAAAAAATTATATTATTTTCATACACATGTTTTTCTACGAAACCGGTCTCACAGACATAAGCGTCACCATTCGCGGGTTAAAAAATCTAAAATTTTATTACACGCGATATGCCGATCGCGAATTGTCAAATACACACTGACATTTCTCGCTGGCAGTCGCGATTCAACGAATTAACAAAATTAGCTTTTTTATGCATCTCTGTCTTGCGTGCACGACCCATTCACATGCAATTTGCCTACTCTATTACTCATGCTAGGGTACACGGATATGCCTTTACCCATGCCATATTTATGCCATAGCATAAATAATACATAGCACGGACATTCCAGCCAATTCGCCACATATCTGTTATACAACCCAAGTGGCCAGCCTGTGCCTAAGTATAGGTAAATGCATATCCGTGTACCCTAGCATGAGTAACAGAATAGGCAAATTGCATGTGAATGGTTCGTGCACGAAAGACAGAGATGCACACAGAAGCTAATTTCGTTAATTCGTTGAATCGCCACTGACAGCGAGAAATGTCAGTGTGTATTTGACAATTTGGAATATCGCGTGTAATTAGATTTTTGATGTTTTTAATTAAAATTGATACAAAACGGAGTGACAAGTGCGGAAAAACAACGCGCTCAAAATTTGTGATCGTCGGTGGCCCGCGAAGCAACGCGAAGTGACTAGCGAAGTGTTTTATGCCCATAATTTAAATCAATGTGAAAAGTGGCTGATACTTTCCAAAAAGGAAATAAAGTTCCTTCTTCGGTGGTCTATTTATTTAGGAATATAGAGCAACGAAAAAGGGATTGCATTTCCTTGGAACTGCAACACGGAATTAGTGAAAACTCCTTGCTAGTGAATGTGTGCAGGTATCAATAGTTGGGTGAAATTTTAGTGAATGACTCCGCGGTAACGATGTGTTTGTATGGTTTTCGCGCTCGTTTCCGATTATAAGCTCTGAGTGACGGGTAAAGCGCGTCAGATTCCGAAAATTGGCAATTCCTTGAGTGAGAGAGAATACAAAAAACTTTAAAAACCCAATAAAGTGTAAAACTAACGAATTCTTAATTTAGTTGATCTGCTAAAACACCTTATTTATGTTTTTCAATACTCACATACAATTTTTTTTAATAAACTTTATTGCTATTTTAAATTGCAATGCCGCGTATTTTCGTTGTTTCTGTTGATCGGGCAGCCCTAAATGCTTCGATGAGTCGCGAATTCACATCGGGTACTCGCCGCTTTCGTTGATTTCACGCACACTAGCGTTAAGTCAGCTGATTTTGGCATGCACACGTACACGATTAACGAGGCGAGCTCGCCTCTCTACATATGCACAACCTGGCCTGGAGAAATTTGAATACAAATTTCAACCTACTCTTTCGCGCGCGAGCTTGGAAACGAAAGCCAGAGCGCTCTCTCCGACAGGAGGGGTAATTTAGGCATCTTTTGTCTCAAGTCGACTTTGACAGCTCGAAGTGTCCGTGCTATATATTCTTTATGCTATACCTTTACCTATACTAAGGAACAACCTGGCCACTTTCGTTGTATAACAGATATGTGGCAAATTGGCTGGAGTGTCCGTGCTATGTATTCTTTATTTTATGATGCTACTCGCACAATAATTAGGTCGCGGCGTGTATTTTTACACGAGTTGCTGGCACACAATTGCGGCCTCGTCACGATACATTTGCCCAATTTCACATGGAGAAATTTCATTGTGTGCTTTCACACGTCCTTTTGCGCGCGAGCTTAGAAACGAAAACCAACTGAAGGAAGGATAGTTTTTGCATCTTTTATCCCATTTTTTTACAGCTCTGAGTGTCCGTGCTATACGTTCTTTATGCTATGCTATACCTTTAACAAATTCTTGGTATATGAAGAGCAAACCCATCATCCTGAGGATCATCAATCAATCTGGACTTGGTTGACTGCCTATATATAAAAAGGTTTGTGATTTAGGATAAGGAACCATTTGTGTCTGATTGCGCCTTCAGCACAAATTTATTGGTTTTTCAGTTGTACCAACCGAGTGGCTAATTTATAAAAATAAGCTTTGAGAAAAATTTCAAGTTTGACATTCCGTACGGATATCGTTGATATTTGTATGTTTTGTGAAGAAAAAATTATTTCGCAAAGAGCTCAGGGAGGAAGATCTGTTGTGTTTTGGGCAGCATTCAAAAAGTGGTTTATGTGAAAAATAGCATTATTAAGAGAAATAATCAATGCTATCTAAGCATTGAAGAACCATTCTAAGACTATATTCTACCGACTCTAGAAACTGTGAACAATTAAAATATTTTCCTGCAAGATGGCGTTGCAATTCATTCAGTGTAGAAACTTTCTATATATAATCAAACTCCGAAGTGGCTTTTTCAAGTCTATTTGATATAATAATTAACAATAACAATATTATGGACGTGCGTCCGGTCGCGTCGACGTTCGCTGAGAGAGAGATCAAAAGTAAAAAGTGCAGCTTACTAAAATGGCTACGAAGTTACGGCGGCAGCCTCACCTTCCCGTAACATAACGTACTTACGTTATACGTATTTCAATATTTCACCTTCTAAATTACTAGAGCAACGCTTTGCCCTATAGTAAATACATCGTGACTATGTCACAATACATTTCCCTATTGATGCTGCTAAAGCATCACAATTTAGATATTACAGCACATGTTTATGTTTTCGCGACCCGCTGCGAGCATTTTTTGTTTATCCTAATGTGTGGCGAACCCTCGCCTAAATTTCAATAAGAAGACCACACACAACAATGTATTGAAATTCCACATATGGAAAAGATTCAAACATGGTATTGTTTGTCACTCTGCATTTAAGAAATTTAGACTAAGTATTTTTTTGTTAAGATAAGAAATACTATAAGTAGTATTGTAATAGGTAGAAATTTTGCCATTTTTCCAAGACAGAAGTCCGAAGTGGAAGTTCGAGGCAACGAAATAAAACGATATACGATTTTATATTTCGTTTTATCATTTTCGTTTTCCCGTCCTATTTTAAAGTTGGCTTGTCCGCGAAATACGCGGAAAAGACCACAACTGGCGCAGTCGGTTAACAACCTACATTGTTCGTGATTCACGACAACCGAGCAAGGATCCCGCTCCATCATTCGAGTCGAGGATCATAGACTCACCAGCAACCGAGCAAGGATCCCGCTCCATCATTCGAGTCGAGGATCATAGACTCACCAGCAACCGAGCAAGGATCCCGCTCCATCATTCGAGTCGAGGATCACAGACTCAACAACGAAAATAGTTCATCATCCCAGGAGACCTAGTTACCGGCCTCTAAGTATTCATCGTGTGAAATCACCGATTCTTTTATTTCATCGTGGAAAACAGCTTTCCTACATCGAGGGAACAAAACCCAAATTTTCATCACCGTAAGAGTATATTTTATCGGTCCCAGCATTCGTCGTGGAGAAAAAAACTTTCTTACATCGAGAGAACAATACCCCAATTTTCATCAGCGTTATCGTGAGTAAACCAAGTTACGTCTAATTTTGTATTTTTATATATACATATATTATTTTATTGTGCTCCGAAAAATTGTGAACAGTTCTTGTGATTAAGAAATCGTCCTTATTATTGGTGCGCGAGAGTATACGTTTCTTTTTGAAAATATGTCGACCCCTGCGGCAAGTGCGGCTCAGCTCCGTAGGTTTGATGTCTATCCTCGAAAACAACGCGGAAGTGAATAATATTGAACCACCGGTGGCAGTACCAAATATTGTTCCAAATTTTCAGTTATCCTTTGAAAACATTTTACATGAAGCCAATCGCTTACATGAGTTTTCTAATACGAAAAATAGTATTTCTCTACAAGCTTTTTGTAACCGTGTCGATCAAATTTTGCAATTATGCGAAACGGCAGCCCATCAGCAATATGTGGAGCAAATAGTGACCACGAAAATTCGTGGGGACCCACAATTCATCGTTGATAAATACCCTTTCGCAAGGTGGTGCCAAATTAAACAAGTTCTATATGAGAACTTTGGTGTTTCTGAGCCATACCAGGCATTAATTAACGACATGAATCGTATCAAATTTGATACTAATGTTGATAAAGTTTACCGTGAAACCAATATTGTTTTAAACAAACTAAACACGAAGTATTCACAAGACCCCCAAAAAGACTTGTTTCAACATTTCCAGCCACACTTTAACGAAATTTTTGCGCTCTCAAGATTTAAAGCTTGTATTCCGGAATACAAATCAATATTAATTGAAATGCGACAGTGTGGTACGTTACACAGTGCATACTCTATACTGAAACAAGCACAACAGCTTCGCGACAGTAATTCGCCTCACGACACTCAATCTGGTTACAAAAACCAGCACAATAATACTAATTTCAACTCAAAGTTTATCCCTAACACAAGTTTTAATCAATCACGCGACACTAATAATTCGCGAAATTTTAATAATAATCGTTTTGGCTATCAAAATAACCCAAATTTTAGATCTCGATATGAGAATAATTCTGTAAATAGACCAAATAATAATAATCATTATTCTCAGCGGGAACCACAACGCCCTTTCAATAATTCTAATAGGCAATATCAACCTCATTATCAAGGTAATCAAACATATCATAATACTTATCAACGACATGATCCACGTTCACGCATTGTTGAAGCTACTGATGCTGAAAATTTTCAAGTATCAGCCTCGGATCGCCCGCAAACAGTAGAAAACCCTGCCCATGGGAATTACCAATAATTCCCATTACAATCAATAATAAAACACTTCGTTTTTTAATAGATTCTGGTAGTAATACTTCACTTTTAAATAAAAATATATTTCCCGAATCGCATACACTCGACAACCCTATAAGGTTGAGTAGTCTGCATTCAAGGGAAATAATAGAAAAAGGTATTTGGACCAATTTTCCGGAAGAATTTAACCTACCTTCTTCAAACATTGAATGGAAATTGACAAATTTACCAAACCCCAAATTCGACGCTATTCTAGGACAAAATGTGTTAGTCCCTACTAAATCAATAATTAATAATAACGACGGTTCTATTACAATTAATGGTAACAAAGTTCCTTTTATAACAGAAGACCAAGACCCAAAAACGGTATCGAAAAGTCTTTGTCTCTCTCTTGATCAAATTTCCCCCACAGTTGGAGGCTCAAATACACTCCAAAACATCAAAACCTCTCATTTAAATGAGGAAGAAAAACGTAATTTATACCAATTGCTTCATCAATTTAAAAATTTATTCTACCACGAAGGGGATATACTTACCTCGACAAATGTTGTAACGCATAACATTAAACTTACCTCAGATAAACCTATATTTACTAAAATATATAGGTTACCACAAATCCACCAAAAAGAAGTGGAAAAGCAAATAGCCGAAATGTTGGAAAATAATATAATCCAACCATCGAACTCTCCCTATAATGCACCATTGTGGATTGTACCTAAAAAGGTAGACAATTCCGGGCAAACAAAGTGGAGACTCGTTACAGATTATCGTAAACTTAATGATATTACGATTAGTGATAAATTTCCCATACCTAATATAGAAGATTTATTTGATAAACTGCGAAAATCTAATTATTTTTCCACAATCGATCTTGCGAAAGGATTCCACCAAATTCTAGTTAAACCAAGTGATCGAGCAAAGACAGCTTTCTCGACACATAACGGACACTACGAATATTTGCGAATGCCTTTCGGTCTTAAAAATGCCCCCGCGACATTCCAAAGAATGATAAACTCAGTTCTGAAGGAATACATAAATAAAATTTGCGTAGTCTACCTTGACGATGTATTGATTTTCAGCAATTCATTAGAAGAGCATATGGACTCACTTCGTAAAATTTTCAGAAAGCTCAGAGAGTTTAATTTAAAAATTCAACCGGATAAATGTAACTTTTCCACTCACCAAACAGAGTTTTTGGGTCATATTTTAACAAAGGACGGAATCAAGCCGAATCCTGATAAACTTAATAAAATACAGAATATTTCGATTCCCAAAACCGTTAAACAACTTCGTTCTTTCCTGGGCTTAACGGGGTATTACAGAAAGTTCATCCGAGACTATTCTGCACTAACAGTCCCTATGACAAAGTTTTTGAATAAAGGCGCTAAAATTAATGTAAATGATTTCGAATATATTGAAGCTTTCGCTAAATTAAAACTTCTGCTTACTACTCCACCTGTCTTAAGTTACCCAGACTTCTCAAAGGAATTCACGTTGACAACGGATGCTTCCCAATATGCGTTAGGCGCAGTGTTTTCTCAAAATAACCATCCTTTAGCTTATGCTTCGCGAACGTTAAATTCGCACGAAATCAATTACTCTGCAATCTAGAAAGAACTACTCGCGATAGTTTGGGCTACAAAAAGTTTCAGACCTTATCTATACGGTCGTCATTTTAATCTGGAAACAGATCATCGCCCTCTCGTTTGGCTTAATTCTTTGAACGAACCAAACCAAAAGCTAATCCGCTGGAAATTGCGACTTAACGAGTTTGATTTCAATATCAAATACATCAAGGGTAAAAATAATGGAGTTGCCGATTTCTTGTCCCGTATGGACAAAAATTTCATGGAAGATAAGGATGTACATGTAAACGAGGAGTCTCATTTACAGGAAAATCCAATATGCCGGAGCATAACCCGAAATATACCTGACCAAACTTTACAGGAAATTTTAGACATTTGCAACGAGCAAAATACTGAGCTCCCCGAAGTAATCAACATTCCAAGTACTTCCCAATCCACACAAGTGCAAAGAAACTTGTTGCAACCCACAGTGATGGCACTGCGGTCGCGGACAATTTGTTTGGCCTAGTCTCCCACACCTCAGGATGGCGCAACTTAGCCGGCTAGCTTCAGCGCGTGGGTGTGGGTTGTTTTAGGGGAGGAAGAACTAGGCCCGTGCCGAACCATCCTCTGAGAGAAAAAAACGAAAAAGAAGGAATGGGGTTGGGATGAGGGAGAGTTCACTGAGCCTGAAAAAAAAATCACTCGCTTTTTACTCCATCAGTGAAACGCCAAAATTTATGAAAGACCAAAAAAAATATATAATTACGAATAGAAAGCAAGAAAAATAATAATACAACTAATACTAGATTAAGATGTATAAACAAAATTCAAAATAAAAGGAAGAAAAAAAAACTTAAATAGGTATATGTAAAAATAAAAAAAAATGGAAAGAAACAAAAAAAAATTAAAATAAAATCAAATAAGAATGCTTCAAATGCTTAAACAAAATCAATAGAATAATTAAACTCACGTTTAAGCTGCCGATGAGGAGCGCTCTCCATCTGCGTGGTCTGCGCAAGCCTGAAACCAATGGTGCCGTTGATTCGGCATTAAATTGAAAATTAATTAATTTTTTTTTTCTCTGTTTCCCTTGTACAATACTTCAATTATAGACAATACTCCTTAGAAAATCTATTGTTAATTCACTTTTGTTTTTTTTTTCTTCCTACTTTAGGAATTCCGGCTCTGTTCCATATTATCAACTATGTACTATTTCCCTTTGGCCCTTCGATTATTAGTTAAACTTGTCTTTGTTTTTTTTGTTCTACTGTGTTCACTATGCATTTGTTTCCGTTGTTAAATTCAATTGTTATTTCGTAATACACTTTTTTTCGCTTTGATTTGTCAGCAGCACAACGTTGTTGGTATTTAGCAATTTGCATGACTTCACCATATAAAACAATTCAGTCTTCTCAGAGTTCACCTTTTCTTTTCACTAATATTTTCAGAGTTTTTTTCTTTTTTCACGATAACTTGTCTCCTTTCCTAATTTTTAATTTTCAATTTCCGATTTTCAATGTCTTACAATCAGTCACTTTGTGTTTTATCCCGGCTACGGGAAAAGTTTTTATCAAATCTTTCACCGATGTGCGACCTTTTGTCGCCAAAATTTGACTGCCCCCCCGCATTCATTTTTTTGTTTCTCAGCTGTCCGACAACGGCGGGTCACATCTGTCGTTGACCCCCTATTCCGTTGCTGGTAGCTGTTTCCTTGTCGGAAAGGTCAGCGGCCGTGCCACGACCTAAACTGACCCTTGCACTGAGGAAAACGAAGGAGAAAAAAAATATATAGAACGCAGTTCCACCTAGATTTGAACCCAGGCCTCTCACGCGACCGTTTAAAGTGCTATTACTCAGCCACGGAACTCTGTTGCTGTTCAGCGAGTCTAGGCACCAAAAGGTCCGTAGGCTGGTTGCAACAAACGTGGGGACGACCTGACCCAGGAGGTGGGTCTCATCACGCCGGGCAAATAGCTTTAGCAGCGAATATGCTGGGCATGGAATACACCAATCCGGTTTCCACCCTCATCCGCCAGTTCATATGACACCTGCCCAATTTTCCGACGGCCTACTGCGCTATAAAACACAGGCGCTAGCTTGGCTGCAAAGCGGTTTGCCGCACTGCTAAGTACGTGATTACGTACAAAGACTCTTTGCCCGGGAGTAAACTGTTGTGTACGCGTTCTCAGGTTATAACGTTGCGCTCCCTTGCTGTACGCCTCGCTTAGTTTCGCTTTGACTCGGTCGTATGCGATACGTTGCCTGTCGCAGGGTCGGAGCGTTACCTCGCCATCTTCGAAAGCCTTTAATTTACGCAGCAGAGCATACTCTGATCCGTGCCTTACTGGTTGATAACCGAACATCAGGAAGTGCGGCGAGTATCCTGTTGAATCGTGTATCACATGTCGGAACGCTGCGCAGGACTCCGCAAGATGCTCATCCCACTCGCGATGATCTTCGCCAACATATGAGCGTATAGCGGCTAGCGTGGATTGGTTGGTGCGTTCTGCGGCATTTGACTGGGGGCTATATAAGGGCGTGAAGCAATGTTCGACCCCAAAGTTGTTTAGCAGCTGGGTGAAAATTTTGGAGGTGAATTGAACGCCGTTGTCCGTGTGCAGAATTTCCGGTACCCCATAGGTTAGAAATATTTCACTTGTTAAAAATTTGACCACGTTTTCTGCGGTGGCTTTCACCATGGGCTTGAGCCAAATGAATTTGGTGTAGTGGTCCAGCACGACTAACAAGTAGACATTACCACTCTTAGAACGTGGATAGGGCCCCATAAAATCAATGAAAATTCGCTGCATTGGTCGTTCGGAACATCGCATTAAACCCATTGGAGGTCTCATCGTGCGGTTAGATGGCTTGCATTGTTTGCACTTAAGGCAAGAAGCAATGTGGTTACGAACATCATTAGCGATACTAGGCCAGTAATAATTCCTACGTAATAGCTCCAGTGTCTTTCTTATTCCTCGGTGCGAAGCCATAGGTTTATCATGGGCCTGGGAAATAAGTTCCCTGTGATAGCTTTTAGGAACACATAATTTGCGTTGCGGTATGTCCAAAAACAAAGAACTGTTAGAAGTGGTCTGGATGTAGACTCGCCCTTCCTCCGTGAACAGATTTTGGTAACGCTCTGGGCTTGCCTTAATCTGTGTGATCAAGTCCAGGTACTCCGGATCTAAAAAGGCGGTATCTGGGATAACTTCAGCTACATCCGTGACGAGTTCACTCAAGGTATACGATCTGGATAGTGCATCAGGTACCACGTTTTGCGTACCTTTTCGATGCTCGATGTTGAAGTTGAACCCCTGCAGCTTCAAGCTCCAACGGGCCAATCGGCCAGATAAGTCCTGTTGTGACATAAGCCACTTAAGACTGGCATGATCCGTGATGATGGTGAATGGCAACCCCTCAACGTAGGCTCTAAAACGCTTGACACTCTGCACGGCAGCCAAACATTCAAGTTCAGTTATACTGTAGTTTCGTTGGGCAGAGTTCAGCTTGGTGGACATATACGCGATCGGGTGCTCCTCACCATCGTCATCTTTTTGGAAGAGGACACTTCCGATGCCCGTAATGCTGGCATCACCCTGGATGTAAAAATGTCGCGTGAAATCTGGGTTGGTCAGGACTGGAGCGGACACGAGTAGTTCCTTCGTCTGGATAAAGGCCAGGTTAGCAGATTCGGACCACACGAATGGTTTTTTGATTTTAAGAAGGTCCGTTAGTGGTGCTGTAACTGCTGCGAAGTTCGGAATAAACCATCTGTACCAGCCTGCCATACCCATGAACCTCCGGATATCTTTGGCCGTTCGCGGTACGGGATAGGTCAGGATGCCAGATACTTTCTCGGGGTCAGTACTGAGTACCCCATCACTAACTACATAGCCTAAGTATTTGATCTCCTTTTGAATGAACTTGCTCTTCTCAACGTTTATCGTGAGGTTTGCTTTTTGGAGTAAGTGGGCAACTGTGGACAACAGCTTAAGGTGCTCGTCCAAGGTTGAGCTTGTTACCAGCAAGTCATACAAGTATACAAAAACCTGATCATGCAGTTCGTGCGGTATCACTTTGTGCATCAACCGGCACATTGTCTGCGGTGCATTACACAAGCCGAACGGCATGACTGTGAAATGGTACAGGGGTCTCCCAGGAATGGTAAAGGCGGTTTTTTCCTTAGCGCTCGCGTCAAGCGGAATCTGCCAGAAAGCATCCTTCAAATCCAGACTGGTGATGTATCTGGTGTCTTGCAGCCTGGCCAGCAGTCCCTCAATGAGAGGAAGCGGGTATGCGTCTTTGAGAGTCACTGCATTCAGGCGTCTGGCATCTAAGCATTGGCGCACTTTTCCAGGTTTTCTTACCAGCGTGACGGGGGAACTCCAAGCGCTGTGGCTTTCTTCAATTACCCCCAGAGACAACATTCGATCGAGTTCGTCATACATCAGTTTCTGCACCACTGGGGAAACCGCATAGTGTCTTTGTTTGATAGGCATTGCTGTGCCGGTATCAATAGAGTGTGACAATAAATCAGTTTTTCCCAAACCCAACTTATTAAATGATGGAAACTGCTGTTTGACGAAATCGAGACGCTTCTGCTCTTCCGGGGACAAGTGATGGAAGCCACTGGATGTCGGTGTCGTAATAGCATCAACGACAGCTAAGGGTACAGGGGTAATTTTAAAGGCATTCCAAAAATCCAAGCCAAGATAAATGGGATTGGCTAGCGTGGGCACTACCAAAAATACGAAAGGGAGTATGCGGTTATTGCACTGCACTGGAACATTGACGAATCCCAGGATAGAGGCACTTTGACCCGCGGCAGTTCGAACCTTGCCATTCATGGTGTGCAGGTAGAGATCTAAATCCCTGATGAGTTCAATGGACCCTTTTCCTAGTATGCTGACAGTGGCCCCACTGTCCAACAGACCGATAAGTTTCCGCCCTTTGATTGTGATTTGAGCAAAAGGGCGGTTGCCTCCGTGCTGCGCTACGATAGTTTCCAGGCAGGCACTTCGTAGGTGTTTACGATCTTCAAAATATTTCCAAGCCCGAAAAAAACGTGGTGCTCGAGGAGTTTGAGGTTGTTTAGGAGAACTGTTTACTGATAATACAGTCTGGGTGACAGCGTCAACAGTCTCCACAGTCTGAACTCCAACGTCACACATAAAAGGGGTGCCTATTAGACCCTCCGCCTTAGCTCGGGATCCGTATTGGCAGCAGCTTCGGTCGTCTTCGCTGTTGGTCTCCGGCTCTGGGGAGCACTTGAGGTTCCGGCCTTCCTCATTCCCCATTGCCCGTTTCCCGATCGACAATTCGGACAAGTTGGTTTCACGGTATTGGGTCTTCCACAACCGTAGCAAAATTGCCGCTGGTGTGATTGCGGACATTCCATGAAAGAATGTCCCAAATCCTGGCAATTCCAACACACACGGTACTCGTTCGCGTCACCGTGGCGTCGATCAGCCTGCGGGTGGAATTCTTGGTGTGGACGCTGTGCTTGATAACCAGACTGGTCAGGCGGCATCGGAAGTCTAGTCCGAGCTGGTGTGGGATCGAAATGGCAGCCTGTCATCGCCTCGACTGTATCTTCTCGCATCCAGTCTTCTTCTGCATATACTTCATTTAATGCTAGTGATCGTCTGTGAGAGGGTCGATTTTGATGGAAAGCGCTGTTCTGGCCTGTGTTTTTCCCGTCGGGCCACCATGTCGCCTCAACAGCAACGCATCGTCGAATTAGTTCTCGAACCGATCGGAACTCCAGTCCGGCCAAATGATGACTCAACCTAGGATCCATGTTCCTTAATAGAACATATTGAATGTCGGCATCCGGAAGAGGATTTTTTAGTTGCACCATTAGCTCTTCGACGGCATCGTAAAAATCTCGGAAAGCTTCCTTCGGCCGCTGGGTCCTAGCATCTATAGCTCTTCGTATGTCCACGTCCGACCGTCTGGCCTCAAATCGCTCGCGTAAACCTGCAGACAGGTGACTCCAGAGTGGTATAGGAGTTATTTCCAGATATCGCCAGTACCATTCTTCAGCTGGCCCTTGTAGGAGGATATGAAGATCCATTGCCAAATTTTCTCGGGACACACCATAAATATTGGCCAAATGTGTAGCCCGAAAAATAAATCGGTCAACACCCATTCCCTGAGAAGTTCCATCGAACTTCAGGTTCCACTTTGTCATCGGAAGATGAACTGCAGATCGGCTGGGATGCACCATGGTGCTGGATAAGTCTGGATTGGGTCGGTGAGGTGTGGACTCTCGACCTTCTCGCGCTAGTACTGGGGTCGTGGTGGCACTTGAAGTTTGGTTGCCAGATGGAGCAAACATCACTTCCGCGTCCCGTGTCTCCCTATGGGGCTGTTGTGCAGCTGTATCTACGGGTGAAAGCGTGAGGCGGTCCAAACCACGTGTGAGACGAACTATTCCCGAGTCGTCCGGACGACGCATTGTGTTCGGCATTGCAAAGGTTCTAAACTAATAATTAAATCAATGAATGAAAAACCCTCAATAAAATATTTGCCTTTCGAAATTAAGAAAATAGATAAATTTAAACTGAAACGAAACCAAACTAAAAAAAAATCGTGTTTTAAAATGCGTTGGATAGATTAAGTTTTTTTTTCAGACTCAGTGCCCCTAACCCTGTAGAAAGGAGAAGAAGGAAGAAGAAAGGATGGAAAGGTTGAAACTTGAATTGCATAATATTGGAAAATAACGAAAAAAAACAAGAAGTTGCATGTGTATTACAGTGCGAGAAAGCTTCCCTACGTATCTCCTTCTAATGTCTTCATGTAGGCCGACTACGGTCTTATTCTACATTTTATATGATGGAATAAGCCGGACAAGAGTCGCAGGACGACTCCCTCACACAATGAATAGTCCCCAGGTGTATCGAGAGCGTCGTCTAACTCAATCCAAATCAGGAGATGTAGACGCGACACAAAACTCGATGGATCCCACCTGTTAACCACTCCTACATACCCGCTAAAGTCACATTAGCATGACTATCACTACTATATGCAACACTTGTGGGCGCCACCGCGACCGCAGTATCCAATCATTAAATCATTAATTATTTGAAAAGAAAGAAAACTCAAGAATTATAAAAGTTAAGCGTTTGCACAATATTTTAACAAATTAAACGAGTAAAAAAATCACAAGAAAAACATTACTCCTGCAGGAAAAATTTAAAATAATACTAACACGAAAATAAAAATCTATTTAATGGAAATGCGAAAATTGCCATATATGAATCTGAGACGTTTGGATGCAGTTTTTCACCATCATAACTTTGTTAATGTATGGACTCGGTGGACGACACGATCGCGGGCTTAGCAGCAGCAGCAGAACAGCAGGACGGAGGTGGCGAGAGCAATGTGGAGTCGTGTGCGCATGGGAAATCAGCTCGTATGCCGCTCTACGAGGAACTTGACACCGCCAAAACTAACTACGAATGGAGGAACCGGAAGGTTCTGCCCAACGAAAAGTACAAAGAAGATCTAATTAATCAGGGAAAATGTTTGTGCGGACAGTACATTCGAGCACGTCTTCGACGTGCTGGCGTCCTAAATCGAAAGGTGATACAACGATTGCGAGTGATCCTTGAGCCGTCATCAAGCGTGGTGTATGAAGTGCTTCCGGCCATAAATAGCATGAGCGAGGAAATCGAGCGTTTGCATCCACGCCTCTATACGAATGTATCGCGCCAGCTATCGAGTGCACCGTTCGGCGAACTAGAGGATGGCGACACTGCACCGATGCTGCTCAGTCTGGTTGCCAAAGAACTATTCAAAACGAACATAACATGGGGTAAAATCATATCGGTATTTTCCGTTGGTGTAGGCTTTGCCATAGACTGTGTTCGACAGGGTCACTACGACTATCTACAATATCTAATCGATGGTATGTCTGAACTGATCGAAGATGATCTCGTTTATTGGTTGGCCGAAAACAGTGGCTGGCTGGGTTTATTGAAGCACATCCGACCGCCCGAGAAGAAATACTCGTTTCTCAGTTGGCTAACAATGTTCGTGATTATCTCGTCGGCAATATATCTAATATCGAACGTGGTGAAACATGTCGGTTGCCATTTATATTCATCACTATTTCATAATTGAAGAAAAAAAAACAGTGAATCTCTGTCTCGGGCTTTTATCATCTATTCTATGCTTACTCTCTTACATTGTTTTTAATTTGTAATGTTTTAATTTGTATATCAAGCTTAATGATCTAATCAAATCATCCGTACAACGGGCGCCATATGTTGCAACCCACAGTGATGGCACTGCGGTCGCGGACAATTTGTTTGGCCTAGTCTCCCACACCCCAGGATGGCGCAACTTAGCCGGCTAGCTTCAGCGCGTGGGTGTGGGTTGTTTTAGGGGAGGAAGAACTAGGCCCGTGCCGAACCATCCTCTGAGAGAGAAAAACGAAAAAGAAGGAATGGGGTTGGGATGAGGGAGAGTTCACCGAGCCTGAAAAAAAAATCACTCGCTTTTTACTCCATCAGTGAAACGCCAAAATTTATGAAAGACCAAAAAAAAATATATAATTACGAATAGAAAGCAAGAAAAAAAGATAATACAACTAATACTAGATTAAGATGTATAAACAAAATTCAAAATAAAAGGAAGAAAAAAAAAACTTAAATAGGTATATGTAAAAATAAAAAAAATAAAATGGAAAGAAGCAAAAAAAAATTAAAATAAAATCAAATAAGAATGCTTCAAATGCTTAAACAAAATCAATAGAATAATTAAACTCACGTTTAAGCTGCCGATGAGGAGCGCTCTCCATCTGCGTGGTCTGCTCAAGCCTGAAACCAATGGTGCCGTTGATTCGGCATTAAATTGAAAATTAATTAATTTTTTTTTCTCTGTTTCCCTTGTACAATACTTCAATTATAGACAATACTCCTTAGAAAATCTATTGTTAATTCACTTTTGTTTTTTTTTTCTTCCTACTTTAGGAATTCCGGCTCTGTTCCATATTATCAACTATGTACTATTTCCCTTTGGCCCTTCGATTATTAGTTAAACTTGTCTTTTTTTTTTTTTTTTGTTCTACTGTGTTCACTATGCATTTGTTTCCGTTGTTAAATTCAATTGTTATTTTGTAATACACTTTTTTTTCGCTTTGATTTGTCAGCAGCACAACGTTGTTGGTATTTAGCAATTTGCATGACTTCACCATATAAAACAATTCAGTCTTCTCAGAGTTCACCTTTTCTTTTCACTAATATTTTCAGAGTTTTTTTCTTTTTTCACGATAACTTGTCTCCTTTCCTAATTTTTAATTTTCAATTTCCGATTTTCAATGTCTTACAATCAGTCACTTTGTGTTTTATCCCGGCTACGGGAAAAGTTTTTATCAAATCTTTCACCGATGTGCGACCTTTTGTCGCCAAAATTTGACTGCCCCCCCGCATTCATTTTTTTGTTTCTCAGCTGTCCGACAACGGCGGGTCACATCTGTCGTTGACCCCCTATTCCGTTGCTGGTAGCTGTTTCCTTGTCGGAAAGGTCAGCGGCCGTGCCACGACCTAGACTGACCCTTGCACTGAGGAAAACGAAGGAGAAAAAAACTATATAGAACGCAGTTCCACCTAGATTTGAACCCAGGCCTCTCACGCGACCGTTTAAAGTGCTATTACTCAGCCACGGAACTCTGTTGCTGATCAGCGAGTCTAGGCACCAAAAGGTCCGTAGGCTGGTTGCAACAAACTCTACTTGTCTCCCCTCGGAAGCAAACGGTACAGGTACTATCCATTCAGAATCGCAAAACCAAAATACCTCGATTCCAATGAAGGATGATTACATCAATAAATTCAAATTTCAAATTATACTCTCCAACCAAAATTTTCCACCGCCTATTAACAAAACACGCATCCAAATTCGCGAAGAAGAATTACTTCTTCACGAATATGTACAAAATTTAATGGATAAATTGCCTCCTAGTAAAAGCATAGCCATTTATTCCGATCTAAACGATCATTGTTTTAACAAACTTCAGCTAAAGCTCCACGAAGTCTTCGATAGCTCCTATAAATTTATAAAAGTGTCCAATATTCTGAAAGACCTCCAGTCAGAGGAAGAAGCGATTTACCAAATCCACATGTATCATACAAAAGAAATAGGACACGGCGGAATAGACAAAACATTTAAAGGAATCTCACAACATATTTACCATCCTGATTTAAAAACTTTGGTAACACGCTACGTCAATAATTGCGAGCCATGCAATACAGCAAAACACTCGACTTCTCCAATAAAACCGAAATTCAAAATTACGGAAACGCCCGAAGATATAAACCAAATTTTTCATATAGACGTTTTTTTCATAGATCACCTAAAAGTGGCTACATGTCTCGATAAATTTTCCAAATATGCAGCTTGCCTTATTTTAACAGATCAATCTAAACCTTCATTAAAAGAAGCAGTATTATTTTTTCTTTCAAATCTAGGTAAACCAAATTTAATCGTTGCCGACAACGAATTTAATAACTTTTTCATAAAAGAACTGTGTAATGACCATGGCATACAAATACACTTTACCAAACCCAATTCACACACGGGTAACAGTGATGTCGAACGTCTCCATCAAACAATTTCTTCAAAGTATCGAACAACCTCTTCCAGAGATTCGCCTTAATCACGCCTTTATACTTCCCTGTACTTCTATAATCGCCCAATACACTCATCTATTGATACAGAACCTTTCAAAGCACATCATGGCCTTTCAGATAAATCTAAAATCATAAACATAATGAAATTAAATAAGGAGAGATCAATTAATAAGCAAAATAAAACACGCGAAAATTACGAAGAAATGAGAACCACCGGATACGTTAAAACCCCTAACCGCGCAGCTAAACATTTGGCTAAATACACTAAACGTAATCTCGATAACATAGCACATGTCAATATTAAACGCCCGAAACGTTTTGTTATCTCAGATGTCAACTCACCCGAAACTTCTACAAGGAATCCTTTTATTCCTAATATCACTGTTAGTTTCGAGCGACATCCAAGTTGAAAATTTAGAATCAGAAAATGGAGTTATTCTAATTAACAAACAACGAATACATCTTATCGCGGATCATTATCACATTTTTCACAAAATTAATTTAACCGATTATCAACATACTTTGTCAACACTTGCAAAAATCACTGTCCAAACTTTTGATAATAAAACAAACCTCATTATCCAATACTTTCCTGATCTTAAACTCGAGTTAGTACATCGAGTTGACACATCACTAGATAAAATCAGTAATCAACTAAAGAAACAAATAATTTCTAACGAAATCATAAAAAAAATCAAACTTTAACTTTAAAAGACCAATTTAAAAATTATTCATTCTGGACTACTAACGAACTTAATAATGTCAATGTACAAGTTCATTACCTAAAATATAAAAACATTCTGAGAGATTTTACATATGAAGTAGATAAAGTAAAAGATAACATAAATACAGCACGCTTTGGCATAATGTCTCGTTCTATACTTGATCGAATCGAAATCAAACAAAATTTTATAGGCTCTTACGAATTGCAAGAACTGTAAATTTAAATAGTTGCTAGAAACTACTATAACATATTGTATATTATATTAAATATTCCTATATTTTACGATAAGCCTGTATATACCTACTATTTACGTACAATAGCTCTGAAATATTATACTAAAATTAACTTACCTAATCAGGTAGTTGTTAAGTTCAATGATAAAATTTTTCGCCGAAAATAAATATATTAAGCATTTAAAGAATCCAATAAATTGTGATACCTCATGTAAATTTTTGAAAACAAATAATAATACACTTATAGAGGTAATTGAATCCGGATTCATATTCGCCAATAATTTTAACGACAAAATAGATATATCATAACTGTAACGAAAAACACTTCAAAAATTTTGAGAATTTTGTTATAAATTTTAATAATTGTACAGTTAAATTGCTCGATAAAGTGTACACAAATAAAGTAGTAGGATTTTTACATAAACTCATATTGTCACCTCTTATCGCTTTAAATTTTACATAAGACGAAGTCACTTTCGAGGATATTAAATTCAAACATGGCGAAAAGCTGAAAGAAATTAAACTTATAGAATTTAAGCACAAACAGAACACAATCATTTCCTCCATCTCAACTATTGTAATATGTATTGTAATAATATTTTGTATTTATATATAACTTAAATGCAGACGTAAAATAATAAATATTAACGTAAATTCACCTGCTCGAAAGCCCGCGAATAAATTCGATAAATTAGAAGAGAAAAGAGTTAAATACGAGAAACAGAAAAACGAGATTATTATTGAATCGGGAGCTTCAATCTAACGGAGGGGGAGTTACGGCGGCAGCCTCACCTTCCCGTAACATAACGTACTTACGTTATACGTATTTCAATATTTCACCTTCTAAATTACTAGAGCAACGCTTTGCCCTATAGTAAATACATCGTGACTATGTCACAATACATTTCCCTATTGATGCTGCTAAAGCATCACAATTTAGATATTACAGCACATGTTTATGTTTTCGCGACCCGCTGCGAGCATTTTTTGTTTATCCTAATGTGTGGCGAACCCTCGCCTAAATTTCAATAAGAAGACCACACACAACAATGTATTGAAATTCCACATATGGAAAAGATTCAAACATGGTATTGTTTGTCACTCTGCATTTAAGAAATTTAGACTAAGTATTTTTTTTTTGCTAAGATAAGAAATACTATAAGTAGTATTGTAATAGGTAGAAATTTTGCCATTTTTCCAAGACAGAAGTCCGAAGTGGACGTTCGAGGCAACGAAATAAAACGATATACGATTTTATATTTCGTTTTATCATTTTCGTTTTCCCGTCCTATTTTAAAGTTGGCTTGTCCGCGAAATACGCGGAAAAGACCACAACTACGATGGGTAATTTCGAAATGTCCCGTGTGTAAGACTTCCACCGCTAGATGTACTGGTGTCGCTGGAAAGTCGCCACAGTATCCTCCCCCTAGTAACTCAGTTAATGTCGTAGTTGGCTATGATTGTCATTGAGTTACGAATCGGACTTTCTTCGCTGGTGGATACGTTTGTATCGAAGCTTGGACATTTGAAGTTTTAGATTGTTCGTTGGCTTCTGTCACTTGGTTTTCGCTTGACGTTTCCACAAATTTTTCGATGTAAGCTGGCTTGATTCGTTCTGTGGATACAGTTTCCGACTTTCCATTCATATTAATTTGGAATACGCGATCAGAGAAACGTTCCTCTACTTCGAAAGGCCCGTCGTAAGGCTGCTGACAGGGTTTTTTCGTAGAATCGACTCTAAGAAATACGTGGCTGCATGTATTTAAATCCGTGAACATGAAAGGCTTTGCACGACTATGATGGATTGTCGGAGAGGGTTTAACCTTTCGCATTAACAATTTAAACTTTTCCGCGAACATCGTAGGATTAAGAACTGGTTCGTCAAGTTCGTTGATGAAAATTTCGCCAGGCACACGTAACGATGTTCCATATACAAGTGTAGCTGATGTTGCATTGATATCCGGCTTGAAGCTTGTTCGCAGTCCCAAAAGCACAATTGGAAGGATGTCGACCCATTCTGAATTTTGATGGCACATTATAGCTGCCTTGAGCGACCGATGCCATCGTTCTACGAGTCCATTGGAAGCTGGGTGGTAGGAAGTTGTTCTAGTTCGTGAACATCCTATAAGTTTGACGAATGAGTCAAACAACTGCGATTCCAGCTGGGATCCACGGTCTGTCGTTATGGTTTCGGGCGATCCGAATCGTGAAATCCACTGATTGAAGAATGCAGTCGCGACAGCGTCGGCCGTTAAATTCGTGATTGGAGCTGCTTCCGGCCAACGGGTAAATCGGTCGATCATCGTAAGGCAGTATCGGTAGCCCCGTGATGTTGGCATGACGATAATGTCCAAGTGAATGTGTCGAAAACGGTCGGATGGAATCGGTATTGATTCTGAAATATTTTTGACATGCCGATGTGTTTTGCTTCTCTGGCACGCTAAACAATTTCTTGCCCATTCCATTATGTTTTTGTTCATGCCGGGCCATACATAGCGTTCGCCAATAAAACGTTTTGTTGTTTTGCCACTGGGGTGTGACATTCCATGATACGTATCAAAAATGTTTCTTCGCATTGTTTTCGGAACATACAAACGAGTGCGCCCAGTGGATATATCGACATAAACTGGAATTTTGTTAGCGCCAACCGGAATTTTTCGCAAGCGCAACGATGTTGAATTTTCGATCAGTTGCTGCAGCTCCGTATCTTCGGATTGCTGTTTCGCGAGATCCTGTATGTTGATGTGTGTTGGCATTGTTATCTCATCGACGCGAGAAAACGTATCAGCGACAACATTTTCAGCTCCTTTGATGTGTATTACCTTGGTCGAAAATTGGCCAATAAAATCCAGCTGCCTTAACTGCCGTGGCGATGCCTTCTCCGATTTCTGCTCAAATGCATGCGTCAAGGGTTTGTGATCAGTAAAGATTGTGATTTCGCGCCCTTCGATCAAATGGCGGAAGAATTTTACTGCTTTAAACACCGCAAGCAACTCTCGATCATATGCGCTATAATTCTTTTGTGTTTTATCGAGTTTTCGTGAGAAAAATCCCAGTGGAACTAATTTTCCATCAATTTCTTGTTCCAACACAGCACCGATAGCAATATTAGAAGCATCGCATTGTAGAGAAAGTGGAACTCCTTCGACAGGAAATGTAATCAAAACAGCGTTCGCAATTTGGCTTTTGCAATTAATAAAAGCATTTTCAGCTGCGGGTGTCCAGATTATTGGCCGCTTGTCTCGTTTCCGTGATCCTACGATGAGATCAAGTAATGGAGCTTGAACTTGAGCTGCATGCGGAATACAGTTTCGATAAAAATTTATCGTTCCAATGAACCGGCGAAGTTCCTCAACAGTTTTTGGTTTCTGAAATTCCATCAAAGCCTTGATACGATCCTCAGGAGGTTTGATACCTTGCGAATTTATAATGAAACCCAAATATCGAAGCTCACGTTGTCCGAAAACACATTTTGCCACATTGATAGTTATTCCGTATTTTTCGAATCGCTCGAATATGATTTCCAGATGTTGACGATGTTGCTGCGGATGACGAGATGCTACAATAACATCGTCAATGTAGCAATGGCAGAAGTCGAGGCCTCGCAGCACTGTGTCCATGAATCGCTGGAACGTTTGTGCCGCGTTACACAAGCCGAAAGTCATCACCTTGAACTCGTATAAGCCGAATGGTGTAATGACAGCTGTTTTGTGACGATCTTCTGGCGCAACGGGAATTTGGTGATACGCTCGATTTAAGTCCAACGTCGTGAAAATCGTGCAGCCTGCCAAACTTGTGGTGAAATCATTCAAGTGTGGGATGGGGTATCGGTTGGGAATCGTAACCGCATTCAACCGTCTATAATCACCACAAGGTCGCCATTCACCTGATTTCTTTTTTACTAAATGTAAAGGTGATGCCCATTCGCTTTTCGATGGCTGGCAAATATTGTTCTTGAGCATGAACTCAAATTCTTCTCTTGCCGCCTTCAGTTTTTCACCTGACAGTCTCCGTGCACGTTCTGCCACAGGTGCACCTTTCGTCAAAATATGGTGTTGAATGTTATGGCTTTCCGTCCTTTTCAGGTTAAACTTTGTTGTAGCTGGATATCGTGACAGGAGTTGCTGGTACGGATTGGTGATATCATACGTGTGTATAGAAAGTGTACTGGATGTAATGACTGGTGCCTTGGCTCTTAGCCGGGTAGTCTGGTCAACTAACCGTTGATTACATAAGTCCACTATGATGTTATGGTGTCGCAAGAAGTCCGCTCCAATAATCGCTTGGGTTACTTCCGCGACCAAGAATGTCCACACGAAATCGCGTCTTAATCCGCACTCAACTGTAATTGTTTTTGCACCATACGTCTTTATTTCGGAACCGTTTGCAGCGTAGAGTTTCTCTGAAGACATTTGACGTCTGCCGACCACCAATCTGGGCAGAACTGATACTTCTGCTCCCGTATCAATCAGGAACTTTACACCAGATTTTCTATCGTAAACTACGAGTGGGCTTGTGTGCGTGTCGCGACGTGCGGCTGCAGGTTCGCACGTCGCTTCTACTAGTTTTTTAGCGACATTGATTTGCTACATGGCTGTCGACACTTCCTCGCTTGTTCACCAAACCGTGAATGGTAGAAGCACATACCTTCGCTGGTTTTGCTACCGCTTCTGCTCCTAGAGGATGATCTGTTTCGCGACCTGGATTGAATTTGCTGCCGTTTGAGCTGACGTATCTCTTGGGCCAACTTGGTAATTTCTTTTCGCATTTCTGCCATGCCGGTAATATCTGATTCGTTCGACGTACGTACAATTGATGTTGCGGCAATCGATGGACGTGAAATTTCAATGATCTTGTCAGCTTGTGATGCCATTTTAGACAGGTTCGTTATTTCGCTGCCGATGAGAATCTGACGAACATTTTCTGGCAACTGCTCAAGAAATAGCGTTTTCAGCACGGTTTCACTCACTTCGTCGTCAGCCAAGTTTCGTAATTGCTGCAAAAACAAAGATGGCTTTTCGTCTCCCATGTCCATACCCCGTAAGATGCGACGCAGTCTGGCTTCAGCGGACTCGGCAAACGCGTCTAACAGACGCCTTTTCAATGCATCGTACTTCCCCTCTTCCGGAGGGTTTTTTATAATGTCGGATACGATTGGCAGTAGCGATGAATCTAGCTGCACTACCACATGGCGAAATCTTGATTTGTCGCTGATTATGTGCGCGAGTTCAAGTGCAATTTCAACTTGCATGAACCAAACTGTCGGATTATCCTTTAAAAACGGAGGTATTGTCAACCGATTCATCGAATGCATATGAATTTCGGATCGCGGCTTGGGCTCTTCGCTCTTTGCGGGGGTCTCCGGTGGCGAAGACATATTGAAAACGATCAAAACAGCACAGAAAAACTAACTGCACCAAAATGGCGTCACTCGGTTCGTGGCGGCGTCTTTTGCACTTAATGGCGTCTCTTGCTCTCAATGGCGTCTATGCCAGATCACCACGAAAAAAAATACACTTCACCACTTCCCGATCACGTCGGGGTCACCAATGTAGAAACTTTCTATATATAATCAAACTCCGAAGTGGCTTTTTCAAGTCTATTTGATATAATAATTAACAATAACAATATTATGGACGTGCGTCCGGTCGCGTCGACGTTCGCTGAGAGAGAGATCAAAAGTAAAAAGTGCAGCTTACTAAAATGGCTACGATGGGTAATTTCGAAATGTCCCGTGTGTAAGACTTCCACCGCTAGATGTACTGGTGTCGCTGGAAAGTCGCCACATCAGAAAATTCAACAAAAAAGTTCAACAGTTGGAAGTGAATTTACAACCGTGTCTTGACGTGAAATAAATCAAGAATTTGGGGATTATTCTCAGAACGCAATACTATTCCCAGGGGAAACCACTGGTTGAATGTTTGGAACAGCTTAAAAAACGATCACATCTGCCTGCCTTCACAAATCTCACGAACAAAGCGTTGTTTTAACACCATTGAGGTGTCAATCGAGGCATAGTAGAATTTTTGTGAGTCCATTTAATTTCAATAAATAAATAAAATTTAAAAAACAGTTAAAACCTAGATAGATATTTAAAAATATTTTTATCGAATTTGTGTTTGGCATAAATTCAATTTTGCTTTTCAAAGCCAGATGTTACATTTTCAGCTTACAATTATTGAAAATAAATGTTTTTTTCATAATTGATAATCAATATTGAAAAAAAAATATCATTCATAAATATACTGAATAGGAGATTGCTATGAATGATTTGGTTGTTAATCAAAGCATATTGCCATAAGATCTCATTGTCTTTGAAGAAAAATATGCTTTAAAAAGTGCTCACTAAATAAAAAATCGTAGCATTTTTCGTATTGCAAAATAATATCCATAAACATACAAAAAACAACTGATATTTATAGTGAATAATGAGATAATACATCTTAATATTACTCTATTTTATTTGCACCAATGAGTTCTTATCATTATTCTTATGTAGAGTATGATTCTTGCTGCTTTTGATTTCAATATTTATGTATTACTAGGGAGTTATTTTTGAACCTCAAAGATCGCATCGCGCAGCATGTTTATATGATAAATTAATTGGTTGTATCAATAATATTATGCTCCGTTGAACAGATATTGATTGTAAGAGCTAACTAATCTCTTTTATTTAATCGACTGAAGGAAATAAGCTAGAAATGTGGCTTTAATTTAAAGAAGAAATTTTAAAAGACCATTTTTATAATTATCAAAAATAATTAAATTATCAGCAATTAATATTTTTGCAGTTAAGTAAAATTTTGAAATGTGTTTTCGCAGCTGAAAAAAGCCATTATCACTCGACTTATTGTGTAATTATTGTATTTTCAGGAATTAACAAAAATATTTTCTACGCCAAAAGTTTATGAAATATCATTAAAATAAATAAATGCTGAAAATAAGTCTTAATATTTTCCGAAAAATTTCCAAAATAAGATCGAAAATCATCAAATTTGGAATTTACATATTCCGAAAATATTTTGGCTTGCCCAAATTAAATTTTTGATAGAGCTTTCCGAGAAGCGCCTCAGTTTATTTAGCTATCGAAAAGTAGCTTTCGCGACATGATTTATGTCTTATGAAAACCATACCTAACCGAAATGGCTTTTTTGTTGATTGGAATCAGAATTTTTGCAATCATCATTTCATGTGTAAATATTTTTATGTGCCTGCACTATATCTTGACAGAATTGGCCTTGGATGGGTCAAAACAAAACAAAAAAACACCCGACTGAGGTCAACAAAAGCTAATCAGATTGTTTCTTTACAAATACGCTTCTTTCGAGAGTTATCGTCGAGGAAAAAATGACCTCGCATGCACGTACGTGCTTTGATTTTTCGGAGGAATTACAAGAACTTTCCATATACTGAGAAGTTAAAAAGTTTTAAAAAGTGATGTAATAAATGCTGCATCCTATAATCTAATAATCATTCTATAATAATCATCAGAACTATTATCAGACGGAAAATCTTCCCATAAAAATGATGCTCTCAACTGTACTTTCACTTGTCATTTTTTGGACAACATCATATTTTTAAGAAGAGCGTAGATTGTAAAATCTGCTACACTATGAGCACTGCAATACAATATACCAGTTAGTAAGATCAGACTTGAAAAGAAAGTTGGTTAAAAAAATTAACATTATATTTTGCTAATTATTGAGTATTGTTTGTTTCTCTGTTGTGTGTACTGAGTTTCTTATTTGGCGATAGCTTCTTTAAGTTTACTAGTGTTTTTAAAAATCCCCGAATTCATTTTCATTATTTGAATGACAATCTTCGAATATATATTATGCAAAAAACCATCCAACAGTAAATCTTAAGGTACTACCAATAAATTTGACTTTTTGCTGATAATTTTCGCTTTGTTGAAAGTATCAATAATAGGAGAAACAAAAAGACTGCTTGTAACAGTGCAGTACCATAGATAACCTCTTGGCATCATAAATACAGTATCAATAACAAAAATATTTTCTAGTACTTGTTGAAATTTGTGATTTGAAATGACGCAATAAGAAATGTGTTGTTGATGTTATGCGTTCATTTGCTTAGTAGCTGGAAGCTTAAATACAGGTTCACATTGGTTTATGACACTGCATGTTTAAATATTTGAGGTGATTATGCACAAGTTATCAACATGTTCAAAATAGTTTTTCACTCTGCAGATTGATTTTAAAAAAATTCAAGTCAAAAAGCACAGTTTTGCAATCTTGATACCTATTCATTGAAAGTTCTGAAAATAGTGATTTGTTCGGATTATTTTTCGTTTCCGGTTAAATTATTTTCATTTCCAACATACTTTTATTCGTATGTAGTTATTTGTAAGAAAGAAAGTAACGTGAGATTGATTTTTGAAGAATTTCAAATATATTGATATTTTCTGTTAAAATAAAATTTTATATACAAATTGATTCTTGCAATGTCCGCGCACAAAAGTCTTCGCCCTTAATAGCGTCGCTACTTCTGCATGGAGAAATTGAATTTTCTGTAGAATATTTTTTTGCTCAAGATGATTTCAGCTATCATATATTTTCCGTTAAAGAACGTTTGACGAATCAACCTATGGATGATTTTTTTGTTTATTAACTTGAATAGTTTTTTTATCAATCTTTAGCGTCAACAACTGCTGTAATGTCAACGTATGTCGTTTTGACTTAGGGCGCATAATAAAATAAGGAAATATCTCAACGAACAACGCTTGGGCTTCGAATTACAACATTTTTTTGTTTGTTTCACTGTGAACACTTTTCTCTTGTAACTGGATTTGCTCGAAGGTTTTAATTCAAAGAAGAGAGTAGTAAAGACAGTTTTCCGTTATTTTAGTGAAGCTGACAAGCGAAACTTCAAAAAAAGAAATCAATGTGTCGCTTAAAGGCTATATACACTACTACGAAATTACGTAGTTTTGGTGCTATTCGTGGTTTTGACCATGATCGGATTTGAAATAACATAATTTCCAATATATTTCAAAATAATGTTTCGGAACCTAATTTGAATAAAATGATGCCAAAACTACAACGCTAAATAATATCAATTCACCAGGATTGTTGACGTTATCTGTCTGACATTGTTGGCTGACAGTTTCCGTTTGAACTGTTACCTATAGGACGAATTTACGAAGCCGCAAGTCGACTTCGTCAAATTGACTTGCGGTAGACTAAGTAGCTATCAAAATATGGTCAAATCTTGATCAAACATAAGTTCAACGATAATAATAATAACACCCAGAGAACTTTATCAGTTAACACATCCTAGTCTTCATTAAAGTCATTTCTCTATCAAATGTTTTCCATGTCGAAGCGATGAGGATTCACAAAATGTGGTCGCACGAAATACGAGAAGCTGCACGATGATGAGCGCCTTGCAATGTAAAGTACTGGCCCGAGCATGATCCATTGGAAGCATGGGAACGTGTGCAATGTAATCTTCTTAATGTATAACGAATGTAGACCGGGACAATACAAATAAATGTTAAAAAAAATGATGTCAACGATAACTGTTAAACAAAAATTACATTTATACAATGTAAACGTCCTCAGGCATTTCAAATTGCGTCAATCATGTATGTTACTATCTACCTTTCATGCGTATAACACATTGCATATGATATTCTCAATGTCTTCTTAACACCTCAGTAACTTGCACTTTGTATGACGATTCTTCTTAGTGCCCTGCTTAATCCGCTTGTTTGAATAGACTTATGCAGAAGGATAAGGTATTTCGCACACTTGATCCGCTCAGCTCAGCTCCGCGCATCAGCTCAGCTCAGCTCCGACAAATTTTCAATATGTTTCTACGCTCAGTTCATAAGATATCGCCAGTGCTCGACAAGCAATGCACCAAATAAAACTTTACATAGAATAAAAGCAAACAATTGAGCTGTTGCTCATTTGTTTTCATTCCGCCATCCACACAAAATCGATTTCTATCCGAAAAGTGCTGAAGCGGTCTGAGCGGAAGCACCGGACCTGAGCTGAGCGGATCAAGTGTGTGGGCCTACACCCGATTCCATAGCTTTCGATTTTTTCTGTAGGCCTGAGCGGAGCTGAGCTGAGCTGAGCGGATCAAGTGTGCGAAGTGCCTAAACAGGTAGAACAAATCCATCATGACCAAACACATTTCATTTCTCGGGCATTCTTCATAAGAACAGACTGGCTCAGTCACTAAAGCAGGCTCTACACCACAGTTTGGTAGACCCAGTATGCAATCGAAGCCCAAAAGATCGTAATTTCCTTCCAATAAATGGTGCCATGTGCTTGCAAAAATTGACGAATGCCCAGCACTGCCAGATTTGCAGAGGATAAAGCATTTTCGCGGACTTCATCTTTCACTTCAACACATGAGGCATTTTTTCAGTCATCAGAAACATTACCTACTGGGTGTACCTATACTGTGCCCTACACCACAGTATAGGTACACCCAGTAGGTAATGTTTCATATGCAGGCGCACTATCAAGTACGGCCCGCGGTTCTACGGGACAACGTCATATGTTTGTTTACATTTAGCATATGTTTGTTTACATTCATCATATGTTGGCTGCCATTTATCATACGTTTGCTGCCATTTACGACAAAATGGCAGCGATCTACTGGTCGGGGCACTGCCATGCACGTTTCATGCTAGGCGTGAAAAACGCAGTTAGAAACTTAGGTTCATTGAATCACAATGCTGAAACGTCTTTGCTGACACAAATTTCATTTGCTTTTGACAAATTGATTGAGAAAAAAGCCAAAATGAATGAAAATGCGTGAAAATGCTTTATCCTCCGCAAAGCTGGCAGTGCTAGGCATTCGTTAATTTTTGCAAGCACATGGCCAGCGCATGGCCAGCACATGTCGCCATTTCTTGGAAGGAAAATACGAGCTTTTGGGCTTCGATTGCATACTGGGTCTACCTATACTGTGCCCTACACTATCAAGCGGCTTGATCAAATGCTTGAGGCTCCGATTGATGGGCGCTTCAAGCGTACTTCAATCAACACTTCAATCTTTTGATCAAAACTCTCAGTCGAAGCTGAGAATTGGAGGAGTGTGGAGCGTATAATGGTGTCAAATGTAGATTTGGGCTTCCTGGCCTTAACATTGGCTGCTGTGAAGAGGAGAAACAACAAAAAGGAAAAAAGACGGTGGTCTAAGGACTGGTATAAAATGAGGAACCGCTTCACTCATCAACATCTCCTTAACTTTCTGAGTGGTTCGGAACCAGAGGATTATAGGAACTTTCTACGCATGGACCAAAGAATTTTCAATAATCTACTTGATTTAGTCCACCAGGACATCGAGAAGAAGGACACAAAAATGCGTGAAGCGATTCCTGCAAGTCAGAGATTGTCTGTCACGTTGAGGTACCTAGCATCTGGCATGGATTTAGAAGACCTGAAATTCGCGTGTGCCATTGCTCCGCAGACTCTGGAACTCATCACAATGGAAACTTGCTATGCAATTATCAAGGCATTGAAGGAAAACATCCAGGTAAGAAAGTATTGCCCAAGTAAATCTCTTTTTATTTTAAGAAAGGAAAAAAATTACAAATAATACAGATATCGCAAAGGTAATGTACATTATTACTGAACTGAAAAGATTAAGGCACAAGTTCACATTGAGGAGAAGAATGTAGCAGCATTATCTTCATCAGACGTTGGGTGGTGTTGCTCTGGGTATGAAGGACTTTCACTTGGATGCGAAATGTACAGCGTCTGCCCTTGGTTGGAGTACCTTTGCCAACTATTCATTGAAGAAGGTGACGATGAAGGTGGCGAGGGTGACCAACGAAAAAAGTGGCTTTGAAAACGCACTCCTTCCCTTGTCAAGTTGCCAATTTCTGCTTCTAAAAGCGTGTCATTTATGATTTTTTCGGCGAAGCGTCGTTGGTCTTGAGTTAACTTTTTTAATTTCATAGCCCATCCCTTAGCCAGAATATCTTCTTCTGTCTCAGGTCGCTTGAAATATTCAGTCGCTAGTCCCACTAATTGATCAGTGCTATCAGGCGCACTCTTCCTTTTTTTACCCGTCTTTACAGGGATGGCTGCTTTGGGAGTTGGGGGTGTAACTACGTCAGAAAGTGACCCTACACTTTCGAAACTGAGTTGTGATTGCGAGTCTTCATCCGGAGTCGGTTGTTGTAACAAAAAATAATGGTGTAATTTAGGCACAACAGCAATTTAATAATTAAATTCCTATTTACAGTAAGTGTTAATTCTTCAGGTGCTAATTCAAGTGTTAATTCTTCATTCAGTATGTTTCGTTTTTTGTTTCTCTTCTAGGTTCCAAAATCGCAGGATGGATGGAAACGGGTTGCCCAGGAATTCAAAGAACAGTGGAATTTCCCCAACTGCGTGGGGAGCGTTGATGGTAAACACGTATCAATCCAAAAACATCCCCATTCTGGGTCCTACTATTATAATTACAAAGGTTCTTTCAGCATTGTGCTTATGGCAATTGTTGATGCAAATTATAAATTTCTGATGGTTGATGTGGGAGCAAATGGCCGAGTGTCAGATGGTGGTGTGTTGAAGAACACATTATTTTGGCGCAAGTTGTCTCAGAACCAGCTTGACATGCCTGATCCTAGTGAGTTATCAGACACTCCTAATGAAAAATTTCCGTACGTCTTCATTGGAGATGAAGCATTCCAACTTCTCCCTCAATTCATGAAGTCCTACAACAGAGCTGTTTTGACGAACGAGAAAAGGAGCCAGAAGAGTTGTTGAAAATGCATTTGGTATATTAACGAAGAGATTCAAAATATTTCAAAATGCCATTAAATTTGAACCACCGAAAGCTGTGAAAATTGTAATGGCATGTTGCCATTTGCACAACTACTTGTGCGCAAAGAACAGAGCCAAGTATTTGCAACCTCAGGATCAATGAAGAAAGACTAGAGGAAGCGGTGTTCAACAAAATTATTGAGGCAAAATACTTAAGTGTAGTTGTACTCACCAACACAGCTGGAACAGTCAAATGCGTAGAACGAGTTTTTTTTCGGGTGGAGGGAGATTTGAATATTCTTTTGAATCATTTAGCAGAGATATATTTTATGTGCTGTTTACCTTCGTTGAAACATATGTATAATATTTCATTAAACCTTGATACTGGGATGAGGTACTTTACTCAATGTTTGAGAGGTTAAAAATATTTTTAATTTGATACTAATTTTTGCATACTTAATAACTTTATGTCCAAGCTAAATTTTGCAGTGAATGTTTTACGATATTTGTTTCTATGGTGCCATTGATAGCTACGAGTGGGTTTACAAAAATAAAAGAAAGGACATTGGGTTCACAATTCTGATATTATGAATGATGTGTAAAATAATACCGAAAATCATCAAAGAGAAGTAAAAAGTAAACAAAAATACTATTGAACCCCCTCCTCCTTCGTTTATGTCTATAGTTGTGTAACGCAATGCGATTTTCTTGATTATTCATCATCAAGTATGATGCATCTATGCTCATGAAAAATTTAAAAAGTTATATTTTGTTATGCCATGATATATTTCTCGTTGCTGTTATTTTTTTATTTACCAGGCGTATTTTCAAACTATCCGGAAAATCTAAGTAAAATCTGGTAATTTATTTGAATTTTCGAATTTATCAAAATCACATTGCATACAATGAACTCAAGACTGAAGTTCACGGGCTTGGGACCGGCTTCGGCGGAGTTACGGTTTAGATGACTTAAATCAGGTATATTGTTTTTAAATGAAAGTTCAAAGGTGGTTCAATTATAATTATTATAAGGGCGCACATTCCCTTAAAATGAATATATTTTGTTAGTTGCTGGTGTACAGGCATTGCCTCAGACTCTTTTTTGGCAATGTAGAAAAATCTTGTTTGAAGATATTTTTCTATTATTAGCTTAATAAGCGACCTATAGTGGAGAGTGTTAACCATATGTGCCGAATGATCATCGAACAGATCTTTTCCAATACAATAAGTTTGCACGGCTAGTGATATCTGATCAAATCGTTTTTTTCCTAAAACATTCCTTGAAAAATGAACTGTTGTGCGAAGTTCTTTTTCTGTTTGCCGGCAAATCAGAACACTGCTGCTTGATGGTACTTTAAGTAATCCTCTACTTTTATAATTGATAAGAGACCGATGAGAAATGTCTCCTTGTAATGCTGAAATACATTCATCGCATTGTAAAACTTTGCACAGTTTAAAAACGACAAATCCACAAATGTACTCTATAACATAATCTGCATATTGAGACAGTCGTGACGGATTCGCAACATAGTCATGATCCCTTAAAAACTCACTGTCAAGATTAGAAATATCTGGGATCTCTGATTGCTCAATTAGGTGGGTTTTCGCAATAGTATGATTTATTTCATCCAAAGGGTTACACCTGTCTGCATTCAGGATAGCTATTTGTTCCAGCGGAAGGCAATTTCCTATTCCTCCATCCCGTAACTCACAACGAAACAGAAGCCTTTTATAACGGGCTGTGAATTGTCGCACTGTTGGGTTATTGTTATAGCCAAGCCCTGCCCGAATTGAGGAAAAAAATAGCTCAATATGGTCTTGATTTAATTTGTACTTGGGGATGAGCCTTAACAAATTTGTTTTTATGAATCTTTCGTACAAAATATCAATATTACGAAGATCAGTAACAAGACCTAAGAATCCAACTTTCCTCGTTGAATTTATTACATATATCCTCATAGAATGAATCTGTAAGAAATTTCATGTGCTTCTGTAAAAGTTATTTTTAGTGAAAAATTATAATTTTTCTAAGAAGCCGAAGAAATCTATAAAACGAATCAATGAAACATGTTCAAATGTTCAATTTATGATACTTACCGTCTGAAGCTTTATTGCTGGTACGGCTCCATCAAACAGCAATGCTCTCTGACCTTGGGCAATCAGATCCTTGCTTCGAAAGTGGTCAGAACAAACAACTGTGTTCGAGTTAACTGCCATGTCTTCTCGTCCGATAGCACACATCCACAGCGTCTTAGCCATTTCATTTTTTGGAAACCTGAAAATTTTCGCACATTAATAAACAGTTCATTTTATCAAACAATTTGTAGAAGAAAACATGTGCCCCTTTCATTACACTCCGCCCTTGGAATCAAGATGCAACTGAAACATGGCGGACAAATTGGTGTAAACAAATTATTTTTCATTGGAGAAAATTTCAATTTCGAATGGAAAAGTCACATATTTAGCGTTTTGTTTGCTCCATCAACACTTACCGATGAAATGACAATCCTATTCGCCGGCGCCGGGTATCATTGCTGCAACTAATCACTGAACACTGAACACTTATCAAAATTTGATGCACCTTGTATATTGCACTAGTTTTTCCACACTTTTCCACTCACAGTCACTGAACAATAGTTTGCAAACAAATCTAAATTGTTTTTTAGTGATCAAATACTTATTTTACCGCACAAATAAGCAGTTTCACTTTTTCCCGCGTTCAATTGACAGTCCAAGTTGCAACTGCACGACAAAAAGAACAAGAGTGCCACAAAAAGACAAAAACCAAACTTGCCTCACTCACATATATTCACGTACACGGATACTTCGCTTCCTCTACTCTTTCTTCTATGCTCAGGATATTGACAGAGACAATATTGTGACTGGTGCTGTGGAACCTGGGTCATGGAGGCAAGACATTCAAGAGATGGCACAACTTCAAAGAACCAAAGGCAATTTTACAGTAGTGGCAAATAGAATAAGGGATGACTTCTGGAAATTTTTCAACGTGTCTGGATCAGTTCCATGGGAAAACAATTGCCTTGTGTAACATTACTCTTAAATAAAATGAAATAAAATTCATACCTCAGAAGTTTCGGTTTGTGCGATTTCCAACTGGTCTTTTATGAAGTGCATGTCATTGTAATACCAAAGCGAAGGTTCAGGGATGTCGTCTGTAGACGTCCCTGACACTTTTTTACCCTCGATGGCCTTGAACTCCCTGTTGAAGTTTGTCCTGAGAACATTAATTTTTTGTTTCAATTGTTTCACACTGAAATCGGGTTTCATCTTTTTCAATGCCCTCACGTTTTTTTTTTATTTCTATTGAAATAATCCTTGCTCTTCACTTTCCACAGTTCCGGACAATCGCGATATAATTCAATCAACAAACTGATGAATTCCCGCTCCGAGTTTTCGTGAATCTCGCTTTCCGAAGTAGACGCCATGCCTTCCACCGCTTGACTGACGCAATGCTTGATGGAAATTGCCCTAGACTATTTTCTGGAAAAGTAAAAAAAGTTTGACTTACAAAAAAAATCTGCAAAATAGTTGTTGATTTCCTTATCTCAATTTATCTTGAGGAAATACAAAATATTTTTGGTGAAAAGCAACAACACGACTTTTTCAATAATCTTAAAACACAACACCACCAAAAGACGCTCAAAACACCCAAATAATAATTTATCCTTCTTTTCTCCCTAATTTTTGAAAGCTAGCTAACGTTGCGCTCCAGTACCTATATTCAAGTTTGGTTATCCACCCAATGCGTCCCATTTCGTTACTTTCATATCATCCCAAACTTTTGCCTACAATAAAATCTACCAACCCGAACTTCCGAACTGATAGCGTAAAGTATACCGCGCGAGCAAACAATCTCTGCAGGCCATAGCATAAAGAATATATAGCACGGACACTACAGCCAATTTGCCATCCGTTATACACCGAAAGTACCAACTTTTGCCTGAGCATGGGTAAATTAAATATCCGTGTACCTGAGCATGGGTAACAAGGTAAGAAAATGACATGGGAATGGTTCGTGCAGAACGTGAAAGTGGGATATCGCGTGTTATAAGATTTTAGATTTTTTCAATGAAAATTGAAGCAAATCATAGTGCGGGAGAATCACGCGTTCAACATATGTGGTCATCGGTGCTCCACTGAGCAACGTGTAATCATCGGAAAAATGTTTTATAGCCGTAACTTCGAACAGTGCGAAAAAGTATCTGATGCTCTACGAAAAGGAAATAAAGTTCATTCTTCGGTGTTCTATTTATTTAGGAATATAGAGCAACGAAGAAGGGATTGAATTTCCTTGGATCTGCAGAACAGAATCGATAAGAACTTATTGTCAGTGAACGTGTGCAGGTATCAATAGTTGGGTGAAATTATAGTCAAAGACTCCGCGGTAACGTTCTGTTTGTATGGTTTTTGCGTTCTTTTCCGCTTATCAGCTCTGAGTGACGGGTACAGCGCGCCACAAACCGAAAATTTGCAATTCAGTGAGTTTTATTGAAAAGAGAAAGGTGTTATGATCGAATTACCGTCATTACACAGAACTTGGAAAAACTCAATAAAATGTAAAATTAACGAATTCGCAGTCTAGTTGTTCTGTTATAACACCATAATTCTGTTCAAATATTTAAATACAAAATTTTCAATAATTTTTTTTGCTGTTCAAAACCACGATGCCGCGTAGTTTCGTTGTTACTATTGATCGGGCAACCCTAAATGCTTCGATCAGTCGCGTATTCGCATCGGGTACTCGCCACATGCGTTGATTTCACGCACACTTGCGTTTAGTCAGCTGATTTTGGCATGTATACGTACACGGTTAACTTGTATGAAATGGCCGGCTCGTCTCTCTACATATGCACAACTTGGCCTGGAGATATTTGAATACGAATTTCAACCTACTCTTTCGCGCGCGAGTTTGGAAACGAAAGCCAGAGTCATAGTCTATGGATACACTAGTCTTTAAACTTAGAGTAAAAAGTGGACTATCAATTTTCAACGTCGGGTAGCTCCGAGCACAGTGTATACAATTAAAACTTAATTTAACAGAACATTAAGAGAAATTTAACAGAGATCCCAGCGAAACAACTATAGGAAATACAGGTGTAAAGCAGAGCAGAGCATATCCTCGTGGTTAAAGCTTAAAGCTCTTGGTAGCTCCTCGGAGCTACCCGGCGTTGAAAGTTGATAGTCCACTTTTTACTCTAAGTTTAACGACTAGTGTATACATAGACTATGCGAGGAACTACCACGAGCTTTAAGCTTTAAGCACGAGCATATGCTTTGCTCTGCTTTACACCTGTATTTCCCAGTGACGAGGGGTGAAAAATTACTGTGGGTAAGCCGCTTACTATTTGAGAGACATAGACCCTTAACAGTTAAAGCAGTATATTATGAGCATATAGAGAAATACCACTTTCACAATTTCACAAAAACAATCAAATAACAATAAACTCTTTTCACGTTCTGTAGCTTACTAGTAGAGCTTACGTGCATTTCCTGCTACAACAATCAAGGTATAGATATATAGACTATTGCAACAGTATGTATTTCTAATTGGGAGTTTTCGATGATTTTCTAGCATCAATTTTCACAGCTGATTTGCAAGCCGGAAACGCTACCGGCTTTTTGATTTGTTTACATATCCTATTGAGGAAAACCGAGCTGCCATTCCAAGAAACGGGAATTGAATGCCCACGGCACCTTAAATTATTGATGAATTCGAGACTCGGAAAGCTTTGCTGACACTCTTACAGATGTTGATCGCTTTGCTGGCTATTATGGAACAATGAGGATGTGTAGAATGAAAAGAATGAAGTATGATGGAATAAACACTGAGATCAAGTGGAACGATTGTGCATGTTTACAGTGATGCATGCAAGTAAATAAACACTTCATTCCCTTATAAAACTGAAGTGTTAGACATTTTTGGAACATATATGGAAAGGGAAGCCGATGGGAATCGGCTTATATGAACGCCTCGCCACTGGTATTTCCTATAGTTGTTTCGCTGCGATCTCTGTTAAATTTCTCTTAGTGCTCTGTTAAATTAAGTTTTAACGTTTCATTTCCCCCCCTAAGGGTTTTCCCACTGTATATTGTATACACTGTGGTTCCTCGGAGCCATAGTCTATGAATACACCTGTCGTTAAACTTAGGCGGCCCATTCACGTTCAATAATATTGCGCAATATGTATGATTGCACAATATTATTGAACGTCTAGGGATAGTATTGACGGTTGCACAATGATTGAACAAAATATTGAGCAAGCTTAAATTTTATTGCACAATATTTTTTATTGCAGCGTGTGTGTGTGATATTGCGCAATATTTTTCAGATTTCTTTTGGCTGAATTTTAAATCTTCGAAAGTGTTTCCTGTTGCCAAATAACGCAAAGTTATAGACAATCGTTGATAAGGTGAAATTGTTTCCCTCATAACCGTGTCCTTTTTCTGTATAAGAGGTTTCACTAACTGAACCAATTCTTCAAACTTTCCAATATCCATTCTCATATAATTTTGAAAGTCTTTTTCCGCAGTTAAGGTCAAGTCGTTTAAAAATCTTTCGTGGGTATAGATTGGCCTTCTTTTTAACCATTCTTTAACCCAAAATCGTTTTCCTTTTTCTTTTTTTTTAACAAAATAACCAGCGCGGTCGCTGCCAAAACTCGTCATCTGATATGTTCCTTGCAAGTAAGTACTAACCCGAATGTCATGTCAATTTTATTGACTTAATATTATTGAACATGTGTGATGCAAGAATTTGTTCAATAATATTGTGCAATCATAAATATTGCGCAATATTATTGAACGTGAATGGGCCGCCTTAGAGTAAAAAGTGGACTATCAATTTTCAACGCCGGGTAGCTCCGAGGAGCTACCAAAAGCTTTAAGCTTTAAGCACGAGGATATGCTCTGCTCTGCTTTACACCTTTACACTTTTTTATAAATTAATCTTTTTTTTTAAATATTTTTTTTTACAAATTTGATCACAATTTTGCTAAAACGCACAATAATAACAACATTACTATGAAGGTATTTGGTATCTGCATGAATTAATAGTGCGTATCAACAGTTTAAAAATAAGCAATTTTTAGTGTTTTTTTCTGTTTTTTCATCCTAAATAAAAAACGGCCCAACCGATTTTGCTGAAAAGTCCTTCAGTTCTAAGTTACGTAATTACGCGTTGTTTAAAACCGGTCCCACGTAAATCCAATCTTTGGTTCTTGAGATAATCGAGACGAAAAATTATTCCGAACGCACATACGTACATACGCACATCCGCACATCCACACATACGCACATCCGCACATCCGCACATACGTACATACACACTCACAGACATCTCTCCAAAAACGATGGATTTGGATTCTAGAGACCTTAAAACGTGGAGATATGTCAAAATTTGGGATTCGCAAAATAGACCCCATTACAATAACTTCCCATAGGGAACTGGGAAGTTAAAAAAGATAACGTTGTCCACGCAAGCTATCTGAGAGAAATGAAACAGTGAAATACGTAAAAATTCATGAGCAAGTGGTGTAAAACTAAGAGAAGAATTATTAGACAAGTGCAATTTAGAGGTTCGTTCTAGAACAGTGCAAATAACTTTGAACAAAAACCGGTATTCTTCTATTCTTCTTCTTCTATTCTATTCTTCTCCACCAACCACCCCAGAGGTAAACAAACACCACATATTTTCAAAATCTTCACTAAAGGAATGAATGAAATTAATGGAATGATATTCGTCGAAATATTACGCAGCAAATTGTGTAATCCATGCTGTCACGAATGCAAGCAGTCCAAGAATGCAAAGGAGGCCAAATCAAGTACTGTTATTTTACCGACAAGCTAAGAACCTACAATAAAAATAGTCGTACGATAACTTTTTCGCTTGGAGTTTTAATTTTTTAATCAATTGATTAATTTTTTAAAGAAACTTTTGTTCAAGTTTCCTACTTGTTTTGATTTGCCTTTTGTACTGCTTGTTGAGCTAATTTGAATAAATGCATCGTACGATAAATAATGTCGTCGAGTGTATATATTTATTGTGAAGAAAATCATATAATTTTTTTTAAAACCCTGCCGGTTCGAATCGCCGAGAATCCTTTAAGGTACGTTCGTTTTAAGTAAAAGAGAATGTGTTAAATCAAAACAACCAGAGCATTCTGCTTTTGGGAACTCCAGCCGTGAAGCCTTTTCTCATTTTGATCGTATCAGAGAAAATCATTACTATTTACAGTAGGCGCAATATCTTGGATACACTTAAACGACGATAATATTTCGCAAACGGCAGCACTAGTGGCGATATGTCTCAAAGTCAAGCCCTGTTTGAAAGCTTTTGAGGTCTTGTTGAAAAGCCGCATGCTCCAGCAGTTGGCTGACCGCGCAATAACTCACTGTTGCTCTTGCAGCGTGCATATTAGTTGATAATTCTTGTTTGTCTGAGCTGGGACGCAGGTTGCACCTAAAAAAGTTGAATTTCCTCACAGTAGTGAACATCGCATTACCATTAAAGAAGTGTTCTTTTTTATATGCAAGACATGAAAATCGTAGTAATTGGAAGTGGCGGTCGCGAGCAAGCAATCTGCTGGAAATTATGTCAAAGTCCGCGTGTGAAAACAATTTTCGCAATACCGGGTAGTGATGGCATTAAACAGCTGCCAAAAGTGGAGTGCGTCTCGGAAATAAACGTCAACGATTTGGAGGTATAAGAGATGATTACTTCGTATACTAAAACGGATTGAATATAATCCTAATTACTATGCCAACACAAAATCAACCTCAATGTACAAAAACAACCTATGGTTATAAGTTCTCTGAAATGTTTCAATAAAAATGCGTTGCGAAGTTAACAGTATTTAATTGCTTCCTAAACAGCATTTACTTGAAGTGAGGTTGCAGATCTTTGAATACTTGTAGTTATTTGCGGATCGTAAATCAATGCAACAAATTGAAATAGGTGATGACTATAATTTCACTTCTTTTTTTCCTACGATTCCATTTAACGAAATCGTAATTAACAATAATGAACTCGAACCTGAAGGTCTTACAAAAGAGTTACGATTGCCCACACAGTGTAATCTGTAGTATTAAAAACATAATAATCGTAAAAGGGGAACTGGTCTCCGAATTCTAAAGACGATTCGGTCAAGCTGAAAAGTCCTTTCATGTTTCAGTGTCTATTCTATTAGATGTCCATTTTAAAAATTGCATTTAAATTATTCTCAGATCAGTCATATTTCCTCCTTTGTAACGTTTCTTCAACTATGAAGACGAAGATTGGAATGCTTGGATTATCAAAGGGCTAGCAAATATCACTTGTGATAGACGGACAGGCGACCAAAAGATCACTTGGTCCATCGCTGAAAAGACGGAACCTCTAAAAGTGGTAGTAGGCAACGTGACAATAAACGCGCACTAGTCTTGCCTCCGAAATCTTGAAACGATGACGTTGAGCGGGTCACTTCCACTGCGAATTCCGAGACTTGATTCACTCCTGAAAACAACAAACTTACCTAAAATAGATATTTTGATAACCTCAAGCTAAAAATAGCTCACCTGATAGAAAGCTAATACGGAGGAATGGAAAGCAAATTTAAAATGAACCTGCATATTTTTTCAACATTCGGGGGTGGAAATTTTCAAAAATATATCGATCAGCTCCTGCCCCTCGGCATGCTAGTTTCTACACAAATTATATAGACAAGTCTTATCTTCGTACCTTTCCACTGACTAAAACCACCTTCGTTTCTTCCAAATCACTGTCTCCATGAGTTTTCATTAATTGTCCATATTTAGGTTTTAGTAGGGCTTTGAAATCCTCTTGGTTCAAGTTGTAATTCAAAATGTATATTTATAATTTTATTCCACATTGACTCAATTTTAGCCTTGATTTTCGTGGAGCTGATTGTAAAGTACTTCGAATGTTGTTCCTGCAGGAGGTATTTTTTGAGTATCACTTTAAAAGAATTTGGGTTGGCAATTATTTTTTATTTTGTCCGGTGACGTATTGGAACTGGCCGCTTTGTTTAAGGGGTCTTCTTTTAGTCGTTCCGTTCTGGCAAATGTGATAGATGTATCATTTATGTTTCGCATATTGTAAGTATTTTCCCCGGAATTTTATCTTATACATTACGGTCTAAATTCTGATGTATAAATTTAGCTCTTTTCGTGGAAATCATGCCTTGCAAATTTAGTTCTTTGGCTATTTTGTAAACTTTGGCTGTTGGGGCTAGCATAGCGAGATTGTAAATGGTTTTAGATGCCTTGGGTACTAGTCTGGATATGATAACGAGGTTACTTTTTAAAGTTTGACTCCAATTCTAGATGCCGTAGGAAAATTTGGAAAGACGATGAGCGTACATAATTTGGATTTTATTTCTTGTGTGGTTGTATCGTTGTTTTTTATGTATGGTCGTATGCCATTTTTTGTGCCATGTGCATACATAACAACTTTCGCAGCAAGTCCTGGATTTTTTATAAAGTTAGTATAAAATATGAATAGCGTCAGTCATAGGATTGAGCGCTGCGGAACACCATTGCTAATTTGAGCGGTTTTGGTTTTGACATCTCCAATTGCTGTGTTTTAAGATCTATCTGGTTAGTACCTGTGAAGTAACTCGTTTACTTTTCCCACAATTCCATATTCTAGCGATCCTGAAACTTTGTTGCTGTAATTTAGTTTCATGAATCAAAAAAAAATCAATTTTAATCATAGCTGCAGTATATTTGACGTTTTGCGTTTGCAGATTCGAAAATATATCAATAAGTTCATAAAGTTATACATTTTAAATTTAACAAATACTTAAGGAATTCAAGCTATAAGCGGCCTATGTAGAATTTTTATTTTTTTTAGCTTTTATAATAGTTCTGTGTACCTAGAAGCTTTGAATAATTGTTAATTTAATACTTTCAGAGTGTCGCAGATTGGTGTAAAAAAACGGTTATCGATTTGGTCGTTATCGGACCTGAAGACCCTTTGGCAAATGGATTGACAAATAAACTTGAATCACATGGAATCAAATGTTTTGGTCCATCAAGGGCTGGAGCGCAAATTGAATCGGATAAAAAATGGGCCAAAGATTTTATGATTCGACACAATATACCAACTGCGCGTTTTAAGTCTTTTACGGATGCAATTGAAGCTAAAGAATTCATTAGAAGGTAAGGATGCTGCTTTGAACAAGCCGCGAGGTGCGACTCTTGAAGCAAAACACGAACAACTTTCCAGTAATATAAACATAAAACTACATGCATAAACAATGGAAATACTAAAAATAGTAACAATAATGAAAATGATTATTCTCTAAATAACAATAATGATAAGAACTTTTTACAGTAAGTGGAATGAGTTAATAATAATGGTATCATCGTAGGGAGTGTCTATTGATAACATAAGGCTTTTGGTGGGTGGGGGCTCGTATTGAATCTTTACGCGCGAGGCGTAAAGCCTTTTTTACGTAATAAGCTGTCATCATATCGACGTTTAAAATTCTTTATCGAAAATTTTAGCGAAATTGAGACCCAAGGGCAATTGAATGCTATATTAGTTTCTACGCAGACTGAGCTGGGTTTTGTTAATATTGGTAATTGTGCGACGGATGATATACAGTCAAAACCGGAGAAATGACCCACGACACAACACGCCGAAAATAGCTGAACGAGCACCATTCAAGACACCTTTGGATTTGGAGAAGCCGAACCCCAAATTGGTCTGATCGACTCCTTGCTTTATTCCCGAGAATGTATATCCGTGAAGTCAATGAAATGAAAGCTTCAATGGCATCGACGCGACGCCTTTCGCAAACTTACTAATTTCATTACAAGCTTCTTTGCAGTGCTGGTATAAAAGTTCTAAGAAATTAATTGGTATGTCTCATGACGTTTTCCATTTATTGAAAAATAAACTGATAAGATGGAATAAAGTCCTTTTGAAATAATGCTATTCATTTAAGTCTAATCTCGCTTCATTGAAACAGTTCTATTAATATAATATGAACTCAAATTTTTCGAAACTTTCGCAAACCAATAGTCGGTTCATCTCGACATTGTCATCAGAAATTATTTTAATCTTCCCAATTTCAATTAATTTTGTTAATTTATTGACTAATCGATGCCCCTGAAGGATAATTGTTTCGCATATTGGAATCAAATGAACGAAAACTACTTAAATTTTCATTGCCTATAGTCGAGAGCTGAATACAAAATGTAGCAGTGAAAACGACTAATAAATCTAAATGTAGCAAACTATTATATTTAAGTATTACTATTCAGACGAGCTCAATATTTCGTAAGCTACTAAATATGTTACCAGTTGCTATATTCTTACCAATAATTATTCCGAAAGGAAAATTAATCTTTGAGCAAACTATCCATTGAAGAATCAAGGCAGACATCAGCAAGAACCAAATGATGCTCCGAAAATTGGTAGTCTATTAGCAGATGTTCAAAGAATATTCTTCAAATGAGGGAATCACTATCAACACATATCGCCTATAAAAAATAATCTCCAAAATATAATAATAATATAAATTCCTTTAGACAGTGTGGAAACGGTACTGTTTAAGATCATATAATTCACCTTTGATTTTCTGGACAGATCCATTCCTCACATCAAAGAAGTGCTAATGCACCTTGAATCAGCGCCTAGGGACGTAATGTGCACCAGGTCTTCGTGGACTCTTACTAAACATACAATTTTATATACAGGTATCTGCCAATCGTGTCTGCAGATTACCAAAATAACAATGACCGACACGAAGTCCGAGTCCAAGACGAGCTGATTAGAAGTGTTCCAATTGACTAGGATCTAAAAGAGGCTATGCTCTTCAATTTACCACTTGAGTATGTCATCAAAAAAATTAGTTTATATATTGCGAGAGCGCTGTGGTTTAAGTCTACCCAAAAAGCAGCGCATGTTGATGATATTAATATCAAGATTGATGTTAAGTTATCGGCTAAGAAAGTCGGATTGAGAGTCAATGTAAAAGACCCCAATTGGATGAAATATAACTGTAGGCAAATATAGCTCGGAAAACTCCTTCGCATCTAGGTGTTCACCTCGCAAAAGACCGTACTGAAAAGAATGCGATCTAAGTCGGCAAAATGTACCTTTTTAGTTATCTTATTAAATTCAACAAAGCACACCGAAAAACTTGTGAATTTACGACACGATCATCCGTCCAGTATTCATGTACGGATATGAATCGTGAACCCTGAATTAGAGTATATTGTGCTAAATCTCGCTGGGTATTTAAGTATCAAAATTTCTTTCTTTCCATTTTTCTGCGATTGTGACGTCGAAGAAACCTTTTCCTCAATATTTTATAGTTTCGCACTGAAATGGTCCACAAGTTAAAGTAGAAATTTTACAAATATATGAATTATATATACAGTGGAACTTTCTAATTGGGACATCCCAGGATACCAAGAAAATGTGAACCAATTGGAGGTGAACGGATTAGAGTATTAGATTAGTTTGTTTCAAATTTTATTCTGAAAATAAGGACATCTTTTATACTTGTTCAATTGAAATTATTCATTGTAAACCTATAAATGCAAACATAAATATAGCGACATATATGCATGCATATATGTATATGTTGCAGCCGTTTTTAAATGTGTATGTTTACGTAAATTATACGTGCAACGTTTTTATTGGTCCTATGAATCCTTTTATGTTGTTTTAAAGAAATTTGCTAGTTTTTTGTTTGCGTTTGTTTTTTTCCATTGAATCAAAGAGCTCTTTATAATTATTCCGTTATCTTCAGGCTTCTGGTATGAACTTGGCAAATTAGGCCTAGTTTCTTATACTATTCAAACATTCAATCGCCAGAAAAGAATGACACTGGTGCAGAATAGCCATCGTTAGGCTGAATTATAATGTCGAAGTAATAGTCCACTACTGAGTCTTAATCTTATTTTTTAATTATTGCACCATCCAGTGGTTATAAAGAATAAGGGAAGTTAGCAGGTAAAATTTTTAACTCGATATTTTTTACAGTTTTCTCACCAAATATTTCATGGCAGTGAAACTGTATTATGTCCAAAGAGAGTAAGATATTTTTATTTCCTTTTTGCAGTCACTGATTGGATAATTAAATCATTTAAGAAAGTTTCGATGGAAAACGAGTTTGTATGTCATTTTTCCAGTGAGAATATCTCGAAAACTATTGAATGTGCAAAAAAGGTAAATGGACCTATTTATAGGGGTTTTAATGTTCTTTTATTTTGACTCGAAAAATGTTTGGCTAGGGTTATCCGTTTTCGAGTTGGTTTTGAGATGTTTTTAGAAAATCAAAAGAGACGCATTTTATCCGTTTTTTGAGTTACTGGCTCTAGCTCACTTCCTTTTCACCAGGACTCTTGAAATCACCTTTACTATAAACCACTGAAGAAGTACAAAACATCGGATTTAATCTAAGTAACGAGACGTACGTTGACTGGACTGTACAATATATTTCTGTAGATACTCCCGATCAATCTTCATTTAGAATTTCTTCCAATTCGTTTTCTTGAAGTTGAACCTGTTATCTTCAACTTGCGCCGGAAAAAAAGAAATTCTTTCCCCTCTCACCCTGCAACTCTATCAAGTTAGCGTTTGCAGCCTCCTTTCAGGATAAAGTACTGTATGCAATTGATGTACTCATTATTTTCTCAGTTGTTAAGTAGCAGAGGATACTGTTGATGCTCATGAAAAGCACAGCACTTTACGCAGCGAGGCTGCATCCAGCAGTTGACAAATAAGTGGCCGAAACGCTGACAGCAGTAGCATTGTCCTATTTCTTTTCATTGTTTTTTCTTTATGTTATTTTGTCTGACTTTTGCATATCTAGGAAGTTTCCCAATAACGTCGGATGAATATATTTACAAAAATATTTACTGATACGAAAAACAACAAAAAACTCTTTTAGTAGGTTCGCGCGAAAAATTTTTAATGTAAATAAATTTCGAAATTATTTTTATGATTGTATAGAAAAGGATGGGGGAACAATGTGCTAAGACAATTTCAAAAAAGTTCAATTATACAATTTTTAGCTCCAATAAATGTTCACGAAAGTAAATAATTGTAAAATGATTCATGTGAACGTCGAACAAAATTTTTTGGGATAAATTTTTAATTGACAATTTTCATAAAAGGCTTCTAACAATTATTGAATGTTTAAATGTTTGCAATAAGTTTAAAAGATTCTTTTTTCTAAAATTATAAGAGATCGTCTTTGAATTATGTCAGGTTTTTGCGGAGAGTAATTATTTGAACGAATCTTTATGTACGGCAGCTGTGAGACAGATGAGACTGAAAGCCTTACCAGCGTAAGTGTAATTTTTCTGGTTGGCTTTTTAGGAAGTCAATTTTTACATTATTAAAATTTTCGCAGAAAATGATATATATTTTAACTACGGTAACTTTTTCCATTAGAAAGATATATTAAGAATCATATAGCGGTAGCTCTACCTTTAAGGCTAGTGAATCTTAGCCACCACTTTACACCGTTTTACATTTACTATCATAAATGTATGTAATAAAATTGCCCCTTCCAATCTATACTTATTTACATACATTTGTATTTCAAATGATAATGTTGCATCGTTTTTACACAGTGGGACAAAGAAAGCGGTCTAAAGATTAATCTGCAGAAAATGGAATTTGTGCTCTTCACAAGAAGGTACAAGATTCCACAATTTCTCCCACCCAAACTCCTCATACCGTCTCATCAAGCTAAATATTTTGGTATACTTCTGGATTCCTAGCTCGCGTGGAAAGCGAACATAGGAGCTATTGGGAAAAAAGGGGATTGAAACCCAAAATCTTATCATGGCTCTATACGGCGATAGTGGAACCAATCCTTCTGTACGGCGCAGTTTTTTGGTGGCCAGCTATTGCGAAAACATCCAATGTAAACCTGCTAAACAGGGTCAGTAGGATTGCAGCTATTGCAATCATCGGGGCCTTAAGCACTACTCCGACAAAGGCTCTGTTTATGCTATTGAATTGGCTCTCGGCGGAGTTCCTCGAGACATCAGGACAAGTGCTCTGCGATTCGACTAAAAGCACGACATCTCTGGCAGGAGGGAGATATTTGCCACTCCACCATACTTTCGAGGGATGGACCAACGCCAGGGGAAGTAGACCTTGCGTCCCCGATTCCCTGCTTTCATCATGATTTCAAGTCAGTCATCCTAAACATGGATGACTGGACAATAGCAACACGTGAGATGCAGGAATCGGTCGACATCTACACTGATGGTTCCAAAATGGATGGAAAAGTTGACTGTGGCGTTTTCTCAGAACAGTTAGGCCTGAAACTATCCTCTCGTCTTCCAGACCACTGCAGTGTTTTTCAGGCAGAGGTCATTGTAATATACAAGGCAGTAGACTGGCTGAGAAATCAGAAAGTTTCCACAAGAAACCTTAATATTTTCTCTGACAGTGAAGCTGCTATCTAATCATTATCCAACGTGTACACCTCATCCATGATTGTAATAGAATGCCGTACACAACTGAACGTGCTGTCGCTTCACTGTAAAGTGATTCTACACTGATATACCGGGAAACTGCGAAGCGGATGCCATAGCGAGAGCTGGCACTGAGCTCCAGGAGTCACATCCTAAGTCGGCCTCTAGCTTTCATAAAGCTGGGATTTAGGCAGCATTATATGAAGGCTTCAAATAGGGCCTGGTTGCGAAAGGAAACCTGAAGGACAACCAAGCAGACTTGGAACGCACTGAATCCCAGACGCACCAAGCAGCTCCTCTACACGAGTCGTGAAACCTTGGCATTGTCTTATTGGCAGGCAGAAAGATTGGGCGTTCCTTTCAACGAAGAAAAGGAGGAGACAATGCAACATTTTCTGTGCGATTGCACAGCACTGTCCAGGAAACGCATGAAAAACTTAGGCTCACCCTTCCTGGACAGCCTCACGGAAGTAGCTGATTTAAACATCGGCCGGCTTCATACGAGAATCGAAATGGTTCTCGTCACTCAGCAGCTAGGTTATAGTGCCGTCTCAATCTTCTGTGGTATCACAATGGGCCTACTGTGGCCTAAGTGATCTTTTGATAAACAGCCAAGCCAATACAACCAACCCACCAACTGCTGACGTAGAAATTAATGCATTAACGGAAATGGCGGATAAAATCATAGAAGAGTTTAGTGCGGTGCCATCAGCTTCAGTGGTCGAGGACATCCACGCGCCACCCGAAAATGCGCCCTTGAAAAGTATCTTAGATTGGTTGGAAAGACTTAAAACGAGTATGAGAGTCAATCGTATTCAATCTCGTTCACGATCACGATCGAAGCTAAGGACAAAAAATATAAGTAAATATTGCTATTATCACCGAACATTTGGTGATAAAGCTGCTAAATGTCGGGAACCGTATAAAGGGGAAGAAACGAGTGAATTTATTCTGTACTGATTCAATCATAGAATCTAGATATTGATAGTGTGACCATACTTGCGAGCAATATTCAAGGATTGGTCGAACGAGGCTAGTGTATAGGTTAACCGAGGAAGAAATGTCAGTAAACATATGAAAGTGTCTTAATACGAACCTGGAGACGCGAGAGGCGCGTGTGGCTATTGCCACAATTTGAGGCTCAAATTTAAGTTTCGGGTCGAAAATCACTCCCAGATCTTTTATTTGAAAAACCGGCGCAAATGGAATATCATGTGATACGTAGGTGTAATCAATTGGACAGGGCTTTAAGGAGAAGGACATTTTGTGACATTTCTGAACATTCATGGAGAGAAAATTAGTTTCACTCCAAGAAACGATTGGGCCAAGATCCCTTTGGAGAGCAATACAATTCTCTTCTGAGCGAATAACGCGGTAAACTTTTAAGTCATCAGCATACAGAAGACACAGTCGCTACGACAGAGGGAAAGCCATTTATATAGAGTAAGAAGAGGGCCTAGAATAGACCCCTGAGTAACGCCGGAAGTTGGATGAAAGAGAGAAGAATGTGATCCACATAGGCTAACACGGCAAGAACGAGAACTGATGTAGGACTCAAGCCAGGAGAGTAATAGACCAAACAGGCCAAAGTGAGCTTCTTTAACATAACATTTAGGTTGACAGTATCAAATGCCTTACTGAAGTCAGTGTACACTACATCAACTTGAGTATGGCTGTCGAGAGCTTTTGCGACAGTTTGGGTAAGTTCAAGGAGATTCGTGACGGTCGAACGGTTTGGAACAAATCCATGTTGAAACGGGGAAAACCTACAATTAAGAGCTTCATATATTTTATTGTACACAATGCGTTCAAGAATTTTGGGAAAACAGGAAAGAATCGAAATGGAACGATAATTAGAAGCATTAGAAAAGGATCCAGATTTGAGTACAGGAAAAGTTTTCGCCAATTTCCACAAATATACGCTAGCATTGAAAATATAAGATAGTGGAAGGCATAATGAGGAGGACAAGGATTTAATGAATACATTAGGAAATCCGTCTGGTCCGGGGCCTACGCTAGAATCTAAAGAATGGATCAAATTTTGGATTTCAGTTGGGTTAGTGGTAAGATAAGATTAAGAATAGGTGGGAAGCAAAAAGGAGTATCAAAAGAATTTGGGAAAGCTGTGGCAGGATATATTGATAAAAAAAGTGAGCAAATATCTATCAGATTTTTACAGGAGTCGAGCCTTGCTTACCGTCCCATATTTTCGACAATCGACCTGATACGAGTATATCACCAAGTGCCCGTGACCGAAGATTCCGTACCAGAAACAACAGTCGTTATACTATTTCAACTGTTTGAGTTCATCAAAATGCCGTTCGGTTTAAGAAATGCTGCTCAAACTTTTCAGAGATACATCGATATGGTGCTATATGGTCTCGATTTTTATTTTGTGTATCTGGACGATATTTTGGTGCCGTCAGCGAATCTCAATGAACACAAAAACCATCTCCGAGATATTTTTGTGAGATGAGCACATCATGGTATTGAAAGAAACCCAAACAAATGTCACTTTGAGAAACAATAAGTGGAGTATTTGGGATATTTAGTGAACGGCGCGGGAATTCAACCTCTTCCAACAAAACTGGTCGCATGTCGAAATTTTGCGAAACCAAATACAATCGTCGAGTTACGTCGATATCTGGATCTTTTAAACTTTTATAATTACATTATTATTATATAAGTTCATAAATAACGCTACTTCCGCTAAAAACATTACTGGGTAACAGTAAGAAAAATGATAAAACCGTCATAATCTGGAGTAAAGAAGCAGAAACTGCTTTTGAAAAAAGCAAATACTTGCTTAAAAGTACTGCTTTGCTTTGCCTTCCAATACCCAATGCACCATTAACGAAAACAACAAATGGAAGCCGCTGAGATTTTATTCCAAAAAGTTCAGTAACGCGAGTTACGGATAGTTCCTATCCTCAACACATATGGCATCCATAAGATAAGATTCGGAAAAGGATGCTATGAAATAAAACCATAAATGACCTTTTTCCTAATCTTTCTTGTGATGACCACATTTGAATATCATAGGTACTTCTACCATAACATTTCTGTAGAATAGAATTGATCTTTAGTTTAAGAACAGTGAATTATAAAGTAACTTGGAAACCAAACATAAAAAAACCTATATATAGCGAAATTATCTTAACTGTATTAATAATTGTAGGTAGTATTTAAGCATACCTCGCGTTGAAACTTCTATGTTTTAAAAATAAGTGTCCTTATGAATTCACATAGCCATACCATAAGTTATGTAATCACAAAAAATATTACAATATTCATAAATAAATACTGAAGAATGAGCTTCAGTCTAAGGGAAGGGGAGTTACGGATAGTTCCTATCCTCAACACATATATCATCCATAAGATAAGATTCGGAAAAGGATGCTATGAAACAAAACCATAAAATAACCTTTTTCCTAATCATTCTTGTGATGACCATATGGTGAAAAATGTGCATATTGAAAACGTGGGAAATAATACATTTAGGTAAACAATGCAAAATGCGTACAAGAAATTATCCCACATCTGTTGTACATATGTTCGTAAGTAGAAGATGTTAGATTTAACGGGTCTATTATGACACTCGATTCGAGTGACAAAGTCGACTCTCACAAATGGTCGAGTAATTCGAAAGTGGCTATTACAACACTCGAATATATTCACTCGACAGACCAAAACAATGCTGCCATACTAAACATTGAAAATCATATACTATTTTGAATGTGCAGCAATCTTCATTGCGTTTAGAGTCTTTTTGACAGATTGTCGGCACACGTGGTAGCTGTCAAAATTCAAAATTCAAATATTTCAAAATGATGAGCTGCATCGATATGTTTTTCAACGACGAGGAAGATGTGTATACACCAAAGGTAACAAAGAAGATACTACGTGATCGCGCAAATCCTTTGAATATTCCTGAAAATCAGTAAGTAAATGACTTAAAATAAATGAAACACCTTCTTATTCATGAATATTCGATTTATACAAAATTTCAGATTGAATAAGGATGCATTTGTGTATGTCCTCAATGAACTGGCGAGCAAGTTTAAAGGCCGAATTCAATCTAATGGAATACCTCCAATTTTGAAAGTGGCAGCCGCATTGACGTTTTTTGCGGAAGGATGTTTCCAAAAAGGAGTTGATATTGACTTTGAGTTAGGAATGGCGCAGCCAACCATTTCGATTGTGCTGAGCATCCGCATATTGCGATTCTCCATCGCAGTACGTTTTTTCAACAAAATGAATTTTTGGTGTTTTATCTGCCTTATTTTTTTCAACATCAGCACACTGTTGCTGGTGTGTTTCTCTATTTTTTGGAGCGTATCGTCGATAGATTTTTGTACATGAGTTTGCTGACGAAATAAACTGATGCGGCTAATTTTGCTGCTGCCAGGTCTCGCAGGTTCTGTTGTATTTCCAACAACTGGAACTTTTTCTGCAGCTGCAGAACTTCACTGTTAGAAGTCTTCCCCAAAGCTCATCCCTCCTGAATTCACTGCCTTTACACTATTGACAAGAGCATCCACTGCGGATTCTATCGGAGTGAGCCCAACCGAATCGAATGGACCACCACCCGTGGCCTCGAGCTTCATTTTGTTGGCTGTTACCTTGCTCCGCACGTTGGCTTTGTAATCGATCCAAACCTGCAATATAATTATCATATTCATTATATATTTCAGGATCAGGATCTATTCGAGTGGCTACCTTCTTCTATTCAGTTTCTGTTCGGAACGGCGTGCCCAAACTGTTGAGGACTTTTGCCGTTTCTCCCCAAATCGTTTTCACATCATTCTTCGTTTTTACGAAGCATACGCCGCCTTTTGCCACTTCCAGTTGCTGCTCCATCTGCCGAACTAGCCGCTCAAATTGGGCCACATTTGTCCTCTTGACACTATTTGGGGGAAAACGCTTTTAATGTATTTACAAATTGATTAATTTCCACGATTCTTACCTCTTTTTTTTTGTTTCGCCTCCATTGCTTCTCACTTGTAATGTACTACTCGACTAATTTTGATGTTTTCTCGACTGAAGTTTGTCACATTCGACTGTCATAATAAGCCATACGTTCTCACTCACATTTGTAACGAAAATATTCGACTTGCATTCACACATTCGAGTGGCGTGATACCTAAACGCTCGAGACACGTTCGACTTTTACTCGAGTCGAGTGTCGTAATAGGCCCGTAAGATTTTAGTTCACTCTAGTTTAGATTGCGAACAGACGAAGACGTTTTTTAAATAACAATATAATAAATTAAGTTAAGGAAATAGTGTTTTTCATTAAAAACCCTAATTCGCGCAAATAAACTACAGAACTTTTAAGAAAAACTCGAAGGAAGGATTTTCATGAACAATGACAATGTTATCTATTGCAACGTGTCCACAGGAAGTGACATCGAACATTCCTTTTGCTCCACACGCAGGCGTACGAGCTTCAGGAAAATTATCCGAAATTCTTATGTTTGACCTAATATGAGCAACGATATAGCAATATGGCCTTATTTATTTTTAGCAATATGGACTAAATTTTTTTAACAATAATTGTACTACTTGCAACGGGATTGTTGATAGAGAACTCCGAATTATAGATTTCAATGGCCTCTAGAGCAAAAATCATTACAAATTACCGAGTGGACTAAAATATACTGTTATTAGATGAATAAATGCGATTTTTCTAGGGGACCGGAGGTTCATTTCAAATAAGCGGAATTTACGAATTACCAGGATGCGTATTACTGAGATTATATTGTACAAAAGTTCTTGTTTATTGTTTCTATGTAAATTAGTGTTAGTATTAGAACAACTTCACTATGTTTGAGGCAGCTGGTTCCTTAAATCTTTAGAAAAATGATAGTTTCCAGTTTTCCTTGCAACCATTAGAACAAAACATTTTATCATGCCAATATATGATTTGTCTGAATTTCTCAATCAATTTGACAGCAAATAGTCTCAAAGTAATGGTAAACCATTGTGGCATTTGACATATTAAAAATTGAGCTAATTCGTTCAAACTAAATGTTTCACAACATTTTTACATAGTTTTTTTTTTAATGATAGCCACGTTTATGCATCTCTCCAAGAAACAAGTAAGGCCATAGAAGTTGTTATAACAACCCCGATTACATCTACATACAAAGTCAGAAAGATGCTCAACAGCTGTTTATACTAATTGAAGCTGCTATTTTGCAACAAAACGTTATTTTTGTTTTATTTGCTGGCAGGTTTTGCTTTCATTATTATTGTTTTTGCTAAAAATATTTTAGTAACGAAATAGTTATTCTCAAAAATGTAAAATGACTAGGAATAATTTTATTTTAAATAACTCATTTATTATTAACTTCCCAGTATATGGGAAGTTCTTGTAATCGCCTCGAAAATCGAAATTGAAATTTTCTACTTTTCTTTACGTTTTGAGGTCTATAGAGTATGTATAAAGTGTTTTTAGAAAGGGAGATGTATGTGTGTGTGTGTGTACGTACGTACATATGTACGTTCGTGGACAGTTTTTTCTACGAGCATAACTCACGTAAACAAAGTCGTATCAACTTTGTTAAGTTGTCAATCGAAGCGTCTTTGTAATCTCAAGAGCTTATTAATTTTTGGGAAACTTCGGTCGGGAGGTTTGTTGTTTTGCCCCTTTGAAGGCTATTTCTGTCATGCGTTATATCTCGCGAACTTAACATACGATTTGCATAGTTAAGGTGTCAATCGATGCGTATTAATATTTTCGTGAATCTATCAAATTTAAAAAAATATGTTGGAGCCGTTTTTTAATTTAAGGAAAAAAGTGCAAAAAATTAGATTTTTTCATAAAGAATAAATTTTTGACCTGATTTGCGAAATATAGTAATCAATGTTTATAAAATTTATATACTCCAAACATTGTTTGTAAAAACACCATCAAATTTTTTTCTCATGATTACGAAAAAAATTAAATAAGAAATAAAAAATCATTAATAGTCATCATGATCTTCAAGGTCATTCCTGTCATTCACTATATCTCACGAACCAGATATAATATTATAGACGTGTATTAACATTTTTGTGGTGTTTTTAATATTATAAAAAAATCATTTCAGCTGTTTTTTAATTTAATGAAAGAAGATGCGAAAAATTAGGTTTTTTTTCATAAAAAAATATTTTTTTAATCTTATTTGCACAGCACAGACCTCAAGGTTCGCACCTCGCGGCTTGTCATAATTTAAATATTTGTATTCAACGTTCTTCATAAAATATGTAAAGCAATAAATACTTTTGCTGGCCAGTCTGGCGATAGAGGGATTTATACCAGTAGCCCCACCAAACTTTATTCTCATGAGCCGCTACTGGCTAAAGGCAATATTCTAAACATTGTATTTGAAGAGTTCGATATAAAGTTTAAATGAAAATTCAGTGAATGCAAGTTAAGCTTTGCTGACGGTACTTCAAAAGATTAAACATTTATTTTTACTGTCTATTTTGGTAGTTTTCTTAACTACGATTTTCACGATAAATGTTTTTACTTGCAGTGCGAATTTTGATGCATTGGTTGTGAAAGCAAGCGGATTAGCAGCTGGAAAAGGAGTCATAGTTGCGAACGATAAGTGTGAGGCTGCAAAAGCTGTTGATGAAATTTTATGTGGAAAGAAATTTGGGCGCGCTGGAGAAGAAATAGTTATTGAAGAAAAACTGATTGGAGAGGAAGTATCTGTTCTTGCCTTTGTAGACTCGAACACCGTACACGTTATGCTTCCGGCTCAAGATCACAAAAGATTGCAAGATAATGATGAAGGCCCAAATACTGGCGGTATGGGTGCATACTGCCCATGCCCATTGATCTCGAAGGAGTGTCTGCAAACAGTTAAATCGATTGTATTACAAAAAGCAGTTGATGGTTTGAGGAATGAAGGTATAAAGTATCGTGGTGTACTTTACGCAGGTATCATGTTGACATCCGATGGGCCGCAAGTTCTCGAGTTTAACTGTCGATTTGGAGACCCAGAAACACAAGTCATATTGCCATTACTAAAATCAGATTTGGTAGAAATCATGCTTGCTTGTTGTGATAACAATTTAGATAAAATGAATCCGGAATGGGATATGAATTTGCATGCAGTCGGAGTTGTATTAGCAAGTGCGAAATACCCAGAAAGTTCAACAAAAGGATGTCTTATATCAGGTAATATAAAAAAATAATGTTGCTACGTTTCTATTATTACGCTTAGTAATAAATTGAGAAGAAATTAAACTCCGTTTATGAATATTTGTCAACTTGTTGGATTCTTTTATTCTTTATTGTATTTTGATACACCACAATATTGCCTAGATGTTCACCATAGCAAGATCACTAAAGGGATGTTACTTCGCAAGTGGTCGTCCCCTATCGCTGAGTCGTTTGGCTACGTGTATGTCACAACCCCACATCTGTAACGTATGAGCGTATCGATCGGGCGGTGTAAAATGACCAACTCCCCTGCACTTATTACATTTTTTGGCAAATGCCGGACACGACCTCGGACCATGCTTCGTTCCGCATCGACGACAATTGATTTTTTTGCCTTTGACTACGACACTCACGTTCACTGAATTGTGATCGAGTCCCGTATTTTGTAGCTGATTTATTTTCTTCGACGTGCGTTCAGCTGCTCTGCAAATTTTCAAAGCTTTGTCGATTTTCAATTCGTCTTCGGTCCATAACTTCTCTCTGGTTGCGTCCGCGTAAATGTCAACAACAATTTGATCCATAACGAACTCGTCTGCGTTTGAACCGTATCCGCACTTTCTCACTTGTGATTGCAACTCCTGAAGAAAATCTTCGAAATTTTCGTTTGATTGTTGCTTGATTCAGTGGAACTGACAACGCTCGTATGTTTTATTTTTCGATGGCATAAAATACGCAGGTAATTTTTCCTTTATTATGGCCTTATTTGCAATCTCGTCATTTGCTAGATTTAAGGCTTCCCGGCCGACGCTCGCTTTGAAATTTGCCACTTGGATGGTTGGCGATTCCCCGGTTATCTTATTCGCGATGAAATAATTTTCGTATAATTCCCACCATTCGGTCCACTCGATCGATGTCGCTATTTACTATTAATGGCTTTGGCGGTTTTATTCCACTCATTTTTGAATTTGGAGGAACAATAAAGAACGTTTACTAACTTTCGTCGCGATGAGTCACTCGTGCACTGGAATTGTATAACTGCACTGTTTCTTTGTTTCCGATCGTATGATAGTATTGTTGACCACGTTCACACCGTTCCTTTGTTCACTTGCAGTGTTTTAATCAATGTCAATTTCACTTTATCAAAACTTTTCCGTCGCTTTCGATATTATTTTCTTCGAAAATGCTTCAGACGATAATAAAGGCCCAACTTCTGACACCATGTAACGTATGAGCGTACCGATCGGGCGGTGGTTGGTATGCGACTGACTTTATTCATATGTTAGTATACTATGTATATGTGACAACACCATACACATGCATAGACCGATAAAGCTTTTCTATCAATCCTTGTCTCCCTCGAGTTTAAATTAACTTTAATGTTCATCTGAAACAAAATGAAAATAAGTTATGATTTAATCTTAATTTAATATCTTGTCTGTAAGATATTTAGGTCCCTCTAAAGGTAAAGGCTTGGTCATTATATCTGCTACATTTTCTTTAGTCGCAACCCACTTGACTTTGAATCTATTCTCTTCAAGACATACATGTTTGATAAAATCTCCATGTATTTTTGCTATATGCCTTCTAGTCCGGCTCTTTTTTCTCTAATAAATCTATTTATTTCTTCTTAATTGCCATCAAACATCTTGAGTTTGTGACTACCATCTTTTTCAGTACAGTCTCCTGCAGACTTGTTATCACACCAAACTGCGACAGGAAACAGAGTCTTTCCTACTGCAAATCTCACAGCTTTATCAAGAAAGGCTAAATATTCTGCTTGGCATACAGATAATATGACATAAGATTGCTCACGATTTATCCATGTAATCACATTTTCAAACAATTTTATTACATTTATTTGTCCTGTTGATGTTGAATCTCCACGGTCTCGAAAACTAGCATCAGTGTGAGCTTCTAAGCTATCTAATTCAGTTGTTATATTTTAGCCCTGAATTGGCGGTGCCTATTTAAGGTATCTGAATATTCTTTTCACATCTTTGCACTCGTTTTAAGTTGGTTCTAATTGTCTTCTTGCTAGATAATTAACTGCACATGCTATATCTGGTCGTGTTGCATTTGCCAAATACATCAACCTACCTATTGCCTCCCTATATGGTACCTTCTTGGTTTGACCCCTTTTTTAATTCGTTTACCCATTTCTATCTCTAATTTCCTACTTTTATTTCTGGTTTCCCCTTGTCTGGTCACAAATTTTTCTAGAATACTTTCTGTGTAAATTGACTAATTAATCGTTTTGCTTCTCTTTGTCTTTCTTAATGTTTATGCCTAGAAAATTGTTTGGTTCTCCAAGGTCTTTTATCTGAAATGCTTTATTCAAATGATTTTTAATTTCCTTCAATTTTTCTTTTTCATTATTGGCTGCTAAAATATTGTCAACATATAAAGCTTATATGGCCATTTTGCCATTGTTCCTCCATGTATATAAACATACATGGTTTATGCAGATCGTTTTCTAGACCAAGTTTTCATTTTCTGCTGTAAATCTCTTGTTCTATTTTTTCGGACTTATTTTCAAACCATACAGTGCTCTCTCTAATTTACATACCTTTGAGTCTTTAGTGTAGTGGTATCTCCATATATATGTTTTCATCTAATATGCCATTCAGGAATGCTGTTTTGACATCCAATTATCAAGTATACAAGTTATACTTGTTAATTATTGCAAGTACTGCCGTGATGACTAAAAGTCTAGGGACTGGTGCATATTTCTCTTTTAAATTATAATTATTTCTATCTTTGAAGCTTGTGTCCAGTCGAGCTTTTTATCTTGCAGATCTATCAGCTTCCAACTTTCTCTTGGATACCCATTTTGAGTCTATGATGTTTAATCTTTGATTTTTTAATTGTAATTTCTCTCTATCTACTAGTTTCTACACTCTATTTTCATTCATAGAATATAATTTTTCTTTGACTGCTCTTTTCCAAAGCGAATCTTCTTTGGACCTCATAGCCTCTTCGAAAAACAGATTCTTTGTTGATTGAAACTATAAGACCTTGTTCCAACTTTTCTTCTTCGTCAATTACTTTATCGTTAGTATTTTCTCCTGAGGCATTCTCTAGCGTATTTATGTCTTTAATGAAGGTATCAATAGACTTTTTAACTTGCTGAACGTTACTTTTCTCTCCACATTTTCTATTGCCTTGACCTCTGGTATTAAGTCTGTTTATCATTTTTTCCATCTTGCTTTTTTTTGGTGTCTCTAATTCCTTTGGTATGTTGCGTGGTCTTCCTCTTTTCTTTGGTTCAGGGTTTTCTTCCTCTACTTTCTCTTAAGCCTCTTCTTCGAAACTTTTCATCCAGTTGCAGTTAGGTTTTTCTTCTTTGTGTGCCTCTGCTTTTCTTCAGCTGATTGTTCTTATAAACATCTGTATAAATAATTTTCTCACTAAATTTCACATGTCTTGATTTAAAGAATTCCCCTGAACTTGGATGCCTCAACAGATAATCAGTAGATGCATAGCCTATCAGCACTGCTTTCAGAGCATGTTGTCCAAACTTCAGACTCGACTTTGGAACTTTGATGTACCCTATAAATCCAATTTTTTTAATTGGATCCAAATGACAACTTGCACTATGTGCAAACTTTGTCAGTGGCGACCGATAATAAATGCAATGTATGTATGTACTCCTGCATCAACAGCCAAATCCCACATACTCTTGGGTAGTTGCATTAAATTAATAAGCTACACCATTATGTTCAGGTGTATATGGTGAAGTAAACTCTGTCTCTATATTCTCTCTTTTCAATATTTCTGAAAACTTCCCATCAGTAAATTCAGTTCCTTGGTTTTAACTGACGTAACAAACTTTCTAATGCTTTCCTAATAAATTTCGCGTAGAAATTAGGAATTTTTGTAGTGATTCTCCGGACTCATCTTTAGTTTTTATGGAGTATGCTCTGGCCAGTCTAGAGTAATCATCAATATCTATATAATTAAACGGCTAACATGAATCTTGTGGTACCATTTTAGCCGTTGTTTCTGGACCGATTTTCATAAAAAATACATCAATGGAAAGAGAATATCCTGTAGAAGTGCAGAATTGTATTTTTTGTGAAAATCTGTTTGGAAAATATAGAGAGAAAAAAGAAAATAGATTTTCTTACTAATACATACACAACGTTGAACGTTCACACAGCGATGAATACGAATGGTATACTAACTTTCAATATCAAAATAGAAACTCTAAAGGTGTATGGTTTGTGTAGTGCATACGATAGTGTTTTGCCCTTGCACGCGGGAGTCCCGGGTTCGTATCTAGGACTGGTCCAAGTGTTTTACACCGTTCATGTTGTATTGTATTTAGCCGTTCACTGGTTCGGTGTTGTGTTATAGCTTGCTCTCTGGGGACCATTCGTGTGTATTGTATTTAGCGTCGCCGCGGTAAACATGAATTGATTTTCGTAAAAAATACATCAATGGAAAGAGAATATCCTGTAGATGTGCTGAATTGTATTTTTTGTGAAAATCTGTTCGGAAAATATAGAAAAAAAATTGAAAATAAATTTTCTTACCAATCATACACATCGTTGAACGTTCATACAGCGATAAATACCAATGGTATACTAGCCTTCAGTATCAAGATAAAAACCCTGATCGTTTTTAGGCTGTTTAGTGCATGAAGTGGCAATTTGCCCTTGCACGCGGGAGTCCCAGGTTCATATCTAGGACTGTTGAAAGTGTTTTAGTTTCTTTTTTGGAAGCTAATCATCAAATTTCACCACATTTAGGAATATTTTCATTCTCACTTTATACCGTTCATGTGGATTGTGCGTTCACTGGTTCGGTGTTGTGTGATTGCTTTCTTTCTGAGGATCATTCGTGTGTATAGCGTCGCCGTTCATTAAGCAAATGTATGTGTACATTTCATCAATATTTGGTCATATTTTTTTAGTTTGTTTTGCTGAAGGTCGTCTACCATTCCACAAAAAAGCGTTTTCAGTTGAAGAAAACTTTCAAGATTTAAAAACGATGTTTGATTTTCCTAACATTATTTACAACAACCGGTTTGGTAGATCTCAAGAATGTAAAAATCGAATGATGACATGCGCAAAACGCTTAGCATTGTTATACGTTCGAGACGCATTGAAGCGCCAATAATTGAATAATGATTTTTAAACACTATTAAAACTCATAAACATTATTTAATCACAATAGAAAAACAAATTTAGCTTGCCGTTTTATTATATTGATTGATGATTTAAGTTAAATTCAAAAACCATTTCGTCTGGCACACCCAGACTTCTTCATAACATTGTCGGATATGCACAGGGACTTGAAACGCATGTTAAAAATACAACATCGAAGTGGTACCAAAGAGCGGAATAGCATATCGACGGAAAAAAACAAACTGGAAGGAGGAGAAAAAAGTGGGATATACCAGGTTACATAAGGGAAACTATAGAGATAGAGTAGATAGAGTAGAGTACCTGTAGGGATTAGAATGAATAGTAACTTAGAAAATGGAGCAATTAAGCTGATTAAATTTTGCGATGAAAATGTAAAACGTTTGGGATTGAAATAGAAACACAGAACTTAGGGAATTAGTTATACACTGAAGAAGTCTGGGAGTGCCAGAAGAAATGTACATCTGCTTTAAAAGTTTAAATACACGTTTTTAAGGAAATTTTGGAAAAAGGTTTTTGAATTAACTTAAATTTGTGAAAGCGAGATTGATGATTATTCGATCGAATTTCTAGAGTCAGTTATAATAAAAGCATCATTGCACTCGAATTTCGAGTGCTGGATTCTGCTAGTATACATTAATACTTTATTTACTTTACTTTATTTATTTTTCTTTACTCCCTCCAAAGTAAGCCGTGACTTGTGTCATGGAGGGAGGAGTAATAGTACAAACCTTTTACATTTCTTATCTTACAGGTCTACAATTCATATATATATAATATAAATATAATAGGTAAGGAACTAAGTATAGAAAGAAAAGACAAAAATAGAAAAGTGAGATCATTAAAAATTATACTATAATATAATATAATATAATATAATATAATAAGGGAATAGCAGAAAAACAAGATTGCGATTCACAAATTACAAGAATGAATTTGCAAACATCCCTAATAAACTTTTATATAATCTCGAATGGTATAGCATAATTTTAGTTGTATTCCGCTTTGATTAGTTATTCCCAAACTGGCAGTTTTTTAAATGAATTTTCAAATGATACTTAAAATGTTCTGCACTATTTGACATATTTTTCAAATATTGGGGCAATTCATTAAAGTATTTAGGGGCAATGTATGTGAAGTGTTTTTGCTCTATTGTTTTATTTGCACATATTGTTGTTACATTTTTATTTACTGTCCTAGTATTGTAATTGTGTTGGTATGGAGTGAGTCATATACGTTAAAATTTTCAGGGTGTTAAGGTTTTTTATGTCCAGAGTATTCGTCACGCAGTATATTTGTCTAGAAGGATATACCATGGGTACTTTGGCAAGGACTTTCAATGCTCGTTTTTGGGTTACTTGTATACAGTTTATGTATGAATCGTAAGTACCACCCCATGCAAGTATTCCGTAAGTCAAGATTGATTGAAATAGCGACTTGTATACCACTATCAGATCCTCCATTTTAAGTATATTCCTAAGGCTATAAAAACTATAGATTAGACTTCTAAGTTTACTATTTAGATTTGCTATATTCTCCTTCCATTTTAGATGACAATCTATGGTCACTCCCAAGTACTTAGTAGCTCTTTCATTGCAAAGTTCTAGGCTGTGATGTTTTCCATTATGTCTTACCGCTAATCTAATCATATGGGATTAGTTTGGGAGAGATTTTTTATTTATAGCGAATGGTAAAATTTTGGTTTTATCAATGTTAAGCATTAAGGAGTGGTTGTTTGACCAATTTATCGTTTTATTTAAAATGCAGTTAGTTTTTTGGTAGGTATCTGACCAGTTGATTCCTGTCACGACAATGGCCGTATCATCTGCAAATCCTAATTTAATGTTATCTTCAGAAAATTTAAACAGAGAAGCTACATATATGGTGTAAATAACTGGAGAAAGTACTGAACCTTGTGGGATACCGTAGCTCGTGTTTGTGACCACGTCACTAACGAGTCCTCTCAATTTTACCATTTGAGATCTATTTTGTAAATAATTTGTGAGTAGCTGCAAGGGTTTGTTTCTAATGCCTATTTGATATAGAGTACGTAATAGTTTGGTGTGACTTATAGAGTCAAATGCTTTAGAGTAGTCTAGAAAGATGCCCAGTGTTTTTTTATCATTTCTAAAATTTTTGATTACTGTGTCGGTAAGGTCTGCCAAAGCATCATCAACTCCTATTCCTTTCCTAAAACCGTATTGAGTATCGGGGATGATTTGGTTGTCTTCTATGTAGCTCGTCAATCTTGAATTTATGCATCTTTCAAAAATTTTAGCAATAGCGTTAAGTAAAGAGATTGGCCTATAGTTGCTCGTGATAGTCTTATCACCACCTTTGAAAATTGGTACAATCATAGCTTTTTTTTAATTTATCTGGAAATAAGCCCAAACCAAAACATTTGTTGAAGAGCACCGTTATGGGTCCCTTTAAGTATGACTGTAAATATTTTATTATTTCCGTCGAAAGGCTATCTTCCCCTGGCGCAGTTTTGTCTTTAAGGTCATTTATTTTTGATGTTACTTCGTCCTCAGTGATTTTGTAGAAATGAAGCTCCGATTTTACATTAAAACTGATTGTATCTTCATCTACTGTTGAATAGTTTGTTCCTATATCTCATGCAACGTTGAATCCAACATTATTGAAGTATTCATTAAATTCATTGGTAATTTTTTTTCCATTTGTTTCTAGTCCAGTCCCTGGAATATTTAATCTGGTGCACGATTGATTTGATTTCGTTTTGTACGTTAGTTCATTTATAATCTGCCAGTACTTTTTCATATCTGTTCCCGCTACATCTATTTTTGTTTTGTAATATGATTGTTTCGCTTGCCTGATCGTCTGCGTTAATATATTTCTGTACTGTTTATAGTGAGTCTTTAGTAGTTCATTATGCGGTTGTCGTCTGACCTTTTGTCCTAATCTGTTTCTTGCCCTTATGGACTTGACAATTGTTTGTGTTATCCATGGTTTTAAAATGTTAGTCTTTACTTTAAATAATGAAGTATGAGAAGCCTTTTCTATTTTAGCGCTAATATCCTCGGTTAGCTTTTGAATGAAATTGTTTACGTTTCCACAAACTAAATATTTCGCCTTCCATTCAGAGTCTTCTTCAAATATTTGTCTTAGTTTAACTTTATCTGTTTTCATTTTAGTCACATTCCCAGTATTTTCACGGTTACTTGGTTTTTTCGCGCCCCATTTCAAAGCTAATATTTGAGCGAAATGGTCAGTTATGTATGTTTCGTGGATGTTTGCAAATACACTGATCTTGTTTGTTATATTTGTTCGTCTGATAAATACATGATCTATACATGTTCCTTTATTATTTTGTATTCTTGTAGGTTGGTTGATGAATTGAAGGAAACCTTCACTAAGTAGATTTGCTATATAGTTATTTTGGTTCTCGTTAATATTATCCAAGAGATCAATATTAACATCCCCTATTATGATGTCCATGTTATTTTTGATACTAGTTGAAATATAATTTGATAGTTCTCTTATAAATTCTGGCGCATTTGTGTTCGGTGATCTATATAGTCCTAAAATCCCTATACTTATACCTTCTATTTTCAGTTTTATCTGCAAACCATTTATAAGGCTTAGGTTTTCTACCTCTTTGACGCTATATTCAAGTTTTTTATTAATATAGATAAACACTCCCTCACATTTATTTTGTTTTTTCAAAGTGAAATGCAAATCATAGTTTTCTAAGTTGAAGGCAACATTAAATTTAGTATGCGGAAGCAAGTAACTATGATGATGCGTTTCCGTTAACACTATTATGTGCAACTGCATTGAATTATTCTTAAACTCACTTATCAGTGCTCGTAATTCATTAATGTGTTTTTTATACTCCTTATGTTTAGGTGTAATATCGAAAGTTTTGAATCAGGTAGAATTGTTCTATATTCAGTTGGTCGAGATGTATATTTATTAGTTGTTTCATTCTTATTGAGATAATCGCATACAAAATCAGTCATGTTGTAGTAGTTTTAAATTATGCGTAGTTTTAAATTATGTTGCGAATACTTTGCGCGTTCCAAAGTATACAGTCAACGTTTGCCTTACTCATATAGGAATTTGATTGCAATTTCTGTTAAAACTATGAACTGGTCATTACGATTGTTGCATAGTGCTAGTCTAGTGATAAGTTCCTTGGCTATGCTCATCACCTGACTGGCTGAGAACAGATTTTCATTGGGTGATTGTATGTGCGATGGAGCGCTTAATGACCCAGATGAGATGTGGGTTTCATCGTATCCGTGTGTATAATCTGAAGTGGTCTTGCGGGTCTTTTTCTCGTCTCTTTAAATGACAACTTCTGCATCTTCGACATGATGCACACTTCACACTCAGCCACCGCATCGTCAAATTTTACTTTTTTAAATCGCTTATCAAGGTTTTGTAACTTTTTTAGATAGTTCAGTGATGCGTGACCTAGTCTATCATGTCATAACATTGCTTCGTTGATCTTCTCTGAAAAACTATTATTACCTTCCATGGGATTACTTATAAAAATCTCTTCCAAGTCTTGAGGTGACTCCAAATCGTCTATCTTTATCACATTTCTATTAATTAAACTGCAATCCCATTTTTCTTTTTTCTGCTTTAGCTCACTATTTATTTCTTCAGTACGTGTTTTAAAAACCTTTTCTTTTACTGGAGTCTTGAGATTGCTTTCTTTCTCCCTCCCAATCGCGTAATCTACTGGTGCAATAGATCCATTGCGAAAAGGTGGGGATTCAAACCCAAAATCGTATAATGGCTCTATACGGCAATATTGGAACCAATCCAAGTGCTCTGCGATTCGATTAAAAGCACTGCATCTCTGGCAGGGGCGAAATATTGACCACTCCACCATACTTAGGAGGGATGAACCAACGCCAAGGAAAGTATACCTCACTTGCCCGATTCCCTGCTTCCATTAAGGTTTCATGTCAGTCGTCCCAAGTAGGGATGACTGGGAAATAGAAAGATTGGGATGCAGGAATCGGTCGACATATATACTGATGGTTCTAAAATGGATGGAAAAGTTGGCTGTGATGTTGTCTCAGAGCAGCTATGCTTGAAACTATCCTTCCAGACCATTGGAATATTTTTCAGGCAGAGATCATTGCAATATACAAGGCAGTAGACGGGTTGAGAAACCAGAAAATGTCGCTTCACTGTGAAGTGATCCTACATTGGGTACCGGGACATAGTGATATGCCGAGAAATGCAGAAAAGCAGATGCCCTAGCCAGAACTGGCACTGAGGTCCAGGAGTATACATTTACACCCCAACGCCAACTTCTAGTTCATAAAGCTAGGCAGCATTGTATGAAGGCTGCAAATAGGGCCTGGCTTCTGAAAGAAACCTGCAGGACAACCAGGCAAACTTGACACGCACTGAGCTCCAAACGCACCAAGCAGCTCATAACTGTACTGACGGGGAATCGTCTAATTGGCAGACACGCAGAAAGATTGGGTGCTCCCTTCAACGAAGGGAGAAGGGGGGAAGTTGCAAATCGGAAGAAGAGGCAGAACAATTCAACATTTCTGTGCGAATGCCCAGTACTATCCAGAAAACGCATGTAAACTTTAGGCTCAGTTCTAGTGCCGTCTCAATCTTCTGTGCGCTTATTGTGGCCTAAGTGATCTTTTGATAAAGAGGACTGCCACTTCAACCAACCAACCCTCCCAATCGCAGATTCCGTAATCTTACTGTTTTCAGTTTCTCTCTCCCATTTTAACAACTTTTTCTCTCGATTATAGTTCTGCAATTGCATGCGAATCTCATCATTTTTAAACTTCATATTCGATTTCATCATAAGGTTGATATCGTTCTTGCTTCTTGATCCTCAAATTTATTGTTCAACTAGGTTTCTCATAAACTCCCTTCAAAATAGTTTTATTTGACTCCGTATCATATACTCTGAAAACAGTGTCATCTAGATAAATGCTGAGTCTGCTAATTTTGGCGATAACAACAGATTCTCTGATACGTCTTTTGCAGTAAAAACGTTTTACAAATTAACTACATTCTTTTTGACTGAATCTGTATATAATAGCAAATCGCCTTTTCAATCATCTCTCTTATGACCTCTTTTAGCTTGGCAGTGATAGCAAAACCATTTGTTATGCTCTTTTGAGACTAATGCCCTTCTTTGTTGCACTGAGCCTTTTGCGATTTAGGCTTTTCCTCTTTATCGTTCGTTATCACCACCTTTGAAAATTGGTACAATCATAGCTTTTTTTTAATTTATCTGGAAATAAGCCCAAATCAAAACATTTGTTGAAGAGCACCGTTATGGGTCCCTTTAAGTATGACTGTAAATATTTTATTATTTCCGTCGAAAGGTTATCTTCCCCTGGCGCAGTTTTGTCTTTAAGGTCATTTATTTTTGATGCTACTTCGTCCTCAGTGATTTTGTAGAAATGAAGCTCCGATTTTACATTAAAACTGATTGTATCTTCATCTACTGTTGAATAGTTTGTTCCTATATCTCATGCAACGTTGAATCCAACATTATTGAAGTATTCATTAAATTCATTGGTAATTTTTTTTCCATTTGTTTCTAGTCCAGTCCCTGGAATATTTAATCTGGTGCACGATTGATTTGATTTCGTTTTGTACGTTAGTTCATTTATAATCTGCCAGTACTTTTTCATATCTGTTCCCGCTACATCTATTTTTGTTTTGTAATATGATTGTTTCGCTTGCCTGATCGTCTGCGTTAATATATTTCTGTACTGTTTATAGTGAGTCTTTAGTAGTTCATTATGCGGTTGTCGTCTGACCTTTTGTCCTAATCTGTTTCTTGTCCTTATGGACTTGACAATTGTTTGTGTTATCCATGGTTTTAAAATGTTAGTCTTTACTTTAAATAATGAAGTATGAGAAGCCTTTTCTATTTTAGCGCTAATATCCTCGGTTAGCTTTTGAATGAAATTGTTTACGTTTCCACATACTAAATATTTCGCCTTCCATTCAGAGTCTTCTTCAAATATTTGTCTTAGTTTAACTTTATCTGTTTTCATTTTAGTCACATTCCCAGTATTTTCACGGTTACTTGGTTTTTTCGCGCCCCATTTCAAAGCTAATATTTGAGCGAAATGGTAGTTATGTATGTTTCGTGGATGTTTGCAAATACACTGATCTTGTTTGTTATATTTGTTCGTCTGATAAATACATGATCTATACATGTTCCTTTATTATTTTGTATTCTTGTAGGTTGGTTGATGAATTGAAGGAAACCTTCACTAAGTAGATTTGCTATATAGTTATTTTGGTTCTCGTTAATATTATCCAAGAGATCAATATTAACATCCCCTATTATGATGTCCATGTTATTTTTGATACTAGTTGAAATATAATTTGATAGTTCTCTTATAAATTCTGGCGCATTTGTGTTCGGTGATCTATATAGTCCTAAAATCCCTATACTTATACCTTCTATTTTCAGTTTTATCTGCAAACCATTTATAAGGCTTAGGTTTTCTACCTCTTTGACGCTATATTCAAGTTTTTTATTAATATAGATAAACACTCCCTCACATTTATTTTGTTTTTTCAAAGTGAAATGCAAATCATAGTTTTCTAAGTTGAAGGCAACATTAAATTTAGTATGCGGAAGCAAGTAACTATGATGATGCGTTTCCGTTAACACTATTATGTGCAACTGCATTGAATTATTCTTAAACTCACTTATCAGTGCTCGTAATTCATTAATGTGTTTTTTATACTCCTTATGTTTAGGTGTAATATCGAAAGTTTTGAATCAGGTAGAATTGTTCTATATTCAGTTGGTCGAGATGTATATTTATTAGTTGTTTCATTCTTATTGAGATAATCGCATACAAAATCAGTCATGTTGTAGTAGTTTTAAATTATGCGTAGTTTTAAATTATGTTGCGAATACTTTGCGCGTTCCAAAGTATACAGTCAACGTTTGCCTTACTCATATAGAAATTTGATTGCAATTTCTGTTAAAACTATGAACTGGTCATTACGATTGTTGCATAGTGCTAGTCTAGTGATAAGTTCCTTGGCCATGCTCATCATCTGACTGGCTGAGAACAGATTTTCATTGGGTGATTGTATGTGCGATGGAGCGCTTAATGACCCAGATGAGATGTGGGTTTCATCGTATCCGTGTGTATAATCTGAAGTGGTCTTGCGGGTCTTTTTCTCGTCTCTTTAAATGACAACTTCTGCATCTTCGACATGATGCACACTTCACACTCAGCCACCTATCTCAGTTGCATGCGTATGCGAGCAGAATTAGGCGCGTTGACCAGTTAGTTTAGTGTCATTTTCATGCAAGTTCATTCATGTATCATTTATTTTTGTTACAATCGATAGAAATCATGTTTTGTTAATAATATAATAAAGATAAACACGGAACGATTAGGAAACAAAAAAAAAGTGTGTGTGTAACAAGTACGCGCGGGGAAGTTATACTTCTTTCGCAGTTGTTGGATTCGTGGAATTTGATATGTGATACTGAAATCAAAAATTAAATGACAAACTAAAACAACATTATGAAACAGCATTATTTTTCCATTTTTATCATTTTTTGGTTAAAATCATCTCTGGAAATGTTTTCAGTGGGCAATGCCATTTTTTAGCTTTGTTGATCTAAAGGTAGGGTTGTTTTTGTGATAGAATTCCTATTTTTCTGTACCTTGCGCCTATGTACATATGTATGTATGTATGTATGTATGTATGTATGTATGTATTTTTACCAAAATAATCAAGTCTTTGAATGTATTTAATTATTTATTATTCAATTATTAATTTGATATATATTATTTATTAATAAGTATTAAATTATACGTTATTATCATTTAGTTCACTATTATTGAATAAATTTGATTAATATTGTTGTTTTGTGTAATTGATTATTTAATATGATTACTTATACAAAATAATTTCCGGTAAGGTAGCTGGTTTTGTGACCCACACATTATATGGGACGATGACAAACTCATACACTGTTCACATACCTCTACAGTTACCTTAAGACGATCAGTACGTATGCTAGTTGTCCAGCTTTTTTTCTGATTCCCTCACGCACAAAGTTCATTTAACTTACAACAAAATAGTATCATAAAAGTTTTACTGTATTATTATAATTATATTATAAATATTAAATTAATAATTGGTAAATAAATAATTATCAACATTGAGTTAACATTGTACTTACCAACTAATACGAAATTATGCATTTTGCATTAAATTCACAACCAACAGACACGCACTTACACAAAAGGTTCAAATAAAACTCTTTCCCAGTTTCCCGCAAGCGCTGCACAGAATTTATTATAATTTAATGGCGGTTCCTCGATCTAATATTCGTCAATCCGAACGATTCATGCCATTAGATGGTGATACTGTTCTACCCGGTGATGGAACATCTCATCAAAATCAATGGACAAGTCAAACGATGATCGCACGTAGCTGTGCAGAGGCGTCGTCGTCCGGTCTATCATGAAAGTCAAGCATTGCGGGCCGCAATGCGTACTTAGATGGGGGACCCGGCGAAGCAAAGCGTCAGGGTGGTATATGGCATACAGAGAATGTTGCGCCTGCTGCCTTCACTCTAGTACCCTGCCCCCTCACTCCATTGCAGCTTCAAGACTATCTGGCACGAACGAACGAACGAACACTCAAACGTAACGCCACGTGACCAAAAATTTTTCTCACTACCCTGCGTAAAGAAGTATAACTTCAAAAATGAATCAATGATGACCTATTGATAGCGGCGACGATGAATAACTACAAATAGCAAAAAGTCGAATACGGCGTCGTATTGCGGTAAAATTAAAATCACTCAAGTATCTACTTCAACGGTTGCTTCGTTGTTGAAATCTTTCACACCGTCAAAATATTCACCTTGTTTGGTGCCACTCTCTGAGATTACTGGTTTGAAACCCTTCGCTCTGCGGCACTCAATGGCAAATTGCCGACTAGATGCATTTTGTTGGTTTACGACCAAATTTTCGAAGAAATCACTTAGCAGACAAAGTTATTCGCAGAACAACTAAAAACACCGAAAAGCCACATGCCGTCATCTCGATTGCAAAATTGAAAGCCAACAAGCAAAACAGAGGTGTATTATTTGGCTTAATTTTGTATAAGGGGCTGGTACCACTACCAAAAGTGGTATAAAAAGCTTGCATTCCAAATGCTTCTAAACATATCGTTGGTAAACGCCATGATTTTATTTAAATCGATATTAAAAAGCAAAATCTCGATAGTCGATTTCAGAAAGGTTGTTGTAGGTCTAGCGAGAATTAAGTGAAGGTGGTGTCGAAGGTTTTATAAAATTAATTGTGCGAGGCTAATCAATGAATGGAATGCCCTTCTCAACCACATTATTGCTTGAATAAAGATCATCGCCGACTGTTTTCCTTTTAAGACAAACATGTTTATGCAAAGAGCGTGCCAGATCCCATCAACTTAAAAACATTTACTTCTAACACCTTATGCGTAGATTAGGATTTTGTGTGTTTAAATTTGTTATTTTTACTGAATTTTAGACTTAGTTTTCAAATGGCATTGTTATTGTGTTATTATTTTATTTTTACTTAAAATTAATTGTACTTATGTTATTAGATATATACTTGTCTTTCACGAATGATATTCTTTAAACATTCTAATATAGCGACTTTTAGCTGCTGGATGATTGACAAAAGCTGAAATTTTATAGGGTGTGGCACTTTTCAACGTCATGCAGATTATATTAACTGAAAATGTCAGCAAGAAATTGATCATTGGTATATTATTAAATTCTGAAAATTTCTTATACACCGGTCATCGGTGATCGGCATAGAGCCATGAATGGAGTTTTTTTCCGGTCTCCGATTACCCCATGGCAAATAACGTATTTATTAGATTTTATAGTGATTTTATTCTTTTTTTGAAACAATCCTAGAAATTTAGTAATTTTGAGGCTTTACACTAGTCTAACCCGTTACACCAGCTTCACCCTTTACACCGGTCTATTCCCTAACACCGGTCTAATCCTTTATACCAATTTTCTGCGGCTCATAGTTAAAGTAGCGTTTAATGGTACGGTTTAGCTTATTATGTGAATACTATCGTAAATGCCATCAAAACAAAACATCTAAATACAATATTTAGAGTAGTGAAATTAGTACACTGTTCAGTGCCTTCTTCCTGAATTAGTCAGTTGAAAATTAAGTTCGATTTATTTTTAAGTTGATACAAATTTATGAAACTCTCAAAACACAATTGTAAATATAAAAAACAGTCTAAGTAGAATTGAATACTCAACATTTAGTATATTTTTAACATTTTACTTACTCTGTTAAAGTGTGAAGGTTGATTTTAAATAGATACATCAAATAAAATAAGATCGTAACTTTTGTACTAATAAGATTTTTTATGATATTTTAATACTTTCTTCCATTTGCAGGACTTCCGAAAAATTGTGACACCGTTTTAACGTTCCATAGTGGCACTAAATCTGATTCGTCTGGAAACTTCATAACAAATGGTGGAAGAGTTATAGTTATAGTTCGAGTAGCATCTGATTTGAAAACTGCAGCGCAAGAAGCTACAGCTCTTTGTGAAAAGATTGCCTTTAAATCCTCTTATACTCAATTTAGAAAAGATATTGGGAAAAAAGCACTCAAACTGTAAATATTTGATTTTAATGAAATGCAAATAAAATAAATAAGCATTCGAAATTTTTCATTCATTTTTGCAGTTTTGGTCTATCATACAAAGACAGTGGCGTGGATATTGATGCTGGCGACGCCCTTGTGCAAAGAATAAAACCTCTAGCTAGGGGTACGCATCGTAAAGGAGTAATGGGTGGGATAGGTGGCTTTGGAGGGCTCTTGAACGTTAAAGAGGTGCATTTCATGGCTTGTCTGTCAACTGTAATAGGTTCATGGAAGAAAAAGTCAGATATGTAGACGATTGCATACATTGGCAAAAAAATTCTGCGATATATTACACTTGACGAAATGGTTTTTTATAAGTTTTTATTAACTTCCTATGATGCTTTTTTAGTTGGGGTATGCACGGCCTACTTTGTATGAAGTTACGAGAGGAGTAAACGCAAAGGTTAAAATGGCGATTGATTGTGAAATGTATGAAAACATAGGAAACGATCTCGTTGCGATGTGTGTAAACGACGTTTTGGAGGGTGGTGCCGAGCCAGTGGCCTTTTTAGATTATATGGCTTGTGGGAAATTGAAAGTACCTGTAGCAGCTCAAATCATTAAAGGAATATCTGAAGCATGTCGTGAATCAAATTGTGCATTACTAGGTACATGTTTCTTTTTTTATTATTGTGACTGTATCGAAGTTAAAAACTAAAATAGGCAAAAATCACCGCTTTTAAAAAGTTTACTATTCCTATCCCTATTTAAGGATGTATTTTTTTTATTACATCGCGTTGTTTTGAAAATTTGGATGGATAGTTACAAGAGCAGTAAACTTTCTCAATGCATTATTATTGCAATGTATTTATCTGTTAATTTTCAACAGTCTTACTCGTCAAAACATAACCGTTTTTTAAAAATATCGATCAGTAGTTGCTATGAAATTTGGTACAAATAATAAGGATGGTATTTCTTACTGTCAGTTTCGTTTCATGTGTAAGTATGTGATGCATACACTTCTGTTTCGATGCTTTCTTCATCAACCTCTACCGGCCTCGCGTAGTATAACTCGAATAATATCGTAAACTTCAAACTATGCGCCAACCAGACGTCGGCGGAACAGCCTTTGGATAAATTATGCTATATGTAGATTTCTTTGGTCCTCGATATAAAATACATTCATTTCAGATAAATTACAATTTAAACTATTAACAAGTATTTCGATATTGGTCTATAAGGGGTTTCGTATGTAAAATAGAGAATATTATTTGTCTTCATAATATGATACGCTGATCGATTTCCGAGAAGTTGTCAATATTCCATTAGCATAGTTGTCGAATAATTGGGTCATTCCTATGTTGTTGGTATTGGCATCATCTTGAAAAGGCGGATATAAAAATGTATCCTCATCGTTTTTTACTGAAAATGTTGTGTCATGCAATTAGAAGTTATAGCCGTATTAGATTGTGTCGTTAATTTGGACATTTTCCTTATCAAACGGTCTATTCTTAATCAACCAAAATTTTTCACGATGTTTTTTTTTAGATTCCCTGATTCGTTCAAGCCGAGTAATAACAAACTATAATGAAACCAATATATCTTATGAAGATATAATAGCTTGTTCACCGAACCCGTATTGCCTAAAAGTCCAGTGATGAAATTACAAAATCTTTTAATTTTTACTCAAGAGTACCTTTATAACTCAATAATAAGTTATTAAATGGTGATTCTGCAGTTCTTCGCTGTGCCGAGTTTTGCCGCAAATTCTTCGATAACCTTGTATCATGTTGCTGAGGCGTATGTGATGCTAACGCTTCCCGATGCTTGTGGAGTTGCTTCTTAGCCTCATTGTTCGCTGTGTTACAGTTTCGTTTTTGTTTATTTCATTTACCACTTTCTTCTCAAGAATTTTAAACAAGTAAACGAAAACTTCGTGAGGCACGGTGTGCCTCGCTTTAAGTAGTATTGTGTATGTATGTATTATGTTTGTTCGGTTCCGTGGTTACAATTAAATATATTACCTCATTTAGCTTACAAAATTGAATAATACTGCGTAACTAACTATTCACTTCAGATGCGCTCCATTATATGTCTGTGTAGTGTTGTACTTTTCCGTGTCGTGTCGCGTCGCCTTCATCCGCCTATTCTCATACTAGCTCGCGCAAACGGCAAAGGGTGACTGACTATTTTATCCAACATGAAGCCACAATCTTAGGCACGCTACAAATCTTAACTTCAGTGTTGTATCACTATGGACGATCCTGTCACCACAGTCGGCGGCACGTTGTAATTTTTTTTAGACAGATTCAAAGTATTCTAAGTTTGAATTGAAGTTTGGAGCTTAATGACTGAAGCAAAAAGATAAAGAGGAATAGAACAACCCAAATATGTGTGACTATCTTTTCATTTAATTACGAAAACACTAATAAAACTTCAAATCGGAATGGCGTAAAATTAATTAAAATTATCATGGGGTAAGACGCATATTTGTAAATAATTCGGATAACTTTGATGTTAAACTAGATGTATAAAACCAACAACAGCCATAAAAGCATCCATACTTCGTCATTAGGTGGAGCAGCACAAGAATTAGTATTGTTTTCGTACTTGCCCTAAAATGTAATAAGTTAGTTTCTGCTGTTGTGTTATTAAACGTAATCATTGGAATTTGACAGTCCCGTAGCAAGTAAGAATTTAAATTTCAATGCCATTCACACTGGGAAATAGCCGTTCACATGGTTTGTGCAGGCGATATTACTGCAGCATCAGAACTGAAGAGTTTCAACTCTGAGTTCAAAAACAAGTCTCTGCTTCAAACTCACAATATTAATCTAACATAAAACCAGCAGATTCTCAAGTGTCTTTAGGCAGACAGAATCTCTGCATCATCAGGATTTAAGAATCGAAGTTTGAAATAACTACCATAATAATGCTTGTCATTGGTTTAGTAAGAAACAGTTAAGTATAGGTTGGTTGGTTGGTTGTAGTGGCAGCCCTCTTTGTCGAAAAGATGGCTCACTTAGGCCAAGATAGGCCCATTGTGATACCACAAAAAGACGAGGGCGGCACCTGAACCTGTGAGATGACGAGAACCATTTCGATTGTCGTATGAAGCCGATATTTAAATCAGCTACTTCCGTGAGGCTGTCCAGGAATGGTGAGCCTAAGGTTTTCATGCGTTTCTTGGACAGTGCCGGGCATTCACACAGAAAGTGTTGGACTGTCTCTGCCACTAAAAACCACATGGGGGCTCAACCGGGATGTGACCATATTCGAGTCCATTAAACCGTGATAATAGCGGAAAACGCCGACAATCGTGTTCGAAGCGAAATACCGTTGCCGCCGCAGTGTGAAACAGCGTTCATTTTTGCGTCGTGTAGTGAGTGAGAAAACTACGAGAGAGAAAATGGCGCGGAAAGTGCTACAGGCAAATGAGTGGATAGACTTTTATACAAAGAATGGCTTAATGGAAGAATGCATTATTCGTGGAGTAAGCGAAGTTGGCTCAAAAGAGGAGCTGACGGCCCGCATCATCGAGTTTGATCGGCAAAATCCAATCGAGGAAAGCGTGGTTGATGAAATAACGGAACGTGTAGGAACGGACAGTAAAAATGACGACAAATACCAACACCATAGGAACATCAACGTGCTGGAGTGTAACTCTCGGATAACAAGTGCTACTTACTCGTTTCGTGAAATGGAAGATAGCCTGGAGGCATTTGGTGCGGAAGACGGACAAGACATTGGCAGCTGGCTCGACGAGTTTGAGGGCGTATGTGCTAGTATTGGTTGGAACGAACAACAGAAGTTCATATACGGCAAGAAGCTGTTAACAGGAACCGCACGCAAATACGTCTTTTCCCAGAGTGGGATAGATAGTTGGCAGGCACTGAAAAATGCTCTGCAAAGTGAATTTCAAAGGAGATTTAGTTCACTAGAGTTGCACGGCAAAATGCTGAAACGGCGGAAAAAGGCAGACGAGAGCTTGCTGGAATACGTTTACGAAATGCAGCGCACCGCTAAAGCGGGGAATATGGACGAAGCCACTATATGTGAATATGTGTGCGACGGAATTCCAGACGATGTGATAAGTAAATCGTTACTGTACGAAGCAAATACTATAGCTGAGCTAAAGTCAAAGCTGCACATATACGAGAAAATGAGGCAAAAAATGCAGACGAGAGGCACAAATCGGAAGCCGATGGAAAAGCAGCAAGTAAAAACAGCTGAAGATGGGCTACGCCGTTTTTTGCGTGGTGGAATTGGTCATCGCGCTAGTGAGTGTCCAGACAAAGAAAAAGGGCAAAAGTGTTTCGTATGTAATGCTTATGGGCATGTGTCTCGTCAATGCCCACAAAAAATGAACAAACACTTAAGAGACCCAAAAGTGAATTTGATCGAACGAATTTCGAGAGATGAGGACATTGTGAACGTTAAGATCGGTAACAGAGAGATAAATGCTGTTGTAGATACCTATAGTGATTTGAATCTAATCAAAAATGATTTGTGGGACGAAATAAAGACGCCATGCGTCAACGTGATTCCATGCAATTTGAGAATTCGTGGATTCGGTAACTCGGTTAGCCATGCGACTAAGCAAGTGAAAATAGAAGCAATAGTTGACGGTGAAACGTATTCAATTAACTTTTATGTTGTGCCGAGAAATTCTATGGGCGCAGTGATGTTAATAGGACGAGAGTTTTTGAAAACAGTAAACTACGCGATCACTCCGGATCACGTTACAATTCGACCACGAGTGAAGTGTGAGACAAAATCAAACGTTTGTCACCAAAATCTAGAGCATGATATGAATGAAATCGTGAACATCGATTATGAACAATTGGAATTGGATTTAAATGTACCCAGTGAGTTTAAGTCAATTGTGGACCGTTTGGTGCAAAATTATAAACCAAAAATATGTGAAACATCCATAGTTCAGACAGTGATTTCCTTATCTGACGAAACGCCGATCTATCATCGACCACTAGAGAAGACAATCGTAGAAAAACAGGTGGAACAGTGGCTCGACGAAGGGATAGTTCAACAATCAACAAGTGAGTTCGCCAGTCCCGTCGTTGTTGTGAGGAAAAAGGACGGTGCATATCGATTGTGTGTCGATTATCGTGATTTAAACAGTAAGATAATCAGGGATAGATTCCCAATGCCTTTAATCGAGGATCAACTTGATCGGCTAGTGTCAGCGCGAGTATATACGACACTTGATCTGAAAAATTCTTATTTCCACGTGCCTGTGGAAAAGAAGAGTCAGAAATATACGGCATTCGTAACTCACCAAGGTCAGTACGAATTTATGAGAACACCGTTTGGTCTCTGTATCAGTGGGACAACGTTTGGACGTTTTATCAACGCCATATATCAAGATGCAGTTAGAAATGGAATTGTGTTAACCTTCGTAGACGATCTCATCATTCCGTCGATTAATGTGGAAGAGGGTATCAGTAAACTCAAGCAAGTTATTGCGAAAGCCGAAGAAAACGATTTACAATTCAAGTGGAAAAAGTGTGCTTTCCTTCAGACAAGAGTGGAATACTTAGGATATGTGATAAGCCAAGGAAATATTGAACCATCACCGGAGAAGGTTGATAAAGTGCTGAACTTTCCAATACCTAAAACTGTGACGCAATTACAAAGGTTTTATGGTCTAGCGAGCTACTTTGGGAAATTTATTCCAGAGTTTGCGAAGCGGGCTCAGCCATTGAGCAGGATGCTGAAAAAGGGGAAGATATTTGAGTTCGGTGAGGAGCAGGTTCAATCATTCATCGACATCAAAGGCGCTTTAGCAGAAAAGTCAGTTCTACATTTGTTTGATCCGAATTCAGAAACCGAACTTCATACAGATGCGAGCAAAGAGTGCTTGGCAGCGATTCTTCTACAAAAGCAGCCTAAGGATCACCAGATGCATGCGTGCTATTATTATAGTCGTATGACCAATGAAGCGGAAAAGAACCATCATTATATGAATTGGAGTTTTTGGCGATCGTGGAGGCAGTCAGGAAATTCAGAGTATACTTGCTCGGCATTAATTTCAAGATAGTTACGGATTGTGCAGCGTCAAGTTGACGCTTTCAAAAAAGGAGATTAATTCAAGAATAGCACGTTGGGCTGTAAATATGTCCGAGTTCACGTATACAGTAGAACATCGATCTGCAGAGAAGATGAGGCACGTAGATGCATTGACGAGAACGACGATGATGGTGGGTGCAAACGATGTGACCCATAAGGTGCGAGCTGCTCAAAGTGGAGACGATGGTATTAAAGCTATTAAGCAGGCGCTGCAGACGGGACCGTATGAAAACTATACTTGCTATGATGATATTGTGTTCGTAGAAACGGAAGGCAAAAGAAGAATGGTAGTACCGGAGGGAATGCAGATGGAGCTGATTCATCGTTTCCATGCTCGAGGTCATTTTGGAATTAGGAAAACGAAGGAATTGATTTCTGAGGAATTTTTCATTCCCAGAATAGAACAGAAGATTCAGCGATGCGTCGAAAATTGCATAGAATGTATCGGTACAAATCGGAAGTCGGGTCTAAAAGAAGGGCTGCTGAATTCCATACCGAAAGGAGAGCAGCCATTAGATACATTTCATTTGGATCACTTGGGTCCTTTACCTTCGACTCGAAAATGTTATAACTACGTGCTGACGATTGTAGACGCCTTCTCAAAGTTCACATGGGTCTTCCCGGTGAAATCAACGACGGCGGAGGAAACTATCAGAAAGTTGGAGGTTATAGCAGCAGTGTTTGGAAATCCGCGGAGATTTGTGACTGATAAAGGAGTAGCGTTTACATCAAATGTGTTCCAGAGATACTGTAAGGAAAACAGCATTGATCTACATTGGATATGTACGGGGGTGCCTCGTGGTAATGGTCAGTGTGAGCGAGTTAACGCTATCATTATACCCGTTTTGACGAAACTGGCAGTGGACAAACCGGAAGAGTGGTTCAAACACGTCGAAAGAACCCAGAAGGCTTTAAATAGTACCTTCCATCGTGGTATTGATACAACGCCTTTCGAATTGCTCACTGGCGTAAAAATGCGACATCCAGACGATATTTGTCTTGCGAAAATCATTGAAGAAGAGTTGAGGCAGCTATTCGACGAAAAAAGAAAACGGCTTCGAAGTCAGGCTCGAGAGCAAATAAGTAAGCTGCAAGCAGAGAACCGGCACAATTACAACTTACGCAGAAAACCGGCACGACGGCACGACGTTGGAGATTACGTGGCCATCGAGAAAACGCAATTCGCTACGGGTCAAAAATGTAGACCGAAATACATGGGTCCATACCGAGTGCAAGAGGTGTTGATGCATGACCGCTATCTACTCGGCAAGCGAGGTGAATTTGATGGTCCAAACAAAACGTATTCTGCGGCAGATAAGATGAAACCATGGCCGGAAACGTCATCCGAGGCGGATGATCTTCAGGAAGGGCCGTGTGGGATTGGACTCGAAGAGTGACTAGTCCTGGAAGCAACGGAGTCCGGCCCTGGTGCCGTACCAGGCACCACGCACACCGGTACGATTGATAACCGGCACGGCGGATGAGGAACAGATTGGAGGAGAGTCGTGATCAGCTATCGCTAGAGTGAGGACGGAGTTGTGAGACGACCGCGCAGAAAACATTTTTTTGTCATTCTTATTATTTGTCATTCTTATTATATGGTTACGTTCTAATGGTCTGGAAGACGAGAGGATAGTTTCAGGCCTAACTGTTCTGAGAAAACGCCACAGTCAACTTTTCCATCCATTTTGGAGCCATCAGTGTAGATGTCGACCGATTTCTGCACCCCACCTATTTTTATTGCCCAGTCATCCCTGCTTAGGATGACTGACCTGAAACTATGATGAAAGCAGGGAATCGGGAGCGCAAGGTCTACTTCCCCTGGCGTTGGTTCATCCCTCCTAAGTATGGTGGAGTGGTCAATATTTCGCCCCTGCCAGAGATGCAGTGCTTTTAATCGAATCGCAGAGCACTTGGATTGGTTCCAATATTGCCGTATAGAGCCATTATACGATTTTGGGTTTGAATCCCCACCTTTTCGCAATGGATCTATTGCACCAGTAGATTACGCGATTGGGAGGGAGAAAGAAAGCAATCTCAAGACTCCAGTAAAAGAAAAGGTTTTTAAAACACGTACTGAAGAAATAAATAGTGAGCTAAAGCAGAAAAAAGAAAAATGGGATTGCAGTTTAATTAATAGAAATGTGATAAAGATAGACGATTTGGAGTCACCTCAAGACTTGGAAGAGATTTTTATAAGTAATCCCATGGAAGGTAATAATAGTTTTTCAGAGAAGATCAACGAAGCAATGTTATGACATGATAGACTAGGTCACGCATCACTGAACAATCTAAAAAAGTTACAAAACCTTGATAAGCGATTTAAAAAAGTAAAATTTGACGATGCGGTGGCTGAGTGTGAAGTGTGCATCATGTCGAAGATGCAGAAGTTGTCATTTAAAGAGACGAGAAAAAGACCCGCAAGACCACTTCAGATTATACACACGGATACGATGAAACCCACATCTCATCTGGGTCATTAAGCGCTCCATCGCACATACAATCACCCAATGAAAATCTGTTCTCAGCCAGTCAGATGATGAGCATGGCCAAGGAACTTATCACTAGACTAGCACTATGCAACAATCGTAATGACCAGTTCATAGTTTTAACAGAAATTGCAATCAAATTCCTATATGAGTAAGGCAAACGTTGACTGTATACTTTGGAACGCGCAAAGTATTCGCAACATAATTTAAAACTACGCATAATTTAAAACTACTACAACATGACTGATTTTGTATGCGATTATCTCAATAAGAATGAAACAACTAATAAATATACATCTCGACCAACTGAATATAGAACAATTCTACCTGATTCAAAACTTTCGATATTACACCTAAACATAAGGAGTATAAAAAACACATTAATGAATTACGAGCACTGATAAGTGAGTTTAAGAATAAATCAATGCAGTTGCACATAATAGTGTTAACGGAAACGCATCATCATAGTTACTTGCTTCCGCATACTAAATTTAATGTTGCCTTCAACTTAGAAAACTATGATTTGCATTTCACTTTGAAAAAACAAAATAAATGTGAGGGAGTGTTTATCTATATTAATAAAAAACTTGAATATAGCGTCAAAGAGGTAGAAAACCTAAGCCTTATAAATGGTTTGCAGATAAAACTGAAAATAGAAGGTATAAGTATAGGGATTTTAGGACTATATAGATCACCGAACACAAATGCGCCAGAATTTATAAGAGAACTATCAAATTATATTTCAACTAGTATCAAAAATAACATGGACATCATAATAGGGGATGTTAATATTGATCTCTTGGATAATATTAACGAGAACCAAAATAACTATATAGCAAATCTACTTAGTGAAGGTTTCCTTCAATTCATCAACCAACCTACAAGAATACAAAATAATAAAGGAACATGTATAGATCATGTATTTATCAGACGAACAAATATAACAAACAAGATCAGTGTATTTGCAAACATCCACGAAACATACATAACTACCATTTCGCTCAAATATTAGCTTTGAAATGGGGCGCGAAAAAACCAAGTAACCGTGAAAATACTGGGAATGTGACTAAAATGAAAACAGATAAAGTTAAACTAAGACAAATATTTGAAGAAGACTCTGAATGGAAGGCGAAATATTTAGTATGTGGAAACGTAAACAATTTCATTCAAAAGCTAACCGAGGATATTAGCGCTAAAATAGAAAAGGCTTCTCATACTTCATTATTTAAAGTAAAGACTAACATTTTAAAACCATGGATAACACAAACAATTGTCAAGTCCATAAGGGCAAGAAACAGATTAGGACAAAAGGTCAGACGACAACCGCATAATGAACTACTAAAGACTCACTATAAACAGTACAGAAATATATTAACGCAGACGATCAGGCAAGCGAAACAATCATATTACAAAACAAAAATAGATGTAGCGGGAACAGATATGAAAAAGTACTGGCAGATTATAAATGAACTAACGTACAAAACGAAATCAAATCAATCGTGCACCAGATTAAATATTCCAGGGACTGGACTAGAAACAAATGGAAAAAAAATTACCAATGAATTTAATGAATACTTCAATAATGTTGGATTCAACGTTGCATGAGATATAGGAACAAACTATTCAACAGTAGATGAAGATACAATCAGTTTTAATGTAAAATCGGAGCTTCATTTCTACAAAATCACTGAGGACGAAGTAGCATCAAAAATAAATGACCTTAAAGACAAAACTGCGCCAGGGGAAGATAACCTTTCGACGGAAATAATAAAATATTTACAGTCATACTTAAAGGGACCCATAACGGTGCTCTAGAAGTTGGCGTTGGGGTGTAAATGTATACTCCTGGACCTCAGTGCCAGTTCTGGCTAGGGCATCTGCTTTTCTGCATTTCTCGGCATATCACTATGTCCCGGTACCCAATGTAGGATCACTTCACAGTGAAGCGACATTTTCTGGTTTCTCAACCCGTCTACTGCCTTGTATATTGCAATGATCTCTGCCTGAAAAATATTCTAATGGTCTGGAAGGATAGTTTCAAGCATAGCTGCTCTGAGACAACATCACAGCCAACTTTTCCATCCATTTTAGAACCATCAGTATATATGTCGACCGATTCCTGCATCCCAATTCTTTCTATTTCCCAGTCATCCCTACTTGGGACGACTGACATGAAACCTTAATGGAAGCAGGGAATCGGGCAAGTGAGGTATACTTTCCTTGGCGTTGGTTCATCCCTCCGAAGTATGGTGGAGTGGCCAACATTTCCCTCTTGCCAGAGATTTAGAGCTTTTAGTCGAATCGCAGAGCATTTGGCCTGCTGTTCCGTTAGGAGCTTCGTCGGGAGCCAATTCAATAGCATAAACAGTGCCTTTGTCGGGGTAGTGCGTAAGGCCCCGGTGATTGCAATAGCTGCAATCCTTCTGACTCTGTTTAGCAAGTTTGCATTGGATGTTTTTGCAATAGCTGGCCACCAAACAACTGCGCCATACAGAAGAATTGGTTCCACTATCGCCGTACAGAGCCATGATACGATTTTGGGTTTCAATCCCCACTTTTTCCCAATGGCTCTTTTGCAGCAGTAGATTGCGCATGCCGCTTTTCGCGTTATTTCTTCTATGTTCGCTTTCCACGCGAGCTTGGAGTCCAGAATCAGACCTAAATATTTGACCTGATGAGATGGATTGAGACCTATTTCATCAAGTTTAGGTGGGACAAATCGTGGAATTTTGTATCTTCTCGTGAAGAGCACAAGTTTCGTTTTCTGCGGATTAATCTTTAGACCGCACTTTTTGCTCCGTTTGGTGAAAATACCTAGGGCAAAGCTTAGTCTTTCAGATAGGGTGTAGACGAATTTGCCTGATATTGCTATTGCAACATCGTCTGCGTAGATTACGACTTTACAGCCAGCCGTTTGTATTGTTGACAGAAGTTTGTCCACCACTAAGTTCCATAGAAAGGGTGCCTCTGCCCGTCCGCCTTCTTAGGATGCTGTCTCCTAGTGTGGAATTAATGCTCCTGCTGCTTAGCAGTTGCACGATAAACCTAATCAGGTTATCATCCACATTGTTTTCCTCGAGTGCCTTCTCAATAGCCTTGTGCCTGACGTTGTCGAATGCACCTTCGATGTCTAGAAAAACTGCCAGCGTGTATTCTTTATAGCTGAGTAATTTTTCGATGTAGCTGGTGAGCGAGTGTAGATCTGTTTCAACCGATCTCCCTTTTGTGTATGCGTGCTGCGCATTAGAGAGTGGCTGTGGAACATAAGCCATCTGTAGACACGCCTTAAAGATGACTTTTAGCCACGGTAACGCTATATTGATTCCCTGCTGGATCTCAACAGGTGAGATGTTGTCCATTCCAGGGGATTTGAAGGGTTGAAATGAGCTGATTGCCCAGCGTAGGAGCCTGTCGTGCTCGTTCGTTAGCGTGATATCCACAACTTCCCTTCGACTTGCCGTAATGAAAGTAGGATCCTCACCTTTGTTTACTAGGGCTGTCATGCGTTAAAATAAATTCAAAGAGTGACTCACCCCTTTTGTTCCTATTGGTGCTACCCCAAATGCGGTGGTGGGCATTGGCGTCCGCCCCGATGACTAGTTGGATGCCCCGTGCAGTGGCTTCTTTGACGATCCTCTGCAGGTTGATGGCAGGTGGCAGAACATCGTGTGCCATATAGCAGGAGACAGCCCAAAGGGGTTTGGACTGCCTTTCCACTGCTATGGCAATGGTGTTCTGGTCACTGAAATTGTACAAGGTTAGAAACTTCAAGCCTTCTTTTATTACTATGGAAGCTCTCGGTTTACCTGCTGGGTAGAGAGATACTGTTTTGTATCCCTTCGTATTGAGCCCGCAAACCTGGTTGCCTTCAACCCAAGGTTCCTAGGCCAGTATTAGCTCCTCTCCTTTTTGAGCCAGGTGGAGGAACAGTGTGACGGATGCCGCCTTAGAACGATGGGGGTTTATCTATGGAAGCGTTAGCATCACGACACAATGTTTTGTCCGCCTCCTCGACAGATAAGGACATCTCCTCCTCCTCAACCAGGTCGAGGGATTTGACGAGGTCCCCAGCCAACTCCGTAGTGGAGGTGGTGCTTCTTCCGTCGTCGAGAGAAGATCTGACACAGAGGGGTTCACGGTCGGGTCTACTGTTGCTTCTACAGTCACCTCACTCCCACTCTCTTTACTCGATTCCCGTACTGCCTTCCCAGTATGGTCCTTGCGATATACTCGCAGGGTGATAGCCGAGAAACCGTAGCTTATCACCCCGCCCTTCGACTCCAACGGAGCTAGTGCCTCCTCGTTAAGGATAATGGCGGTCTCTCGCTGTCCATTGCTGGGCTCGCTTACCTTGGCTACCTTCCAGTTGTCTACCGAAAAATCAGCATTCTTAGCTTGATAAGCTCAACAATTTCCTGCGGTGTGGATGACTCCTCCGGTAACCATGCCCTAGATTGAGGCCAATTCGGGATGTCTTCCCTGCTAATAGCCTGCTTATATAGATCCGCTGAGCGTTGATCCGTGCAGGCTATCAGCTTAACGTGACTCTGGTATCAACCAGCGTCACGGCAACTAGGTGGAGGGCCTGGGTTTGCCTCCATATGGGTTTGTACACCTGAAGAAGCACGATTTCCACCATCTTCCGGTTTGACGGTGAGATATTTCCATCGCTGCTGCTCCTGTCGATGACATCCCATACCAGGCTGCCGTTAGCCACTTCACTGAAACTCCTGCCTTTGACAGGATTGGGTGCGGCCAACCTTGGTCTTTTGGTGACCTGCAATTGAGCACTCGGTTGATTTGCGGCTGCCTCATTTGATCTGCATCTTTTGTGAGTAGCCCCTCGCTTTGCCAAAGAGGCTTTATGAGCTTCTACTGTATTTGTTGCCCATTCAAGGGAGATTTTATCCTTGTGGGAAAGCCTCTCATGGGGTAAATCTTTCAGTCTTTTCAGGACTTTGAAGCCAGATCTTCTGTCCCTGTAAGCCATAACAGAGGATTTTTGCTGCTTTTTGACACGTGAAGAAGAGGCGGTGTTAAAGGGCGCAGCGGCAACCGTGCGGGCCGGCTTATTCGCCGTTGCTTTGGTGTTGCCGCTAGCGCCAATTGGCTTACTTGAAGAGGTGCTTGTCCCTGGCATAGCTGTTTTGGTGCACACACCCCTCGAAGAAGTGGGGGGTAGGCTGGTTGCTGTGCGATTGGACATCACGGTCTTCTTCCCACCAGAAAGACGCGTCACCTTTGTCCACTTCCCTTCCGGGCTAAGTGGAGCTTCCTTTTTGTATTCCTCAGAATTCATCGCAGTTGAGTCCCCCCTCGCAGCCGCTATCTCCACTCGTTGTGCAGTTTCCCTGTTTCTATGCCGAAGCAGGGAGGCCATGCGAGGGTTGGCACATTCCCTTATGAAGATATGTGCTCAGAGCCGGACCAGGAACTAATCAGGAGTCTGAACTCAACTGAACCTACACGGCCAGACTAGTGGCGATGAGTTTCGAACGTACCGCGAGGCCTGCCAGGGTTTTACCGGGACGGAGGCAGCAGTGGCTCGCAAGATGTCATTCTTGCGTACTCAGGTGACAGAATACCACCCTACCAGCTCAAAGCATAAGATAGAGTCGTTTAGACGAAAGAGCAGTGGCGGCTCGTGGGAGTTAAGTATGGTGGGGCTGCTGGTACGAATTTTTCTATCACCAATATAAGTTCTTTTGTGAATTTCCACTCCACCCAAGAGGTACCACATGTGGAGTGTTAAGCGGTTTTATGTGATCGGTTTCCCCAAAAGTAGATTCGCTGGCAATCAAAGATATATTCCTATTATCGTGTTTTGAATAACATTTAAAGCTTTAATAAAAGTTCAGTGCACTCTGAATAAAAAAAATTGTTTAAAAACATTTGAATTCTTCCAACGAAACAAATTTTAGGCCTATCGCACTTTTCAAAATAAATAATTTCTCTACTAAAACAAATGCAACAAAAACAACAATAACAATCGAAAAAACTAGTAATAAATAAATTCAACAAAAACAACAATACAAGAGCAAAAACCATCAATACATAAATTCAGCAAAAACAGTTTTACATTGTATAAAGTTCTTCAATCAACATCAACAACAAAAGCATTTTTTTTATCTAGACGTTTTATTTGTAAAAATATTTAGCACGTCGATTTTTTTGTTGAGCAAACAAGTTAATCACCCTTTCATTCATTTTGGGTATTTTTTAAACGAATTTATTACAAACAGAGAGTACTGCAAGCGAATTGAGACGACTTTGGTCCATGGTGCTCGATTTGTAACTTTTGATATTTTTTAGGGTATTGAAGCATCTTTCCGACTCTGCAGTAGTAACCTGCGTTGTTAAAACTATTTCTATTAACTTACTTGTTTCTTGGAAAGACGAACAAAGGTAAGGTTATTATCTTTAAAAAAACTGTAAAGCTGAACAATGGAAGACATATTTTGAAACATTTCGTTCGAATAGCGTAATATTAATATTAATTAATTTTTCTACCGAATTCATATTTTGAAAATACCGATTTTTTTTTTACTAAAATTGAAATTCAAACTTCTAGCAAGTTTTAGCACATGCAAGGAAAATTTTGTTAATTATTTATTTAATCAAAGTCATAAATACCATAAACTGAAGAACCCTTTTCTGAAACAAACTTTAAGCACTACAAAACTTTAAATAATACAAAACAGTACGAAGGTACACTAAGTACTAATACCATGCACTACACTGATGAGACTACTATTGTATTAATAGTCATCACCTTCACTCCCTTCGGCCCGTCGTAAAAAAATGTTGCTCATGCCTGCTCAAAAATATTATCCAGACCATGCCAAGACTAAACGTTGTCGAAGCACTGAACGGGCTGCATAAGATTAGCCCGTCCGCCAAGTATCCACATGTTATTTCAAACACGCACACTCCTGCCGCTTCACCATAGAATTCACGCAGTCATTCAAATCGAAATTCTCTTAATCGGGGCTTATTGTAGCCCTTCCTCATAGTAAAGGTGGAAAATTGTCAAAGAGAAAATAAGGTTGAATTTTACTCTTAGCTTTTACTCGGTGCAGGCACAACGAAGCGAGTCGAAGAGAAAAACAAATTGTTCTACAGTGCGTGGCAAGAAGACTATGTGAAAGTAAACTACAGCATGGGCGAAAGAAATGCTACATTATATTTTGAAATTAAATTATGAAAACTATATATAAATCTATAATGATATTTTATTACATTTGTACTAATATAGGCTCATCAAGAAGTGGTGGGGCTGAGCCCCACTAGCCCCAAAGGTAGAGCCGCCACTGCGAAAGAGTAGTCCGAGAACATTCGAGGTCGTGCCATGGTAGATCATTTAGCGTTATCCGGGATGCACCACGAGGAGGCGATCTACCTTACATCCCTTGCAAACACTTACACTTAATATTTTATGAATAAACCTATAATAGTAATTCCTTGCCAGATACCGAAAGTAATTAATATATTATTACTTAGAAAACCAAATATGCAATACAAAAGTGAAATCATTTAGCTATGTTTACACCCTGTTATGTACATCAAGATTTGCATAAATAATGTCAATTAAATACATAACGTTTAATTTTAGGGGGTGAAACTGCGGAGATGCCGACGATTTATAAAACTGGCGAGTATGATCTTGCAGGTTATTGTCTCGGAGTTGTAGAGAATGATTACAAACTACCTCGATTCGATGATTACAATGAAGGTGACATGTTGGTTGGTTTGCCAGCAAACGGATTTCATTGTTCTGGAATAGAGATTGTTTACGATGTTATGGAAAGATTAAATTTGAACCCGGATTCATTCATAGAAAAATTAGGCTCTACAATAGGTAAGGTATATAAATGTGTTCTATCTTATAGTTGATTATTAAGGGAGATGTAATGTTTTCATCATCATTAATTTACATTTGTTATAGATGTATTAAATTTAATTAGCTTCGTACTGTGGAGATACCTTAATGGTGATTATGATTTCTGAGTCTGACCAAAGTGGCATTTTGCATCAAATATATCAAATTGTGATTTTTAAAGTTATAAAGGTGTATTTAAATTTATCATATCTTCATTTGATCAATAGAGCGTATTTTTAACACTTTTCATCATTGGTTTCATTTTTAGGGCAAGAAATACTCAAGCCATCTACAATATACACTGGAAAACTATTAAAATTTATACAAAAGGGACTTGTTAAATCGGTGGCTCATGTAAGCTCAGGCCTAATGAAAGGAATAGAAAAGTTAATTCCGGACGGTTATGAAGTCATCATTGATGCCAAAAATATCCCATTTCCTAACGCACAGTCGTGGTTTGTAATGAAAGGCGGTTTTACGACATCAACCCTCTTAGAATATTTCAATTGTGGAATAGGATTACTGTTCGTAGTATCTAATGAGCATCTTTCTTCAATAAACTTGCCCGGATTAATTACAATCTCGGAAATAAGACGTAAAATCGACAACTATAAAGTAAAAATTAACAATCTACAAGATAGAATTGATGAAATAAAAGGAGAGCTCTTTGAAAACACCAAAAATATATGCCAAGACGTATCCTTCCATGAAAATGATTCTGCTTTAAGTGAAAAAATCGAAAGTCGAGTCAATAAAGTTGCTGCAAAAACAAAGCGGTTCACAACTTTGCCTGAAACCTATCTCGATCCCATACTTGTTATTGGCACGGATGGTGTTGGGACTAAAATCAAAGTATCTCAATACTGTAATATTCATCATTCAGTGGGAATCGATTTGGTAGCTATGTGCGTTAACGATATTCTTTGCAACGGCGCTGAAGCTTTGACTTTCTTAGGATATTATGTGTGCGGGAAATTATCTTCCGGAATTTTAGATATTGTTACGAGCATTGCCAATGGATGCCAACAAGCTGAATGTACACTTATAGGTATGATATCGACTAAAATGCCACAAATCCACATTTTAATTACTTCAATAACAATTTGACTTTACCAATAATTTATATAATTCCTTAAAGATATGGAAATAAAAGAATTCCCGGCTCTATACAGTCCTCGATCCTATGATATAGCAGGTTTCGCGTTAGGCGTTGTGGAAAAACAACTGATGATGCCAAGACTGGAGGACATACGGATAGGTGATTTGGTAGTAGGTCTCCCTTCAAGCGGGGTACACAGCAATGGCTTCAGTCTTGTACACAAAATTATGGATATTACAAGTGCTACCTATAATACGGAAACATCTTTTGGAAAAACACTTGGTACGTGCTCTTATACTTGGTTTAATGTTGCTTGTTGAATTATTCTTCATAATTATAATCTGGGTGTTCGACGTCCATATCACTACTATTTTTAACTAATAAAAAAATTAAATGTCACTTGTTTTTGACATCCTATTGACTAAGAAAATTTGGATTTCAATGATATATATGACATTGCAAGCGAATGCACTAATAAATAATTTCGTATCACGCTATAGTTCTGCTTCTATTTTAGAAGTGAAAGATTCGATCGTGCCGGGACGTTGTCGAGTATGTTTGTTTGAAAATCTTCATTCAACTCCACACAGATTTAATTCGTGAAAATATTGCGATCCATGCTCAAAATTCCTAATTCTTAAAGATATTTTCATTTGAAATTCAATGTGAAAAAAAATAATACTACTTTTCGGAAAACTTATTAGTTTATTGATAACCAGTGCGCAGCATTTTTTAAATAATCTGTATATTATAGACACTCGAAAGTATAGAAAGTCTCGAAACTGGCAAATATCCAAATTGATACAGTTGTCTAAAATGTTAATAAATATGGAATTTAATTTAATTGAAAATCTTCACAAAGGAGAAGATTGGAATGATATTTTCTGGGGAAAAAATGATTTATTTCATTAATGTAGTGCAAAGTTTACGAACACTTCGGTTATTACTAAAAGATTTACAAGAATAACATCATTTCGACTATAAAATTGATATTAAATTTAACTAACGATTGCATGCGAATTACTTCGGTCATTTTTATATGAGAATAGTATGCTACGCAACATTAGTATTTATAAAATATTTGGCTATATATTAAGGTCTAGTACTTTCTGGTTCTGCTGGATTTATTTTTGCATTGAAAATAAGGAAACTATCTGTCTTTCAGGAGAGGAGCTATTGATACCCACTCAAATTTACGTAAAAGCTGTAACGGGGCTATTAAAACTAAAATGCATTAAAGCTGCAGCACATATCACTGGAGGTGGCTTATTGGACAATATCCCTCGTGTTTTACCAAAGGAGTTAATGGTAGAACTAGATTCCCGTAAATTCAATATACCTCCAATATTTGCTTGGATCGCTGATAAAGGCAACGTCTCCACCACTGAAATGTTACGTACGTACAATTGTGGCGTTGGCTTCATTTTGATAATAGCTCCAGAATACAAGTCGCTGGTCATGCAACATTTAGAAATTGTACATAAAGCGACCGAAATTGGATTTGTTGCAAATAGAGAAGGTACTAAAACACCACAAGTGCACGTTCGATACTTCGAGCAGTGTATGCGACTATTGAGAAATGCAATAAACAGGCCAAGAAAACGCGTTGGAGTTTTAATATCAGGCTCGGGATCAAATCTTCAGGCTATAATCGATGCAACCAAAAATTCGAATCGTTACACTGGAGCCGAGGTCGTTGTAGTTATCTCTAATAAGGCAGATGCATTTGGGCTCGTTCGAGCTGCCAAAGCTAATATTCCAAGTATATTAGTATCCCATCGTGAATTCGCCTCACGTGAGGATTTCGATGAAGCAATGACGATAGCACTTGAATCACACAACGTAGAAGTAGTTTGTTTAGCTGGGTTCATGAGAATCTTGTCGGAGAAATTCGTACGACATTGGAAAGGAAGGCTCATAAATGTTCACCCATCACTGTTGCCCAAATACACTGGACTGGGCGTTCAACAAAAGGCACTAGATGCAGGGGATACTGAATCAGGATGCACGATCCACTTTGTTGATGAGGTAATTGTTATGTACACTAACATAGTTTTAAAGATGAATAATCTTAAATATCGATAAATAGTTATACGATGAACATGATTTAATATTATTTTGTTAAATGAAAGTAGCAATGCTCAAGCAATTTCTAAAATATCTTGTTCTGTTCGGTGCCTTCAATAAAATTTTTTTTCGGCTTGTTTTGATCCATATAAGAGAAAATAGCGCTAATTTGCCCTACACCATGACATTTTCTGAAGGAACCCGTAAAAACTTTGTTTACCTAGGCATTCATGGCAGGTCTAGAATATTGGAAAATACCTGGAGCAACCACCTGTAAGATATTGATTTCTCGCTATATTTCCTCATCATTTGAACCGTCATATTGGCACCAAATTTTGTACTATTATGAAATTTATTTATTCCCGAAATACGCTTATCATTTTTTCTATTTCTAATGTTGTTCGTGAAACTTTTTAAAAGAACTTTTTTTATTTAGCGTGCTTTTATACACTGTTGAAGAAATATGATTCGATTTATACAGTTTGCAGAGAAAATGTATCATATTGTTTTTCCGTTTTTAGGCAAATTTACGCCATTCATATCTGTAAGTTGTGTTGTTATATTTGAAACTTATTTCTTATGGGCAATCTTTTTTTTGGATTTATGTTTGGAATTGGCAGTATCATCTCAACTGTACTCAAGCAAATTCTTGTGGAATTTTAATGGCAAAAATTAATTGTGAATTTAATCAGGCCTAATTTTATGTATTGCATGTATGTATGTGTCCTACTTCATTCTTTTATATTTGCATTTTAAATAGTTTGTCATAGTAGATTTTAAGCAACATATCTAAAAATGGCAATAAGCCGGGATATAATGATATTTCGATCTGATTCAATAATTATTTTGGGCTGTGAGAATTTATCGTTAGTATTGTCTCTTCACTATGATTTGTTGGCTTAAATTAGATATTGCATTATGATTATTTATATATATCGTTTAACGGTGTTGCGTCTGCCATTGTCGTCCATAATTCCAAACAACCATTGTTGTGCTTCGCCTACTAAGTTAATTAAAGTTATTTTACTTTTGCTCTGCTTGGGCAGCACTGTGTTAACTTTGTTTCTTAAATGTTCTAATTCCCTGAAAAGTAGTTCTTTCTTTTCTTCATCTTATTGTAATATATTTCCTGGAATGTCGTCTATTCAGCCTGAAATCTTGTTAGTATTTTTAATATGGACAATCAAGTTCGTTTTGAAAACCACATCAACTTAGTTTAATTTTAGCTCGGCAAATTCGGCCTGCTCTGTTAATTCCACTATGTTTAGTGATCTTTTTGCAGGAGGTGTTATTAATAGTATCGCTGCTAGTGAAATTCCGAAAGCCCGCAAAATTATTATAACTTTTCTTGAATGATTTCAAGTACCATTTTTTGTCGTATGTAAAATATATTTCTTGATTTGTTGTTCAACATTCGATAAATGCGTAACTAAAACGTTCACATCCGTTTGTTTAAAATGGGGCGTCTATGAAATACTTTACGTTAAATATTGAAGTGTCCAACGTTTCCTTTCCCTTTCTTGTTTTACGTATTCGGTTATAATTATATACTCTCGGAGATTTGTTTTTTGCAGTTTTGAATGAATTTATTTTTAAAATTACGGTTGTGCACCAATGTACATTGTTGAATGGAATGGAATGAGTTAAAGGCCATTCGAGAAAATATTTACTTTTCGAGTCCATCTGCGGACTAGTTCGTAGCCTTTTTTGCAAAGCATGGAAAAACAAAGTGTTCATTGCATATATTTTTGGAAGATTTTAAGCAGCGTTATTCTTGCTATAGACCATGAGTTGTTCATGCAAAAATTGATTCTACTGTCGTTTAACTTTCCGCTAATGTGTTTTATCCCTTCTAGATATATTCATGTTAAATTTTAAAGTTAGGATTTCGTTTGATGGACCGTCATTTCAATATTTAATTTCTACGAATGAATGAATGTTTCGTTGAGGTGGTTCGCACTTGAAGCCTTTAGCTCTGGAGCGAATTGGCTGTTTTCCATTGATTGGAGGGCGAAGGTTAAGAGAAGGTCTCAGCTTGGTTTATTCGGTGAAACTTGGGGACTTAGGTTGGTAAGGTGGTGAAAACTCACTGCTAGGTTTGATCGGAAAATGGTTTCAACTTATGCGGGTTTGCATTATCGCTCATTTCTTTATTTTCTTCGTATGTTGTGAACTTCTGTTTACGTTTGATATTCGCGGAATGGACATTTTCGAACTGTTTTTCGGAATCTCAATTTTTATACGATCTTCTGAACCATTTTTTCTTGGATTCTATTAAATTTTTCTTACCTTTCCAAAGTTCACATCAGACGACGTGCAGAGAACGTCGTCCGATGTAAATGACATTTTTCATTATATTTTCTTTCGTCTTATTAGATCTGTTTGTAAGAAATCATTTATTAGAACTCTATTGAACTCATTCTCAGCCACAACTTTCTTGGGCTTTCTCATTTTTGATAGATTTTCTCCTAGTCGCTCTATAATAGTTATGTATTATGTATTCGATATTCTTTATGATTTTCTAACGATGTACTGAAAATAGGAACGTAATCTGAGTACATCACGCAAGTTTTGTTTATGAAATCTCAGAGGATATCATTCTCATCTCTGGAACGTTGCGGATGTGTTTTTGAGGCCGAATGGCATTCTAATAGACTCATACAGCTCATAGGATGTAAAAAATGCGGTTTAGAGGCAATCTTCTTTCTCTATTAATATCCGATGATATCGTTAAGCAAGGTAAATTGTCGAACAGTATTGGGCTCTTCACAATTTGTCTAGAATTGAGTCTTTGTTTGTAACGGAAACTTGTAGTCTACCGTCACCTCGGTCTGCTACCGATTGTTTATAACTATGCCATATTTGTTTTTGTCAGAGTTATCTGGCTTTTTAGAAACTATTTTTAAGGGACTTGGATATTTTGATTTGCTTTTCGTTATTATTTTTCGGACCTCCACTTTCGCAATATTTTTCTCTTCGTGTTTTGGTAGATATCCGTGCAGCTTTGTATTTATTTGATCATTGATTGTGGTTCTAATCTCATGTTCGATATTTGAAGTACTAGTGAGCTTTTCACCTTTCTTTGAATTAGTTTGAATTTTTTTCTATGCTCCTCGTCTTTTAAATGATTTAGTTTTAACCGTTTCTCATATTCCTGTTCAATTTGTTCTATTAAACAAACAAATTGTACGATTTGATTGTTGAGTGTTATTATCCTATTTTCTAAATCTATTACTGTTTCTAGTTTGTCGAGTAGATCCATTTCTATTATGAAATCATATTTCCTATTTCTAAACCATCTGACCTTCCAACGAATTCTAGCTTCAGGTGGAGATTTAATTTTGTTGCAGCGAATGTATGTACCTCAAAAGGAACGATGTTTTCCAGTAATTCTAGTAATATATAAGGGTTCAATGTCTATGTTTTGAAGTTTTCTTTTTTTATATCTATTGTACTTAATTCTTTAATACTTAAAGGAATCGATGTACCAAAGCAAAACCCTTGATTTAGTTTAATTTTATTTCTTATAAAAGCGAATAACATGGTAACTGCAAATTTTTCGATTTCTCGTTTTCGTAAGAAATTTATAGCAGATATAATTCTCTTCAAGTTGGTATATTATACACAACAAATTACCAAGGATAAGTAGAGTTAATATACCTTTGAAATTTTCAGTTTGTGAAAAATCGTTGCATCGAGTGCAGAATATGTCAGAAGTTTGAATCGCGTTTGCTTAAAAAAATTAATAGAGGACAAAAGTCTTAAAACTTGTGGGGATGCATATTTTAGTAGAAAAGGAACTTCGGTAGTAGGGAAAAAAGTTTGCGAGGCCATAGATGAAATAACGTTGCAAGTATTGTGATATGTGAGAAATTATTGCGTTTAAGGTTCCAGATTGTAAATGGAAAGTTAATTGCAAAAACTTCCCAACAAAATAAATCAAGCAGGAGTTCCGAAAATTTTATGTATTAAACTACAGTGATAAAACTTATCACTTATCATTTATACAGCAGATAAGAGAACCAATGAGAAGGATAATAGTCATGCAAGATGTTTGCCGCATGCGTTTAGAGTTAAGAACTCTGTATTTGAATTGGTAAGGATATTGTTCAAACAACACATGGTGTGAACTCGTTGTTGTACAAACAACACATGGTGCGAACTCGTTGTTGTTCAACTGATTGTTTGAACCAGACCACCCATACACCATGTAATGGAATTTTCCGTCCACCCTGACCTGCGCGTCAGAAGGTTTCCTGGTGGATAATAGAATTAAGAAATTCAGTCTTAAGTTTGGATTAAACGAGATCATACGATCCCATAAACTTAGAATTGAAAGAGTTTCATTTAAAACTTAATTTATACAAGGATTCTGTGTCTACCAAAGCAAAACATTTGATTTAGTTTATTGTTATTTCTTAAAAATGGAATAACATAGTACCTGCAAATTTTTCGATTTCTTGTTTTCGGGAGAAATTTATAGTATGTATATACAATTCTCTGCAAGTTGGTATATTATGCACAATAAATTACCAATTGTAGTGGAACCACATGTTCATCCGCACTCATTTGTATTATGCCACGCATGCCCAAAATGTACCCACGAACAACGTAAACACAAAACATATACATAAATTACAAGGGTCAATTGGTAAGAATTACTTACAGAGCTATGCAAACCCAAATGTGGTTGAAAAGTGTCAAATGGACACGGCACTCTTTTGATGACCACTTGCAAGGCGTTTGAACCCTTGAGATGTGTTATGAATCAACTTTTGAAATACGGCAAATTATTGCAACCACATGCATTAGCATTTAAGAATGAAAATAAATTATAGATTTAGTGCACCCATATGCATCGGTACTGTAAGAAAATATTTGTAAGTAAATGATTTGTAAACACGAATTAGGCTAAGATTTTTGTATAAAAGAAGCGAAGGTGAATGAAGAAATTAACATTCGTACAAGAGAACTTGGACTGCCTACTTCGGCACCCTTTCTTTTTAGTTTGTTCATTGCGGCGCTTGCGCTGTAGTAGAAAAATAGGCAGCTTTTGCTTGCCATTATCTTTGACGCTTGCGCCGATACATAGGTAAATTCAAAATTTATAAAACCCAGATTCGACTTTAAAAATTCATACGTATTGAGATGCTGAACTCCGGTACGTTGCTTCAGTTTTTAGGTGATAACAAATATTTTTCAGAAACCAATCACTAATTTATAGTATCCGATCATAGTTTCTTACCATGTGACCTCGATTTTGCAACTATAGAGAGATATAAGAAAAATTTTCAACTTAAGTCTCTGATGATGTTATTAAAATGATAAGGGAAGCTGAACTCATTTGAAGTATATAAAATGCGACTGATTTCAGTAAGTTGATTTCAAGGCTCAAAAAAGACAAAAGTTTAAAAATAACAGAGCAACAATGATTTCAAATATGCTCTGACTGTCCATATACGATAATTTCGAGAAAAAGGCATAGTATTATGGAGTCGAGGACTACTTTCGTAATTATTAAAAAGAAGAAACGATAAAGAGCTAAAATTTCAAATATTTCATCTTATTTGCCACAACTTTGAGATGGACCTGTTAAAATATAAGGTGAAAATCTCAAAAACCTTCGAGATGTATGCAAATACGAAATAGCGGAAAATCACAAATGATTTTACTCAAATTTAATAAGTGCACAAACAATAAGTCTCTTGAAAGTATACTTTGTTTAAGTTAAGTGAAATTATCCTAATTTTGTTTTGATTTTTAAAAATGAATTATTGTTATGTGAAAATGTACTTAACATAAAGAATATTTTTAACTTTTGACTTTACATATTTCATGAGCTGGGAAGGCTAATATTTACACTAATAAAAAACCAATCTACCTACCAAGAAAAAAACTGCAGTAAAACGTTCAAACCATTTAAAAAGTGATACTTTGGTTGTGCTGAATAACGTTCTATATCCGCAAGTTACAACGTATTTCCATAAAAAATTGAAAAGCTCATAAACAATTATCTTTCTGTATTTTCGAATATATTTTTTATTATCGACTGAATCAATTTGAATTGACCACGGAAAACCCAACAGAAATTCAAAGTTAATCCTTTTACCTCAGAAGTGTTTTTTTAACCTTCTGAAAATTTACTGTTTTGCTGGTTATAACGTTACATTTACTGTAGTTGCGCGTATACTTTTGATTCGTCGAAAAATTTTGTTGGCTTCGCATCTGGTCTATATCGAAGTTTTAACGTAGATTTGATAACTTCCTAGTTGTCCGGTACTGATATGTGTTTTTCGCTGGTCTTTTAGGTGTTTTCTTTGCTATTGATGATCCCTTTAATTGCAACTTTTCCTGCTCCGCTGAAGTTACTTATTTTCATTAGGATTTTCCCCGATTTTCTACTGCTTGTTATTGTTTATTTACTTATTGCAAAAATGCTGCTTATTACGACACCTATGGTTTCTTTTCATGAATTTGTAGCTGGAGATTTTGAATTTGAACTTCTATTTTCCTATAGGACATTAGTCTGCTGCCCAGTAAGTCACTTTTTTTCTTGCTTCCTCTTCTACATTCACTTCTTCGTTGTATGTAACTGACAAGATTAAAGGCGGCCTCACCATGTAATTCAATGAACTTTGGGTCTCAGTATGTCCTTCTTGCAACACTTTAAATTTTGGATCACCTTTGCAATGTAAAATCGATCTTTATTTAAGGGGCAGCTTGGGTCTATTTTTCGCAAAAAAATCGATTCTCTAAAAACATGATTTTTAAGTACTATGTATACCTACGGTCAAAAAATAGCACTGTATAAGTCCTCTGATTAGGTAGGTAGGTAGGTTGAAGGGTGCTAAGCCGCACGGCTTCCGCTTCACTTAGGCCCCGTTGGCCCATTGTGCCCTGAAGACATGGAAAAACTACCATATTACTCCATGAACCACCCCAATTCCTTGAGGAAATCCAGGAACTGGTCCATTCTCATAACACTAAGCTCACTTAGCTTCACGAAAAAGAAAGCACCTAAGTGTTTTTTCCTATTATTCTCTAGAGCCGGACAACTGCAGAGAAGATGCTCTACAGATTCCGTCTCCTCTTCATCACCGCAGCTTCGACACAGGTCGTTCGCTGGGAGTCCGATTCTTCTTGCATGTTCACCGAAAGCCACATGACCCGTCAGTATACCCACAAGGTTTCTTATTGCACCTCTGTCTAGGGATAACAAGCCCAGAGTGCTCTTTTTGTTATAATTTGGCCACATCTGTCTAAGTCCTCTGATTACTTTTGATGATTTTGTTTTTGCATGGACACTTATAGTGTCCGTCACTTTAAAATACCGTTAAACAAGTAAAATTCTTCCTTTTAATTTTATGTATCTTTATTTGGATTCGTAATCGATTTTCGACCGTAATCGTTCGGTCTTCCTCAGCGATTAAATTTATTAGTGTTAAGTACTCTACTTATATACTAAGTTTACAAGGGGTATAGTTAATAAGGATATGACTAAGAGGATATTTTCAAATTCTAACATTACAAGGGATATAAATGAGAGAATATTATTAAAAATGGAGATTCTTAAGAATAACTGAGTAATTTAAAGAGCCATGAATTAACGTTGCCTTCATCATGATTCATTACGAGGTTTTTTCCCTATAAATGGCTAAGCTTTCTAAGGCATTTAGTTCCCGTGTATCTCTGGCTTCTCTTATTGGTGCTACGTCATCCACAGTTAACTCATGTCCTGTAGCCACGATGTGCTCCGCCACAGCTGATTTGAAACTGCCTGTCATGCCTCTCTTTTTTGCAGCTTTCGCTTCACCTAACTGTTCTTTCATCCTAGTTCTGATCAGTCTCCTTGTCTGACCGATATACACCTCTTGGCAGATGGGGCATTCAACCCTATAGATCCCCGATTTCTCGTGTGGTTGTCGCTTATTTTTAGTCGATCCAAAGGTGTTTTTCGCCAAGGTTTGGACAGTCCCACTCGGCTTAAACCCGCGGAGAGGGGTGATACACAACATTAAAAGGAAGTTTTTCTTTTTTAATAAACAAACACACGTCGTATTTTGCGAAGATTAAATCAATTACTAATAAGTAATATTCTCTCAGAGTAAACATCGATTCATTCAAATTGACCACGATTACTTTCGATTTTGTTGGTCTTTTATCAAATTTATCATTGAAAAAAAATATCAAAATATTGTTGTAAAAGGTTAAATTGACATATTTACATCGTAATTCAAATCAATTTATAACAGTTTTAGTGGAAGTGAAGTGAATATATGACGTGGAAAACATTGCACATCGGAAAAACGAAACATTATTAAACAGATAATACCAGAAGGCAAAACGTACACGAAATCAGAAAAACCCTGAATTATTCAAATAAAATGATTAGAAATGTAAAATTATTTGAGCAAAATGCCGAAACGCGTGGTTGAAAGAGGGCAATGTCGCCGTTGTTGGTCCACCGACTTATACGGTTAAGGAAAAAGGAACCATTCATGGCAGCCACGCAGCTTAAAAATGAGCTCAATGTGACAGCTAGTGTAGAAACAGTTCGTCGACGATTAAGACAAAATAATCTTAAAGCCTATAGTCCAAGAAAAGTTTCTCTTTTAACTGTTAAGAGCATTGCACGGCGCATACGTTTTGCTAAAACGCATTTGGATTGGGAAGTGGAGAATTGGAGAAATATACTTTGGTCTGACGAAAATAAGAAATAAGATAAGGGTCTCGTAATTATGTTAGAAGACCCTCTCATGCAGAATACGACCCAAGGTTCACTACAAAAACCATAAAACATGGAGGTACTAGCATCATGGTATGGGGATGCTTTTTTTATTACGGTGTTGGTCCAATACATTGGATCAAAACCCTTCATGGATGAAACCGTTTATGTTGATATACTGCAGAATGTCATGCTGCCGTGTTCTTCGGAAGAAATGCCGCTCAGATGGGTCTTCCAACAAGACAATGATCCGAAGCATACCAGCAGAAAAATGAGAAAATGGTTTGAAGACAACTGCATAACTTTATTGGAGTGTCCTGCACAGTTATCTAATCTCAACCCAATTGAAAATCTTTGGGTGGATATTAAGAAAAGTATTTCAATTCGCAAACCCACAAATAAAAATGATCTTTGGAGTGCGATTGAAGATTCCTGCAAAGAAGATTCCATGCAAAGGCGCTGTGCAGCAGTTATTGGACATGCAACCAAATATTAATTTTAATCAAATTTAGTTCTATAGTTATAATTTCTTTCATTTAACGCAGTAATTCCAAAAAGGATGTGAAATTTTTAAGTTTTTATATTGATTTGTGTTTATGATGCTATTATTTTGAACGGCCAAATCCTGAATTTTTTTATAAATTTTTAACCATTTTACCAAGTAATTTTGTGGCAAAAAACAGGTCAAAAAATTAAAATGTCCGCCATTTTGTTTTTTTCGTCCAAAATGTTTAAATCTGGAACGAGCTTTAGTCAATCAGTTATATTTCAATGTACCATTTGGATATTTTGTTTGGGGCGTTCTAGTCCTGAGATATCATGTCAGACAATTTTTTGTGTCTTCGCTGTTGTCAGCAAAATTTTGTTTTCATAAAATTCAGTGTTTATTTTTCAATGTACAAAACTTTTATAATATTTAAATAGAAGTAATAGAAGTATTTCTATTTAAAAAAACATTAAAATTTCATGCAAAAGACCCAGACTAAATTCATTATCGGTTGGCTCTTCGCGAGCGCTTTCCGATTTTATTCTTATGATGCTCATTAAGTTTCCCATTGCGCCAGTGAGAGAATTCTCTTTTTAAAATTTAAAAAAAAAAACATTTACTCTTCTACTAACTTTCTACTTTATTGCATCGTCATCGTAATTTGGTTGACACGTGCCCTGCTGTACTCCAGTTTTAAGTATATTGCCCTTTGATTGATACTTGACTCGCGCGGCCGACGTCAGGCATTCAATCCAAAAGCGACGCACCACTCATTTTTCGCTTGTTGCATTTGTGCGTTTTAATTTACTGAGATTTGTCGTCTCCAAGCTCTCCCGTCGTCAAGACGAGCCATTTCGAATTCACTGAATTTCGCAATGATTGCATTCTTTTATTGTGCTGTCCGCACCAAATCGAAAACCTGATCCAGGACATACAGGTAGTGTAAAAATAAAATCGAACGATTTCGAAATTGAATAAAAACTCAGTTATTAATTTTTGAAAAACAATTTTATTTGACATATAATCCCTTATTATAGTAGAGCTGTACATAATTTTGACCACCGTTTCAATGCTTTTTGTATCATTCGAGCGGTTTTTTTTAACTTCCTGCTGTATAACTCATTTAAGCTGTGGGATGGTTTTAATGTTGTGCTTGCTTGTTTGCGATTTTAAATAGCTCCATAAAAAATAATCGCATGGCGAGAGATCTGGCGATGATGGTGTCCACATGCTGGGATGGATGAACGGAATTCCTTGATCGTTCAGAAAACCTAGAGTCCTTTTTGAAGTATGCGACGCAGCTGAATCCTGATGAAACATCCAATTTTCCTCTGGGTATAAACATTTTCCTTCTCTTATAAGTGGTTTTAAAACACTTTTTTTATATAATATTCACTGTTAATTTTGGCACCCGCCTCAACAAAAATTGGTTTTGTAGGCCCGTTGTACGAAATACCCATGAACACCATTATACCACGTGGATGAGAGGATTTTGTGAAGGCGTCCATATCCTTAGTTGTTTTCTCACGGCTTACGTACTGTATGTTTCGTTGTCAATTGGCATTAGTGACATAAAACCAAGCTTCATCGACCGTGGTATAATTTTTCCATTTATCACACTTGAGCAAGTTGTACAGCCCCCAAGAACGACGATACCTTTTTTCAACGGTTGCTTGACTCAGGTAATGCCGTTTCGGTTTTTTCAATCGTTTCAACTTTAAAATATTTTTTATGGCATATCGTATGACCCCGACAGACACATTGAAATGTCTTGACATCTGTTTATGTGTTGGTGGATTTTTCTTAGAGGCCATTTTCTTCAGAGACGCCAGCTGGCCGGTTTTCAGTACACGCTTCCGTCCGCCTCCACTCCTTCTTTCCTTCGTTCTCAAAGCTGGGATCCCGTTTCTTTTGTAAAGTGACACTGTAGACTTTGATACACTAAACGATTTCTTTCTACACATTTTCTGTATGGTAGAAAAGGAATAAGCTTTATATAAAAGTTTTGAAATGTACTTTTGTTGGTCAACACCATTTTAAAAACAAACAGTTTTCAGTTCAAAATACTTTTATTATTTAAAAAAAACCTCTCAGTGTTTCTATCGCAGGTAAGATTTCGTCCGCACTTGATCGCAGCTGGTTATAAACTGACGTTGAAATCGTTAGATTTTATTTTTTCACTACCTGTAGTCTTTGACGTGCGCGATTACGACCGTTTATTTTTCTTTTGCGAACGCCAAATCCGTTCAGCTCAAATCATGCATCGACTGAATTTTGAATTGAGCTTTGTAAACGGTAGTTGCGTTTGGAAGCATAACTTTGCATCATCTTCACTACCTGCTTTGTCGCTACTTTCCTGGTATGATACCATGTTTGAGTTCATTGTTTTATACGCGAACGAAACTTTTGTTCGTCAATTTTTTTTTGGGGTCACGGTCAATTTTTTTTGGGGTCACGGTCAATTTTTTTTTGGGTTTCCTCATTGTTGGAACATTAGTGTTATAATATATTTTTCTAACTGTTCTTTTATTTCGACATTTTGTTTTTTGGCCGGCTTTGATTAAAAGTTTTTTAAATGGTGTGCATATTTTGTAATGATTTTCTTCAAGCTTTGAAACCTTCATCCTAATCTTAACTGACTTTTACTTTCGAAACTCAATAATACCCTCATTGGCTTTTGCCCACGAAGTTTGTTACTATCCTCTTCGTTATTGCTCTCTCGAATTTGTTTGCTGTGAATATGTTATCATTTTTTTGTACGCTGCCTCCTATTTCGAATAGTTGGTGTTGTAATTACATATTTTTAGAACGCCTTTTAAGATAAATGCTCACCACAAAATAATGCACTGTGTACGAAATGTAAAACTCATGCCACAATATTGCTGCGTTACGTTTTCTTTTTTGAAATAAGCACTTGCAATAGAAAGCTGCAAACACCTTAGAACTATTTCATTGTGATGCTTTCTTCTTGAGTTAATTTGAAGTATGCCATCCATATTTGCTGGACCGGCCAAATCAACAGGCCGCGGTAGATAGGGCAGGTTACATAAACTTCTCAGAAAACAAAAAAATCCAACTAGATGAAAATAACGAAAAATATATGTATTATATGCGAATTTTTACAAAAGTCGCAAAATTTGATAGCATTGTCATAACGTTCTAATATTAGAAAAGTCGGCCGGTTGTGATGGGTTTATTGTTAAGACATGATCGTTAGAAAAGTAGGTTCTTTATATTTCATGTATTTGGAACTTAACATTTCGATAATGACATTGACAATCTTTCATTTTTGTCCTTTAGTAGTTGTTTCAATAATTCAATTACAAATGTAGTCGTTCTCACAGTTTTCCCTATTAATTACATGTAAGCTTCGTACAGTAGTTTTACATAATTATAAACCTGTCGCCAAAAAACCATGAAAAACACTATGAATCGTTTCGGGTTTTTCTCAAAAACAAACTTTTGCTTTTTAGAGGTAGGATCTCTACCTCATTGTCAACATTACCGGACTCTTTAAAAATCTTAACCCACTTAACGAATGAAGCATAAGTTTTAGTTTATCTTGCAGCCTGTGCGAAACTCATTCTTTGTCCTTTTGGACTTACCGAAAATACTGCCTTAAACCGCCTTTTATATATGGCAACCATATTGTTATAACGCTTTATTTTCCAAGTATCGAAAGGTAATCAACATCAGGACAAAACGCTTAACGCTTATATAGTGCAGGTATTTGTTTGCCAAGTAATTATGTTGACGCGCTAAAACGGAGATATATTTAGCGACAGGTTTTTGTGAAACACAATTTACATGCACTGAATCTTATTAAAACAAATAAAATCATAGAATCTTGTTTACTTTAGATGCTTGTTCGTTAATCAATCTAGTTAAATGCAATTCACGCTACTTCAAACATTATTTACCATCGATGAGTGTTCAGCTTTCATTTAAATATATGTTCATTTCAAAGGACTACAAAATTATATAAACATGAAATCGATTCTGATATACTGTAGAAACGTAACAAATACTCAGCATTATATATTTTTTACTTTTAGGGTGTCGATACTGGAGCGATAATAAAACAAACCAAAGTACCTATTTTGCCTAATGATGACGTTAAGTCGCTTACAGAAAGAATTCACTTAGCGGAACATCTTGCGTTTCCTGAAGCCCTGAAATATGTTTGCACGGGATTGGTAACATTGAATAGTGATGGAAAAGCCATTTGGATAAAATAATGTGCTGCAATCAAAACACATTGTAGCAACACTTTTATTGATTTTTAATAAAGAAATTTTTTAAATTTATAATTATGGTGAAAATGCATTTCAAAGTAACAGGTGTTTCGAATTTGAACCGAACCGCGCTGAGGTAGCCTAGATTGCCATCGATGGTGGCATGGTAGTAAAGCATAAAGAATCCATGTGAACATGTATATATACTAACATGATATATATCCGATTTTGGCATTAAATTGAGCAGGGCTTCTAATGCCCATACTTGGTGTTTTATCGTTGAATAATTATTTGTCATTTAGTGCTTTACGCGTTAATAAACGAACAGATTTCGGAATTGGACCATGATTTGAGGTTGTAGCCTCCGCACGTACAAAAACGACTCTGCAATACATAGTTTCAGAGTAAACATATATAACTGAAGTAAAAATTCGTTGTTACAAACATGGATGCTTGGGCAGGGTTATGCAATGTTTAATGCAGGATATGTGAATCTCCCGCTTGAATATCATAATTCGAGTAACTAATAAACACTATTATACTTTTCGGTCCAAAAATGATCAAATATTACCCATAGATATTTTGCCTAGTAAACATATTCTATTATTAACTTTAAGTTAGAGAAGTTTAGTGTTTAATTTGCGCTTTAATTGCCAGTTCTTTCCTAATAACTTCAAATCGAAGATTATCTTTAATTAGAACCTGCAACCAAGAAGGGCATACTGTTTATATCATAGCATAGATAATAAGTAGCACGGGTAATAGAGGCAAATTGCCGTACATCTATTATACAACGCGTTATGTGAAATTGTGCACGCGTATTAGTATTCTTATTTGCATCGGTACACATATTACTCGCTACACTAATTCGGTCGTGACGTGTATACGCACGCGAATTGCTGACACACAATTGCGGCCTCGGCCCAATACATTTGATCAATTCCACATGAAGAAATTTCGCTGCGTGTTTCCCCCCTTTCTTTCGCGCGCGAGCTTATAAACGGAAACCAGAGCGCTAGCTCTGAAGGAAGGGTAATTTTTGCATATTTTGTCTTGTTTTTTAACAGCCCATATTGCCAGTGCTATATATCTTTACGCTATTGTATTTACGGTGGATGTGCAGATTGAAAACTTTCATAGATTTATGCATTAAAGCAAAAACATAGGATTGAAAATAGCAATTTTTAAACTGTGGGCTTAGTAATGTGCTTTCAATACTTCGTCTGATATTTTTATCTTATTCTAAAAGTATGTAATATTGAGAAAATAAAATACATGTACAAACGCTGCTCCACTTTAATACCGAACATGTTCAAAATTAATGAAACGGGTAAATAAATTTTTGTATTTCGATCACTTTCTAATTTTCTTTTCTTTAAAATTTTTCAAATGTTTAAAAACTAAGATTGTTTTGATATTTAAAAATTGTTTTACCTTTGAAACAGGGCAGAGATATGCGATTGTTGGGCTGATATTTGAGTTTCATCAGCCTAATTTAAAGCTGATTATAATCATCCAATATTTTTTTGTAGGAAGTATTGGAAGTAGCACCTAATAAATAGTAATTATGCATTATATACAGCTGTAGACACTGTGGAAACACTTGTAGCTAATTTAAAGTAAGACAGTTAATTTTTAACCAATAAACCACAACTTTATTAATTTTGATTATTAATAATCAAACCAAACCAATAAACCACAACTTTATTAATTTTATTTAAGCATATATTCTACCAAATAAAAACAGTAAATTACAAAAACATATCAGTAACGTGTCGGGAAAGCCTTCTGCCTCACAACCTCTTGTAAGCGGTTCGGCATTGTCGTTATGAGTCTTCTGCATCTCTCCACATGTGCGGATGCTCATGTTTCTTTCACCACTCCGAACAATTGGTCAATGTTTATGAAATTTCTAACTATGGCTTGTTTTATGTCTCCCCACAAGTGCTCGATTGGATTTTAATCTATACTCGTTGATGGCCAATCTAAAACGGCGACGCTGTTGTCTTTCAGAAAATTTCTTGTGTCTTGTGCCGTATGTTTGGGGTCGTGTCGTGAAACTTTCATATACACTCCGCGACAAAAAGATACCACCAGATATTAAATGCACCAGCTACCTCCCCTGTCGTATCTTTTTGTCGCACCAGTTTTTCAATTAATGTAGAAAAATTCTTGGAAAAATGAATCGATTGGTAAAAGGAGCACTGATATAGATTTCTTAGTTAAGGTCCTTTTCAACAGGTAAACGAATTTCACGACATGGCTCATTAGTTCAGAGAATCGGAAAAATTTCAGGGGTGTCGTATCTTTTTGTCGCGGAGTGTAAAAGGAAGTTTTCCTCAGCCCATGGCAACATGATGTTTTCTAAGATGTCGACGTACTTTTCCTTGATCAATATTCCTTTTACACGGTGTATTGGCCCAACACCAAATCACGAGAAACATCCCCAAACATTGGTGAAAGTGTAGCGATGGTCGAATTCCTCGTCGTCTTGCATATTTCCTGCCATTAGGGCCAATGTGATTTATTTTTGTTTCGTCCCTCCAAAGAATGAATTTCTATTCATTTTTCCGGATTAAATGTTCCCGTGCGAAGTCTATTCTCTTCTTTCGATTAGTTGCCATTACCAAGGGAATCTTCTTGGCTATACTGTCATGTAGTCTGGCTTCCACAAGACGTTTTCTGACTATTCTCACCGGAATATCGCTACTTTCCCCGAAAAGCCGGCCATGAATTTTACCAGCTGATCTATTTGGGCTCCGTTTTGATGTGCGGACAATTTATCCATCCATACTGGGAGTTGTCTTTCGGGCTCTTTTAGCCCGGGGAATATCTTGGACTGTTCTACGGTTTTCTACGTGTTTCAGTACTTCGCAAACCATTTTTATGAAACACTCTAAGTGGCTGGCAATTCGTCGAGCCTAAATCTCTCAAGTCTACAATCTTTGTCTAACTAGAGCAGCGCCACTCTTAGCCTTTCTCATCGCAATTTTTGAAGTTGCTCAATTGAATATTCCTCTATGTGCAGAGTTCCAACTTACGATGTTTTCAATTTGAAAGGAATGTGGCAGTTTATGATTATCTTCTCATAGATTAACTGGAAGTTCTGGAATTACCTGATTTACAAACTGCAGTCGCTTCAGATGGAGAGTTTTTTGAAGCTTAATTTAATTAAAAAGTATTTGACACCTACAACGACTCAAGGTTGCCTGGAAAGCCTAACAATTTTGTGTATATAAGGAGAAATAGTTTGGCAATTAAAAGGTAGGAAAAATGCAAATTATTTGGTTTGTAGCTAAATAATAAATGAAATATTATTTTAGAATATTTTTAGTTAGCTATTGCTTTTACTCAAATGTGTTTTTGAAAATTTAACCAGGGGATTGCAATGAACGCAAGTAAAGGCAAAAAGGAAGACCACTCAGCCCGGAAGGTAAGTGGACAAAGGTAATGCGTCCTTCTGGTGGGAAGAAGACCGTGATGTCCAATCATTCAACAACCAGCCTACCCCCCACTTCTTCGAGGGGTGCATGCACCAAGGCAGCTATGCCAGGGACAAGCACCTCCTCAGGTAAGCCAATTGGCGCTAGCCGCTGCGCCCTCCAACACCGGCTCTTCTTCAGGTGTCTAAAATCAGCAAAAATCCTCTGTTATGGCTTGCAGGGACAGAAGATCTGGCTTCAAAGTCCTGAAAAGGCTGAAAGATTTACCTCCTGAGGGGCTTTCCCAGAAGGATAAAATCTCCCTTGAATGGGCAACAACAACAGTAGAGGCTCATAAAGCCTCTTTGACAAAGCAAGGGGCTACTCACAAAATATGCAGATCTAATGAGGCAGCCCCGAATCAACCGAGTGCCCAACTGCAGGTCACCAAAAGACCAAGATTGGTCTTGGTGAAGTGGCTAAGGGCAGCCTGGTATGTGCTGTCATCGACACAAGCAGTAGCGATGGAACCACCTCACCGTCAAACTGGAAGATGGTGGAAATCGCTCTTCTTCGGGTGTACAAACCCATACTGGAGGCAAATCCAGGCCCTCCTCCTAGTTGCCGCGCCGTTTATTGGCACCAGAGTCACGTTAAGCTGATATTCTGCACGAATCAACGCTCAGCGGATCTATATAAGCAGGCTATTACCAGACTGGTAGAAGTCTGGCCCGGAGCAAAGCTAGAAGCTGTCTCCAGGGAAGACATCCCGAATCGGCCTCAATCCAGGGCATGAATACCGACGGAGTCATCCACACCAGAGAAAATTGTTAAGCTTATCAAGCTCAGCAATGCTGATCTTCCGGTGGACAACTGGAAGGTAGCCAAGGTAAGCGAGCCCAGCAATGGACTGCGAGAGATTGTCATTATCCTTAACGAGGAGGCACTAGCTCCGTTGGAGTCGAAGGGCGGGGTTATAAGCTACGGTTTCTCGGCTATCACCCTGCGAGTATATCGCAAGGACCATACTGGGAAGGCAGTACGGGAACCGAGTAAAGCGAGTGAGAGTGAGGTGACTGTAGAAGCAACAGTAGACCCGACCGCGAACCCCTCTGTGTCAGATCTTCTCTTCGACGACGGAAGAAGCACCACCTCCACTACGGAGTTGGCTGACGACCTTCTTCTATCCCTCGACCTGGTTGAGGAGGAGATGTCCTTATCTGTCGAGGAGGCGGACAAAACATTGTGTCGTGATGCTAACGCTTCTACAGATTAACCTCCATCGTTCTAAGGCGGCATCCGCCACACTGTTCCTTCACCTGGCCCAAAAAGGAGAGGAGCTAATACTGACCTAGGAACCTTGGGTTGAAGGCAACCAGGTTTGCGGGCTCAATACGAAGGGATACAAAACAGTATCTCTACGCAGCAGGTAAACCGAGAGCTTGCATAGTAATAAAAGAAGGCTTGAAGTTTCTAACCTTGTACAATTTCAGTGACCAGAACACCATTGCCATAGCAGTGGAAAGGCAGTCCAAACCCCTTTGGGCTGTCTCCTGCTATATGGCACACGATGTTCTGCCACCTGCCATCAACCTGCAGAGGATCTTCACAGAAGCCACTGCACGGGGCATCCAACTAGTCATCGGGGCGGACGCCAATGCCCATCACTGCGTTTGGGGAAGCACCGATACGAACAAAAGGGGTGAGTCACTCTTTGAATTTATTTTAACGCATGACAGCCCTAGTAAACAAAGGTGAGGATCCTACTTTCATTACGGCAAGTCGAAGGGAAGTTGTGGATATCACGCTAACGAACGAGCACTCGCACCACGCTATCAAAGGATGGCACGTATCACAAGAGTGCTCGTTCTCCGATCATTTATATATAATGTTCGATGTGGCTTTTGACCCTCCAAAAAATCCAACCTTCATTAACATAAGGAGGATGGATTGGGTCAAGTACCAATCAGTATTCGAGTCTGCATTAGAAGGTGGACCTCCGAAGATTGAAGACATAGGCGGTCTGGAGGAAGCCGTTGGGGCCCTTACATCTGCCTTCAATGAAGCAGCAAGATCTCCATGTAGTCCAACGAAGCCTAGGGTCAAGTATAAGCCCCCCTGGTGGAATAGTGACATTGCGGAGCTGCGGAAGGAATGTAGGAGGTCCTTTAATCAGGCTAAAGTATCCAATGACTGGTCGTCTTATAAACTTAAACTGAAGGAGTTTAAAAGCTCCATCAGAAAAGCAAAAGGCACCTCGTGGAGAAGTTTCTGTGCAGAAATAGAACACTCCAGTGATTTCAGTCGTGATGATCCACATACGCCCCCGAACTGCCTGTCAACCGCTGTGCCTGTAGACGACAGGCTCCTACGCTGGGCAATCAGTTCATTTCAACCCTTCAAATCCCCTGGAATGGACAACATCTTACCTGTTGAGATCCAGCAGGGAATCAATATAGCGCTACCGTGGCTAAAAGTCATCTTTAAGGCGTGTTTACGGATGGCTTATATTCCACAGCGGTGGAAAGAAGCTAAAATAGTCTCCAAAACAAAAGCGGGCAAGACATCCTATCAGCCTCGCCTCTTTTCTGCTGAAAACTATGGAACGGCTGATAAAGATTCATTTGAGAGCTACTCTGAAACCACTCTCTAATGCGCAGCACGTATACACCAAAAGGAGATCGTTTAAAACAGCTCTTCACTCGCTCACCAGCTACATTGAAAAATCGCTAAGCGTCAAAAAATATACGAAGGCGGTTTTTCTAGACATCTAAGGTGCATTCAACAACGTCAGCCACAAAGCTATTGAGAAGGCACTCGTGGAAAACAATGTGAATAACCTGATTCGGTTTATCGTACAACTGCTAAGCAGCAGGAGCATCAACTCCACACTAGAAGTCAGTATCCTAAGAAGGCGGACGTGCATAGGCACCCCGCAAGGTGGGATGCTGTCACCCCTTCTATGGAACTTAGTGGTGGGCAAACTTCTGTCAACAATACAAACGGCTGGCTGCAAAGTCGTAGCCTATGCCGGTGATGTTGTAATATCGGGCAAATTCGTCAACACCCTATCTGAAAGACTAAACTTTGCCCTAGATATTCTCACCAAACGGAGCAAAAAGTGCAGTCTAAACATTAATCCGCAGAAAACGAAACTTGTGCTCTTCACGAGAAGATACAAAATTCCACGTTTGTCCCACCTAAACTTGAGGAGATAGGTCTCAATCCATCTCATCAGGTCAAATATTTAGGTCTGATTCTAGACTCCAAACTCGCGTGGAAAGCGAACATAGCAGAAAGAGCGCGTAAAGCGGCATGCGCAATCTACTGCTGCAAAAGAGCTGTTTAGAAAAGGTGGGGACTGAAACCCAAAACTGTATCATGGCTCTATACAGCGATAGTGGAATCAATCCTTCTGTATGGTGTGGTTATTTGGTGGCCAGCGATGGCAAAAGCATCAAACGCGAACCTAGTTAACAGGGTCAGGAGGACTGCAGCTATTGCAATCACCGGGGCTATACGCACTACCCCGACAAAGGCATTGTTTATGCTAATAAATTGGCTCCCGACGAAGCTCCTAACGGAACAGCAGGCCAAATGCTCTGCTATTCAATTGAAAGCTCTAAATCTCTTGCATGATGGTAATATCGGCCACTCCACCATATTACGGAGGGATGGACCAACGCCTGAGAAAGTAGACCTCGCTCCTCCGATTGCCTGGTTCCACCACAGTTTCAAGTCCGTCATCCCGAGCAGAGATGACTGGATCATGGAAGGAAATCGGATACAGGAATCGGTCGACATCTACACCGATGGACCAAAGATGGATGGAAAAGTTGGCTGTGGTGTTTTCTCCGAACAGCTAGGTCTGAGACTATTCTTCCGGCTACCAGATCACTGCAGTGTTTTTCAGGCAGTGGTCATCGCAATACATAAGGCAGCGGACTGGCTGAGAAATCAGAAAATTTCTATAAGAAATCTCAACATTTTCTCTGATAATCAAGCTGCTATCCAATCATTATCCAACGTGTATACCTCATCCAAAATTGTAATGGAATGTCGCATACTACTGAACGCGATGTCGCTTCACTGTGAAGTGATTCTTTGCTGGGTGCCGGATCACAGTGATATACCTGGGAACTGCGAAGCTGATGCCCTAGCTAGAGCTGGCACTGAGCTCCAGGATTATACACTAACACCCCAAGTCGGCCATCCGTTGGCCTCCGTCAAGCTAAGTTTCAAGCAGTATTATATAGAGGCTGCAAACAGGGCCTGGCTCCTGGAAGAAACCTGCAGGACAACCAGGCAAACTTGGCGCACGCTAAGCTCAAAGCACACCAAGCAGCTCCTCAACACGAGTCGTCAAACATTAAGTTTCATCGTATGTGTACTGACGGGGCATTGTCCCATTGGCAGACACGCAGAAAGATTGGGTACTCCTTTCCACGATTTCTGCCGCATCTGCAGATCGGAGGAGGAGGAGGAAACGATCCAACACTTTCTGTGTGAATGCCCAGCACTATCCAGGAAACGCATGCAAACTTTAGGCTCACCTTTCCTGGATAGCCTCACGGAAGTAGCCAGTTTAAATATTAGCTGCATAGCCGGCTTCATACGAGAATCTAAATGGTTCTCGTCACCCAACAGGTTTTAGTGCCGCACCCTTTTTAAAAGTGGTATCACAATGGGCCTATCTTGGCCTAAGTGAGCCGCCTTTTGACAAAGGGGGCTGCCACGACATATAGTTGAGCTTGAGCCGGCCCTGTGTAGCAGATTGACCTTTGATAACGTTTTGTGATGGTAAAGATAATACATGTTACTCTAATCATATTTCGATTGTATCCCAACACTAGCACTGGACCGATGGCGTGGGACGACACCTCTAGAATATCCAAAACAAAAGGTTTCAAATTTTGTGATTGCTTGCAGTTTCTGTTGCTTATAGAGGCAGAGGACAACAGAACATCAAGAACATAACTTTGTAAGTTTCGAACTGAGATTGAAGGTGCCATTGAGGCGGTACGTGGGAATATGATTCGTTGTTACATGAACGACGCTGCACACTGTGGTCGCCATGAATTGCAACAGGTGCTGTTGCTAGAATTAATTTTAAAAACTCGATGCTGCAAGTGGTCGTAATTGAGTTAGTCATTAACCATTCCAAATCACGTTCAACTCCTCATTTTAATATTCTTTTTTGACGCGTGTAGCCGGTCGACCACCAATTGCGTTTTACAAATCAAACTGTCCCCCCGAAAATTTGGAAACCATCATCGTTTGATACCATCTCTTTCAAATGGATAATGATTTTTTTTAGTTTACATAAGCCGCTAAATTCTGTATTGAATCGGCAAGAGGAAAACACTTTCAAAAGCCCTGTGAACATCATTTTTTCCAGAGGGAATGTACGGACTTGGCCAGATTAATAACAGTTGAAACCACTTTTTACTTGAAATCAATATTTGTAGTTTTTGTAAGTTAGTACAAATGGTACAAATTTGACAGTCTAAACATTTGCTAAAAGTTATACAATTTTTTTAAAACAACGACCAAAGTGCTGACAAAAAGCTTGTTTGGGCGTTTTCATTTGCAACATTTTGATTTTTCTGCGACTTTGCTTTACTGTGCGGTAACGACTGGTCATTTAACACATCGTTGGCCATTTGATCTACTTTTATTCTGAATAACTGTTTATCTAATATCGGAACAATCAAATTAAATTTGTCAATCATTTTATTTATTGCGCCTACATTTTTTTCAAAGCTTTCGATTATAAGCTCCCACTTATGTAAATCTGGAGTTGAAAGCGGCATCTCACCTAAATATTGACGATGCTCAATCATTTTGTTTCTCAACTTATCGATTTCATTTCTTATGTCTCGCTGTAGCATTATCCATTCAGGTGTAAATCCATTATCGATTAGAATTTTGTTTAGCTTATGTGTAGTGAAATCCAAGTAGGGGTTTTGAGTCTGGGTAGATGATAGAGGCTTTCCGGCACCAGACAGATGATTGAAGTCACCGTTTGCTATTGCTTCTTGTATTAAATCCTCTACTATTCTATCAAATCCATACTTTGTTTTTATATCGTGTTGTGATGTTTTCTTTACAATATCTCCTTCTTTCGCCTGAACGTTTTTCACACGATGTTCGAGGATTTTCTCCTGCACCTTCATCACTTTGTATTGCTCATATTGGCGCTGACGCTGGGAAGGTGTGCCATAGCCAACACCTTCAAAGGATAAATATTGACGGTGTTGAGGGGCTGTGTGCTTAATGTCGACTACTTTAGCCTCTTCTTCTTCATCGTGTATTCCGCGACGATTTTTTGCAAACTTTCCTTGAAGTATTTTGAACGCTTCATCAACTTCTCGAAACCGGCCAATCGACGATTCGGGGCACCCACTATCAGGGTGCAATTTCTTGACTAGTTCAATGTATTTTCTGCGAACAGTATTTTGGTCAGAGTTTTCGGACAGTTCTAATATATTAAAGCATTTCTGCAGTGAAAGGCAATTAGGATTTGGCAATGTTTGTGGTCGTGAGTACCTTGTAAATTTCTGCTTTTTTCATGTACACGTATCTGGCCTGACACCATTGGTAGCGTGGAAAATTCAAAATTGGGATTTTTGTATGCGCTGAACAAAATAAAGCCATTCTGCCTGGAATAGTGAAAAGGAAAGCCTTTAATCTTATTACTTCAACTGTAAAAACATTAAGTTTTTTATAAAAATTTTTTAACGAGTTTATTATCTTATCTCTTCATTTATAATAAAATTTAGCTAAGCTCCGGCTTTGCCTATAAAACACTTTCAACTAGTGATAAAATAAAAGAAACAAGCACATGCGAGAATTAACTGATGAGAACAGTAGAGATTTTAATAAACGCAAGAGTTCTAGTTTTTGCTGTCGTAAATGTTGAGAACGGTATTGATTTTTGAAATTATAACAGAACCATAAAAGGTTTAATAAAGATTTTCGGAAAATACTTTTAGATTTTTAGTTTTCTGGATTGATTTGCTGATTGCTTATTGTTGACACTTTATACTTGTCTCCATTTATTCGTCCTCACATACAAAGTAATTTGGTACGTTTTGCAATTATGTATTCATTTTTTTAGAATACCATATTACAATAGTAGTCCACATAAGCATAGGAGACTTCAATTTCGCATGTCTATTAAATAATATAAATTATTTACATTATCCTAAATGATTTGAAACTTTAGTTTACTTGTACATTTTCATTTTTTATAAAATACTAAAAGTGATATTATCATGTAGAAAAGAAATTGTTTTTTTTTATTTTGTAGCAAAACAACAACAATTTGCTTATTATCATTTATTCTGCTCTTGCATTAAGTAACCCACCTACATTAGCTTACTTTCAGTCAACTGAATGATAGCGAGTTCCTATGTGTTTTGATAGATCGCAGAAACGTATTTAGTTTTCTGACAATCATCATTATATCCCAATTTATTTCAACCGGGTTTATGCACGTTGAAACTCAAAGGGAGGCCGAAATATCAACTTTATTGTTGTGTTTGAATTCGGTATAAAGACATCTTTTATCTGGATAGTTGTATCCTTGTAGGTACTAGGGAACGCAATTGCGCAAAAAAAATTCAATTCCGATAAAAGGACTTTCAATCCCGCGAGTCTCAGGTATTTGCGGAATATCGCGGGATGGCGAAAAATTTCAAGAGTATATTATCGTATTTTCAAATATACAAATTTGCGAAAGCTTCAAATGAAATGAAAAAATAATATTCAAGTTGTTTATTGAAATTATATCAAAAATAGGGTTAAAAAATCACATCAAAATATAATTAGACATTATTTTGAAAATTACTACGCAAAAAAGATAAAGTTTTATTATTTAAGTTTTATCATGGGTTAGAACCTCCTGGTCTATTCGACAACTTTCGTCTCTTAGTGTGCTTTTGGTTAACGACTTGCTAACTCTATTGTTGCACATTAGTGGAGGTTCTTTTGTTTCCAGGCTTTTTGGCCGGTACCATTATTAAATGGGAAGTGTGGTTTCGGCTTAACGAATGGCTCCTCTTCAGGTGCTGCCATTTAGCAAGAGACGAAAGTTGTCGAATAGACCAGGAGGTTCTAACCCATGATAAAACTTAAATAATGAAAAAGCTACGTAGGCATACATACGAAACAAATTGACAGTCGTTATAATCCGCAGATGTAAAATTATAAAATAGTTGAAATATAGCGAGCTTGATCCATCAACAAGTCAGCGGTGGTAGTGCTGTCTCGTAACGAGTGGCTAAATGGCAGCACCTGAAGAGGAGCCATTCGTTACGCCGAAACCACACTTCCCATAAAGTTTTAGTAATTTCATCCGCTGAACAGCTTTCGAGCTTGCAAACTATGTACAGCAGTGCAAAAAGCTCTGCATCCACGTTGTTAGGAGCAACCGGCGGTAATGAGTTGTCGGGGTATTGGAGGTAAGTCTTTTATTACACCCTTCAACTTTTCCTTAACAAAACTTCGACAGGACCTCTAAGTTATATATACCATGAAAATTAATATGGTTAACGTAGAATAATACGATTACCCTTTTTGTGACAGTTTCATCTCCTGTCTATCTTGTGCTTTGAAGGGTCACAGTTTTAAACGGTAATGCACGAAAATACAATCGTCTCGTCACCTTTAACCCTAGATACATAGCGTTCAACGACACACCTTACAGCATAACGTGAGGTCGATATGAATCACACCTGATTTCTACCCGATTACGCTTTAGTATTTATTTTATTTAACTTTTTTTGGTTTCGTCTATGAGTTTATGTTTTAACATTTGTTTAAGAAATGAAATAAATTAATTTAAAGGTTTGTATTTTATTTATTTTTCTTGGGAACATCCGATTCGTGTGTGAGTCGTTTTGACTCACGTTATGTATCTAGGGTTGAAGATGTCACAGCGAATATTTTTCGACAAGGGTGCGTAATTAGCGTAAATTTTTTTGAGTATCTTGCGAACGAATCAATATTATCAGCCCCTTTATGTTGTTTCTTGCAGAATTTTTTTAGCCACTCGAGTGAAACTTAAAATCTATATTTTACTTATTTTTTATAATCATACATCATGTGGCATAGAAATAATGGAAAACACATGGCTGTTAATTTGCAAATTGCATACCTGAAATTGGTAATTTTTGTTTCTTCTACCCTTTTGAAACGATTCAAACTAAAGCTTATTAATTTTAGCTCCTTCTTCGCTGACAAAAGATCTCACAAAAATATTTCCACTCCAATGGTACTTCTTTAGCCGCTACTGATTTACCAATTTGGAAGTTATCCGCCAATTAACGCGTACTTAATTTTATATTTTTGTACGTTCTTACAACCTCTACTTTCTCTTTTAAAGTTGATTTATGATTTAAAATTTTCAACACTATTTACCACAACCTTATTATATCACAACGTTGAGGGAAAACTTCACTTATTAAGTATGAATCTATGTTAAAAAGATGATTCCTCTTTTCTAAAACAAGTATGTCAGTGCACATTACAGTACGTTTAGAAAAGCAATTCTACCATCAGAGGCGTTGCATTGGTTTTGTAGTCATTCTTAGAAACCACTTTTGGCATCGCTGTTATGGAAGCGAAATAAGAAGCTCCTGCTCGCAATTCTGTCGTGGGTAAAATCAAACGAAAAAACACTTGTGCGAAGTATGCAGGGGAACACAGAACTGTTAAGTGCACCTCGAATATTAAAGTGTGCGAACTGCCGTCAAAAGTAAAACAAATCGAGCGTTTTTTGGAGGGCTCAATAGAATGTCCAGAATAATTGACCTAGCTAAAAGATAAATTACAAAAAAATTTATAAGATGAAAATTGTTCATACATTTAATATATTATATGAAGTGTTCGCCGAAAAAGGATTAGATTAAAATTTACCTTGTAGACATAAAGTTATTGATATAACGGTTTTTGGGAAATATGACTGCACGATTCTGAGACATACTACCATCATATAAGTGAATTCAACGCTGTTTTCGAGATGGAATATATATTAAAAATTGGTTGAACTACAAAATAAAATTCTCAGAAAACTGTTTTGCTTCATTGGTGAAGGGAAAACTTTTTTCTTAACAGTGACAGATACAAATATTAATGTCGATAGACGTGGCGAAGATACTCCTACGACCAATAATACTGAAATATTAAATCCATCAAAACCTACTAGACTACCCTCAACAACACTTTTATACCATACAGCGACAAATAGCCCGATGATCAAAGATAACGCCAATTACACATTTGAAGGCTGTCCACTACTAGACCATCGACCGATACGCTTCAAAATTTTGGCAAAAATAATAACCAAGCAAAAACCGATAATACACTACATAACTTACATCAAAACTGGCGCAGCCCGACACCTATTGAAAAGAACCGATGGTTTTAAAGAATTGACTGGATTAATGGACGCTAAAACTTCATCCACATTTAAGAAACCGTTCAGAAGAAGGAACGAAATGTGGATAACTAAGAAATTAATTTTTGATTCCAAGGAAAAACGTAAAGCTTATAAAATACTAACCAAAGATCCTTTCAATCTTACAATCAAATTTATATATATGAAAATTTACACTACAGGCTCAGCGAAACTAGAAGAATTTGGGAAGTACGAGAAACGCAAATAATAAAGTTGTTGCATACGCTGGAATTTAACAACAAAGCAAACAAAACCAAATTACACTTAAAATGACGCAGAAAATACCTCCTGCATAAGCAAAACTTGAAGTAAGTATTCAACTCCTTAATATGCTAGAAATGAACGACTAAAAGAAGACCTTTTCAAAAAAGCAGCAAGCTTTTTAATACACTACCGGACAAAATAAAGAACACAACGAACCCAAATTCGTTTAAAACAATACTAAAAAATACCTCCTGCTAGATCAACATGAAGTAAATTACATTCAACTCCACAAAAATCGAAGCTTACATGAAATCAATATGAAATAAATTATAAACATATATCCTGAGTTATCAATCGAACTAAAGGATACTAAACCCCCCAATTTGTGTAGTATTCCTTATATCGGTAGAAATACGGCATGCCGAGAGGCAGGAGCTGATTGGTATCTTTTGAAGATTTCCACCTTCCAGCGTTGAAAAAAGATCAAATTAACGACTGATTCAACAAAAAAATAAAATTTGTGTGTTGAAACATAAATTAAAGTTAAAGGATTCCTAAACATATGGATTAGGTACTATCTCTTGTACCAAGTACTATTGTTTGGCAAACACTAAGCACCCAGCCAAATAGGTTAAACAGCACGTTGTTTTGAAAATTTTCACCTCTCAATGTTGAAAAAAAAATGGATGTTGAAAGGCGTTCTACCTTCTAAGGAAGTGCTGTTGTCAATGCTTCAAAAGAGTTTCCTGTTTCTTTTAGGCATCATCTAGGTTTTATACACTTTGGGAATAGATTTCAATTACTGGATCCGACTCCTGCTTTCAGTAACGAGATGCGTGCAATGTACATTTTTAATAAGTTTAATGAGACATCTTCAGAGGTGGAATTATGCAAAGCCATTTCCATGTTAACCATTCTTTATCCAATGAATATTTGTAGTACGGCCTGAACAACACTTGACTGTGATCGATTGAACCAGTTTTTACCCTAATGGAGAGAAGTGAATTTCACCTCATGTTTATATTTGAAGGATGGGTGGTTTTCGTCAGCAGAGGAAAACAGATTGAATCCTTGGAATGGAATCGGATCCTCTTTGTCCGTGTTGTCGATCCGGCATTCTTCGCCTGAAATCGGTACTTATTCATTTGTTCACTTACATAAGGCCTCCTTAGGAATATGTATTGGAATTGATTTACAGGCAATGCGAACTGCACGAGTTTGCAAATTAAAACTATTTGTAGCCGCGAAATATCGAATTCTGTCAAAATGACAAGCGCTATTTTGTTTGTTTACTGAACTACCGTTGCTGTCCGTCAGCGGAATTGCCAACTTTTCCTTGTCTCCCGCCGGGATGCGATCGAATGCGTCTTTTCATTCACGTCAAAGGAGGCTTGTTTCTCTCCTTCGCGATCAATGGTGGAGAATTGACAGATAAATGAAAGGGGACAACATGCATCTCTTGTGGTATTGAACTGCCTCATTAGATGTGGCTTTGAACGGTCGCCACTCCAGTGCCTCCATGCGTGCAAACGTCGAAACAGAGGAAAAACAGAAGTAAAGCTGGTTCGTTGTCGAGATAGTTCAAAATGACCGAGAAAAAGAGGTCCAGGCGCCGGAAAGAGGTAATTTCGAACTTAAATCCGCTTATTTGCAATGTGATTGGTGGTTTGAATCGCGTTAAAATTTAAGACGAATGCGAAATGGTGTTCTTGAATGGTTTATTTTTGGATGGAACATTAGATGGAAAGTAGTGACGTTGACAGCTTACGAGTCTACAAAAGAATGTTTTGTGTTCCCAATATGCTGGATAGGCGATAACTCGAAAAGCTAGCGACCTACTTTGATATTTTAGTTAATGTTAATAAACTAAACTTGCACGGAACAGTCGCGTCCGGTGAGATATTCATCGTAGGCAAATATTTTAGATACGATAAAGTTCTGGTGTCAACGTTGGTCATAAAATTAGGAACTGCTAATGAATGTCGTGTAGAACTATTTATTTAACCTTCCGAAGGCAACCTCTTTTGATGTACATTTAAGACATTGTGTCTGTGATCTATGAGACCCCAATTTACCATTTAAAAGTTAGTATTTCCGTAGTCTTTTAAGGTATTTTGTTCAGATAGAAATCGAATTTGTCGAATTTCAGCTGACGAGCCTGGCAGGCAAATTATTTCTTTTAGGAATATTATTTAAGGGGCTCACAACGATTGATAATAGATAAATTGATTAATGCATAAGAACTAGTACTGATTTTATAGCTTTGCTCCGATAAGGAGTCGGATCTATTTTTTCAACGTTGTAGAAATCCTCAAAACACAACGACCGATTAGCTCCTACTTCCTAGCATTTTGAATTTTTATCTACTAAAATCACTTCCTTCTTCTTTAAACATCTTTCCATTATTGTTTGTATGCGCGATTCATGTGCAACATGTTCACTCACTACTTGTTTTCTTCCTAAGTTCTTACTACCCAAACCATGGATATGGTTAAATGAATCTCATTAATTTTCTACGATAAGATGTTATATTGCTTACCTCTTTTATTTTATAGGGCAGCACGTTGTAAAAACAAGCTGCAGCCTTAACACTTTCCAACACATCTAAATAATCGGAAGTAACGGTAATACTCAAGATGTGTAAATTCGGGTAATACGGATTACCATTTTCTAATTTTGACCAGGCGTGTAGAGTGTACATCATATGTTAATTGAGTTTAACACAGTTATACCTTCATTTCATTACGTTGGATTCTTATATTAATTTAATGAGGAAATTCAACTCGCAACGAAATATTAAAAAAAGTATGTTACCATATCAAACTAAGCTTTTTTCGAAGTCATCGTATATATGGGACGGACGGACAGAAGCATCGATAGTCTCAAATCACGGAGAAGTTTAAAAACATTTTATATAAACTTCTCACTAAGTTCGAACAAATCCAAATTTAAAAAAATCTTGCGAAAATCTTTGATTATAGGAAATAGTAAATTTGCTTCTGAAATTATAATAAATACGAATGAATAAATACGTAAAGTAAGAGCGACCAGTCTTGTGAAATTAGTTTAGATCCTAATGCCAATATTAAGCTTCAACACGCCAATTTGTACAGGAGCTGCAGATGGAAAAAGCTTGTTTTGTCGAGAAACAAGATTTAAGAGCCCAAATAATATCGCATTGTAAATAAGGCATCCACTTCGTTGTATCTTCTACATCATTCCAAAAAATAACATACCAAAAATCACAAATAGCCTATGCCGTAGATAAAGCATCTGAATGTTCATCATTTGAACTAACGAGATAATTCATAATTACATCGGAGTCATTAGACCAAGTATTGATTTTTGTAATACGACATGGTATTTATTGTTTGGAGATTCTCTTTCATATTATTGGCGTGCTGGTAGATCAATCTTTGCTCTTGTCACTTCAAACTTTATTCTCTTGTTTTGTTTTTTATATGGCGATGATGACAAATCGGTTGCTTCCATTTTCTTTGCTTCATACTGATGCTGGCGACTTATTATAGAGGAGTCAGCCATATCCTTGCAAATAATATTCATCGGTAGAGATTTTTTGACGTCAGCGAACATAAGTACTTTCCTCTGTTCCTTTGGCTATAAAATCTACTTCGGAAAATACATTTCTGTTGAACACTTGAATCCGTTAATAGCAATTTATTCTGATTGAACTTTCATTCAGACACTGGCGAAAAGCTCGATAATGTCGTATTAAGTGATCTTTCGGAGTGTTTCTCTGCTGAATTTAAAGACTTCTTCATTATACCGTATTTTCAAAGAACCCATTAAAGATTTGTCCAATGGTTACATTTTGTGCGTTGAAGACATAATTACGAAACTATTTTCTCGTGCCAATTCCAAAACGTCAATATTTCGTGTGTGGCTGCAATGACCATTTAAAACTAATAAAATTGGATCCTCTTTCAAGGGAAAAAGTGTTCAAAGTATTTTGTGAATTTTTGCACTTGCATCTAAGCCGATAGGTTACGTGAAGAATCTGATCCTGGTGGAGTATGTTTCATCAATAAAAAATTAAAAATTTTGTAGAGAAAATAAAATATGGTAGAATAAAGTTTCAACCTGCGCTCATAAAGTTAAGAGAGCTTCGTTCAGTGGAAGTCATCTCTTCTATTTGCCGTTTTAATAATTTTGCTAATTTGTTTGGATTGTTACTGTGGACTATAGAAAGTTCTATTCATTCACGTTCCAAATTTGCGATGGCGAAAAAATATATTTTTTACATAAGCGCGATTAAAACTTTAAGCACGATCGAAAGATATTTTAGTAAGTGTCCTGCCTTTTTTGAAGGCATAAAACCAATATTTTCACGTTGGATAATGAATTTACTATATTACTAATACTGAAAATTAAAATAGCTAGAGAATGACAGTCGTTTGCGGTTGGTCCCTAAAAACGTGATTCCACTCCCAAACTGTATTCCATTAGTTAATTTTCAATTTATTTGCTGAAAATTGATTTTCGACCCATGAATGTTTCTAGAAGACCTTTATAAATAATGAAGGTTCATTCTAGACATAAACATCACACACATAACAAAACATACCTCTTAATATCTCAAAAAGACAACAAACTCAACGAAAATTTAGGATTTGTACTGCACGTATACACTTTCCCTTCAAAATATCATTTCGAACATATTGTGTGAAAAAAGTTTTTAGCGGTCCACGTCAACGCACAATATCAAAATGAATCATTAACATGTCTCAAGAGATATCAGTCTGTCATTGCCTTGTTATAACCATAAATACATGAGGTGCGAAATAGGCAAATAGGAAAAGAAATAGGCTTCTACCTCAAATTACCCGACTATACTGCCGTGCTAAGAAAGGGCCCAAATGTAAAAGTCGAAATTGGCGTTAAGAGTATCTTCAATGTTGTTAAAAGTACCCCATGTTTAGCTATAATGGTAAAACCAAATAAATTGATAGATAAGATTCTTTGAAAAATTATAAAGTCACTTCAACTAATCGCAGTCAATTTTCGATGCAAATTTCTTTTCTTTCTACGAAGAAAAACTATGAATTCATCTCATTACGTGTTATATATTTTTAGTTTAAAATCTTTTTCAAATCGCTATCTTTCTTGCTTTTTTACAAATTGAAATTAATTATAAACACTGACACCCTAGATAAAAAAGCGAAATAATTAGAAACTGATAAGTTATATCACATCACCCAGCTTGAATTACTTTCTGGATATTATTCTTGTATTTCGATGGTATCTTTTTTGTGCCGCCAAGCAAAACTATTTGTTGATTTATGTTAACTCATTTACTTTGATTTTTCGTGTCTTCGTCCAACGACCGAGTCCTCTAGGTAGAATCGAATTAAGGATGGCGGGGAGGGTTTGGTCAATTCTGTAATTTTCAATATTTTCGATTTTCTTTTTCTCTTTTTAAATGAAATTTGACAACTTCAAGGATATTCTGTGCAAGTTTCAAGCAAAACTGCCGGAGATACAGCGTTTTGAATATCCCTACCTCTAATACGATTTTTAGCGGTAAAGACCAACGTGCGCGCGGAACAATAATGCTCTACAGCTGGCTCCCTGTTTTTTTCTGAAATGCAAACCACCACATCTCTAAGTACCTCGATATCGTTGGCTAGATATTTTCGGAGGGGGAAGCCTCCTATTTTGAGCAACTCTGTCGTGCTTTACTGTTTTTCATATGCTTCTTGGGTGGTATGTCCACCAGACAAGACATCATCCCTGTAAATTTCTGAATGAAGAACATCAGCACCCCATGGATATTGTAAACCGTCATCTTTAGCTAACTGTTTAATCGTACGATTAGCTTGATAAGGTGAACTCACTACCCCATACGTGACCGTATTCAACTCATACGTAGGAATAGGTTCTGCAGGATCAGACCTCCATAAAATACATTGATACTGCCGATCGTCAAGATGTATAAGAATCTGACGGAACATTTTTTCAATATCACCAATAAAGCAAACTTATAATTTCGCCAGTCAGTAATTAAGTCAGCTAACAGAGGCAACAAATTAGGTCCTGGGTGTAATAAATCATTCAATGAAACACCAGGTTTTATTTTCAGGGAAGCATTAAAGACAGTTCGCAACTTCGTAGATGTTTATCCATATGCCATGATGCGGTATAAAAACGATCTTTATTCAAAGATACGGAGCCACTGAAAACTACTCGTTTCGAGTAGCGGTAGTTGAGACATATGTTCCAGTTCTTGGTACTCCGAGAGAAATTAAGAATACATTCCTCTCAGCTTACTATCAACTTCGAATTTATCCTCTAACTTCAGCAGCATTCGTTGAAAAGGATAAAAAGATTGATAAAGGTGAAGACTATCACGATACTCGAGATCCTTGAAATGGAGCCTTAAAACATATCGTCCTTCATTGTTTCTTGTGTGGGTGCGAGCATAATGTTCATCACACCCTATTTCTTCTTGAGTGTACAAGGGACCCTTAGGTACTTCTTCCTGTACCAAAAACTTTTGCAAAAGGTCATTAAGATTAGATTCTTGAGCAATGTGCAATGAAGTAAGGTGTCCCGTCTTAGAAGTACCATCAGTTGGTGTTTCTCCTGATAAGAACCATCCCAATGCAGAACTAGTAGCAATAGGCTCATTCAATTTTCCTTTAACAACAGCTCGCTCAATAATATGATAATAAACTGCTGCGCCCAATAAAACACCTATGTGGCCTGGCTCCATATACTGAGGGTCGGCCAACATGAGACCATCCACATGTGGCAATTTCAAGGATGTTGGCATGGACGGAGGCGTGTAACAAGACACTTTAGGCAAAACAAGGGCATTTGCCTTGCATGAAAAATGTGAACTAAATCTAGGTTTAATCAGCACATTTACAGATTTAGTAACGTTAGACAGTAGAACGCCACCTGTACCCGTTATGGGTACATTGACTTTATTTACTTGCAATTTCAGGCGCTGACAAAGAGAACCTGAAACGAAAGTAGCTTGTCAACAGGGATCAATTAAAGCTCTTACCTTGAGCTGTCGTCCACTGTCGCTTTCGACTCTGACGATCGCCGTCGCAAGCAAAACTCCACCTGAAAATGAAGTATCACACAAATGTGAGACTGCAGAAGTCTGAGCTACAACCTTGTGAGTAGGAGAGCCAAAGGAAATCGATCTATCCCTACGAAAAGGTCCAACCTTTGGTTGAGTGCCATATTCCAGACTCGAGTCCTCTTTGGGGGCGGACGTTTTCAAATTGCACTCATCTTTATCAAGGGTCTTCAAAGGTGTCGATTCCTTAGAAATTCTGTTGCGATAATATAACAAAGTGTGATGTGTCGAACCACAAATACCACAACAGTGCTTCGATTTACAATGTCGTTTGTTATCTTTAACAAACTTACCATGCTCTTGATTATCAAAAGATTGATTGAGTTGCTGAAATTTATTGCATTTTGCAATAAAGTGATCCTGAGAACAAAACGCACAAGATCTGGTTTATTTAATACCATCTTTTGATTCGCTGGTTTGATGTGAACTAGCGGCCCCTTTGGTTATGTTCGATGTACGAAGACTCTCCTTAGAATTATTCATGGGCTTGCCACTGGATTCCAAAGCTTCTAAATAAACTATCTGTGAATTGACAAATTTTGTAAGTTCATCTCTTGTAGGCCCCTCAGAGTCCCCCAAATATTTTTGCCAATCTTTCAAGCTATGCTCATCAAAACGATTCGAGACCAGAAAAACAATAATATCCAACCACTGATCAACGAGTCTTTCTAATACCTTAAGTGATTCAATAGGAGTATTAAATTCACTAATGAGCATGGAGAGAGCTGCGGAAGTTTCTGTTCTCATTGCTAAACGTCTTTTATTCTCGTAGTGTTTCTCCAGGTCAGCCCAAGCAAGCTCATAATTTGCCGCTGTGAGCTTATATTTTGAAACTATTTCTAAGGCTTTACCTTCAATGTTTGTTTTTAAATAAACAAATTTGTCAACAGCTGAGACAGAATCAGCGCTACCAACAACCGTGGAAAATTAATCTCGAAACGTTTTCCAATCAGTATGTTTTCCTGAAAATTTGGGTATTTCAATGGAAGGCAAATTTTTATGCGTAGACGAGGACTCCTTTGCAAGCGTCGAAGAATTTATTGGGCGATTAGTTTGTTCATATTCGCAAGTATGGATAAAATCGTTAAATTGACCTTTGTTCTCATAATAATAATCCTCTGAGTTTGACGCGAGGTCAGTTTTAAAATATTCGTGTTCATAACTTACATTTTTTAATGCTAAGATTTGTCGATGGTGTTCATTAAAGGTATTGAAATATTCTTCTAAACGCTGCAATTGAGCTGCAGCTCTTCGTCTCGTTTGTTTGTCAGGGGATTGAGAGGAGAATGTGATATAAACTTTATTTATTTTTGCAGATAAATTTTCTTGGGCTTTTACAATTTCCTCAAATTTACTCATTTTAGCTAAGTAAAAATAGAGTATAAATATACTCAAAATAGATAATTTAACAAATTAAATTAAACTTTAATGCAGCAACAGATAAAAGAGCCTCCTTTTACTTGTCCAAAAATCAACCGATTACTATTTTACTCGAGTGAGAATTAGAAATTTTTCGAAAATTATTTTGTTCAAAATTATCCCAAAAATTTATAACGTTTGTATGATCATCATCATGTCATCAACTTTCATGAGTATTAAATATTGGATTAATATTCACAAGCTGTTACGCACAAAAGGGAAACCCCAGCTAATCGAAAATGTTGAATTAATTTCATAAACTGAATTTAAATTCCATATTATCTTTCACTATATACAATAAAACTTAGCTCGTGTAGCCATAAGCAGGAGAAGCGTCGAGCTCCAATATGAAGCGAGACAGCGATATGATCATCAGTGGGCCAGTAGTCGACGTATGAAAAGTAACGGTCAATATGGTGATCGTTGGAGGATTTCGACCTTAGCCAATTTACATGGCTTGCGAGCCCAAAAATATAACAAAAGTCACACAAAATCGGATTTCTTAGTGTCTTTGGCGTTCCAAAAGGAGTTGTCAGCCGATTCGTATCCAAAGATCCATTTGCGAATAAGTTGTCCTCTTCAGTTTCTTCACGAAGATTGCGTTTAATATATTGATGTTCACAATTTATCTCGTGTAGCCAAAAGCAGGAGAAACGTCGAGATCCAACATGAAGCGAGACAGCGATATGATTAACAGTGTGAAAAGTAACGGTCGATATGGTAACCGTTGGACGATTTCGACCCAAACTAGTTTACATGGCTTGTGAGCCCAAAAAGATAATGAAAGCACATAATATCGATTTTCTTAAAGTCGTTGGCGTTTCGAAAGGAATTGTCAGCCGATTCGCATCCAAAGATACATCTGCGAATAAGTTGTCCTTTTCAGTTTCTTCGCGAAGATTGCGTTTAGGCCAATGCTCCACGTGTCTCGTTTCCGCGTTGTCTGGCGATTCACATTATCATACTATCCGGCTCGAAGGACAATGTTTATTTAATGTTTATTAATGTACAAAACTTTTCTAATATTTAAGTTTAAACTACTTTAGATAAGTGGACTGTATTAATTATTAACTAGGAGGGTTTTTCGGAGGCCTGCACACTCTCTCGCTACTTGATTGAAACTAACCTCGGCGCAGCGCCTCAGTACTCCCTTATTCAAGTGCAGGTACTCATCGGTGTTACCGTACAAGGTAACATACAAACATTCGTATGACAATTAAATGTTAATTAATCTGAAACATTAAAACAAGCGCTTTAAAGAAGTTGTAAGTACGTTTTCATTTGATTTATAATTATTTATTTGTTTTAACCCGCGAATGGTGACGCATATGTCTGTGAGACCGGTTTCGTAGAAAAATATGTGTATGAAAATAACATAATTTTTTAGTGTTACAGGGGAATTTTATTATTATTAATAAACGTGATGTGATGTAATAATTTTTTGTGTTTTATTATACTTTAACCTTGTATTTTTTAAGTTCAATTTGCTACATTTACAGAAATTGTGTTATTTTGGATTTATCTTCATTCGAAAATTTCGGTCTCTGAGACCGACGTCACCAACTATGTAAGATAATTTTGCGTCACCACTGGCGGGTTAAAAACAGTTGTATCTCGGAGTCGGCAAAAATTCGTTTAAGGGGTTATATTCACTTGTAATTTGGACAAAAATCGAATTTCCTTTTTTTGCATGTTTTGAATGTACATATATTTGAGAATATCGTCCGAAAATTTCACATTGATCTGGCAAATAGTTTCAGAGAAATTAGCGTATTTGTAAAGACGTCTTTGAGCGTTTGAAAGTAGGCGAAGCGTAAACCGGAATAGCAACTGCTTCTCATTACCCCTATGCCCTTGTCTATGCTTTTCAAAATGTTTTTATTCTTGGAATTAGAATATAAAAGATTTATTTTATACCTGAAAACTATATTTAGCAATTTTAGGTATAAAGTAAGTACATTTCGTCAGTTTAAAGTGAACTGCCACGTTGTCAATTTGTGCCAGTATTTTGTTTATTTCCTCAGTGTGTAGAGTTTTATGTATCAAAATGCCTCGTAAAATCAGCAGAGAGGGAGCACGCGTAAGGGGAGAATGTCACGTAGACAGCAACAGTTGGCTGTATTAGAAGCAAACGCAGAGGGTTTCTCTTATGGCCCTGGAGTAGCCGACTCGATGTAAGTTGGAAAAAAATTGGTTCCCAAAACTTTAAACGCGTTTTTCTCGAAACGGTGTTTTCAAAGTCGGTGAGGAAAATTTCTCCAAAACGGCTGACCCGATCGGCTTGAAATTTTCACACAATCTTCCTAGATACTTGTATCAGAAAATGATCGAAGGAATAAGGTTTCTGACAATAATTTCGATTTTTTAAGCCCCCTTAAACTGTAAATTTTTTACGTGATTCTGTCAAATTTTTAAAAAAATCGTTGGACCTGTTTTTTTTATTTTTTGAAAAAAAGTGCAAAAATTAGGTTTTTTTTCAAAAACATCAAATTTTTAACTTGATTTTCAACACGCAGTAATAAATGTTTATATAATTTATTTACTCCAAACAGTTCTTGTGAAAAAACTACCAATTTTTTTTTCATGATTACAAAAAAAAATTAAATTAAAAATAAAAAATCATTAAAAGTCATCATGACCTTCATGGTCATTTATGTCATTCATTATATCTCGAGCACCAAATATAATCTTTGCATCATTGAGGTGTCAATCGACGCGTATTAACATTTTAACGATGTTTTTAAATTTTAAAAAAATCTTTAAAGCCATTTTTTTAATTTAATAAAAAAATATTGAAAATTAGTGTTTTTTCATAAAAAAATTAATTAATAGTTAATAAAATAAACATCGCAATAATAAATGTTTATAAAATTTATAAACTTTTATCAATTTCTGTAGAGAGACCAGCAAAATATTTTCTCATGATTTCAAAACAAATTGAATTAAAAATAAAAAAATCATTCAAAGTCACCATGTAAAAAGGGTTCATACGAATTTGTATACCTTAAATCTCTTATTCTAAAGACATTGTTGTAAAGTCAATCAAAGTTTATTATTATTTGCATAATTTGCGGAGATTTTTAATAGTCTTCACAGAACCGTGTTTTAACTTTAATGAAAAAACTGCTTAAATTTTGAAAACCAATACAAATCAAATCAAATTTGCAATTGTGGTAAAAAGTTTTGAATGGTAAAATGTTTTGTAGTCAACACTTTTTAAGATCATATGCTTTGAAAAGCTTTCATCAAATAAAAAGTTGTAGTTTTTAGGAGTTTGGTTCTTTAGTATTCGTAAAATTTCAGTTACTTCCTTCATCATTTGAAATACATTTATTTTACTTTTTACATGCAATTGAACCTATTTTTGATTGCATAATCAATGTTTCTCAAAACGTTTCATTGATGTAAAATCGTGACAAAATACAAATTCAGTGATTATGCCGAAGTGCTAGCTGTTTTGACCGCAACTATTCAAAATGGCCATCACGCGACAAAATCTCTTCAGTTTTCGTAATAACAAAAACTGCATTCATTTTTGTTAGCGCTGTTTTGTCCTTCAAGTATCGATATGAAAATAACAAGTAACGTAGAAAAGGCTTTGTAACCTGTCCCCCCTCCGATTGATCCACGTGAATATTCAATCAAACCAATCCACGAAAATCTTTACGTAATCAATTGACGCTCGCGTAGATGACACGATGAATATTAAGTCATTCCAATAGCTTTTATGAGAGGTAAATTTTTATTATTAAAATTAATATTATTTCCATAATTATTATCGTGTTTAATATTTTTAATATCTATGTAGATATTACTGGGAAGTTGACCGTGTGGACCTCAAGGGTCGCACCTCGCGGCTTGTTCTATGTATTTATTTAATAAAAAGCCTCTTCACAAAAAATTCACAAAAAAACACGTTTTTTCGGATTTACAAGTGGATATAACCCCTTAAGTGGGATCTATGAGAGTGTGCGTGTAATTTTCCATTCAAATCTATACAAAAGTTGTTCAATTGGGACCAAATGCTAAATAAAACACCATTTTTTTAAACACAAATGCTAAATAAAACCATTTTTTTAAACACAAACTTTTCGGACGACACAATGATTTTTATTACCACGCAGGATTTGTCCATAACACGCTAGGCATGTTTATTCCTTATTTTGTGTCCTGAATAAGCTTTTCGAGAAACTATATGTTTTTCAAAATTCGCAATCGTTTTTCAATTTGACTCAGCTCTTCCGTAAAGTTTTGCACCGTCATGTGACTATGTGAGCCGTAAGGATCCATGAGTTAACAGGCGGGAAATTTCGAAATCGCGTAACTGTGGGTAGTGTAAGTCCCGGTATTACTGTACTGTCAACCTTATAAATGAAAGTGTAGGTGGAGTTAATTTCTGTCAGCCTGACAAATGAAAGTTTAGGTGGAGTTAATCTCGAACGCGTTCTTCAATAAATTTCCTATTGAAATATTGCCGAGACGACGACAGCACAGTTTCCACCTTCTTTTATTTTAGATTACTAATTATGTGCCTACCTAAAATATTAATCCATTTGCTGATAAGTCATTCCTGTTGCCAACTACATTTTAAGTGCTATTTTTTACCTAAGTTATGCTATTTCTTGGTGAAAGTCAATAAATTTATCATATAAAATCATTTACATGCATAAAATCAAAGACGAGTATACTCGTCTTTGGCAATGGGAAGGAAACAGGACTCGATATCCTTTTCCGTATTTTTGCATTTGTTTTCAGAAAAAGAAACCGAAAATCGCACAGATAGATAAAACAATAAACATGCAATGGAAATGAAAAATGGAGATAAATATATATAATAATAATATATGATAAATTATAAATATAGAATAAATGATAATATTCCTATAACATTTTAATATGAAAACGCGATTAAGATGAATTTTTTAAATTTGTAAAAGTTCAATAATTTATGTGTTATTTTTATAATAAAACTTTGTATAGAATTTTTTCCAAGTTATTTGCATGCGAATGTTAATGTTTGTAGTCACAAAAGATTTTCTAATTCAAAAGCATGTATGTTATGATATATTGAAAGCAGGACGAGTATACTCGTCTTTGCAGTTTATAACACCCCGCCAAAAACGAGTATACTTGTCCTTGCCTTGAATGTGTTAACTAATGTAAAAGTGTTTGTATTGTTTTTTTATGAAAAATCGACCTTCAAAAAGTCACCCTAAAGCTAAACATAAACCAGACAGAATTATATTTTGTTGTATAGATTTATAGACAGTTTTCTGTGGTTAATCCGACCCTACTTCCAGTTGTGAATCTTATAAGTTTTTTTTCTTACATCGTTTGCGAGGTTTACTCAATGTGTGGTTTTGAAATAATCGGCTGGTTTTCTTAACTTAGATTTGGCTTTGGTATCCAATGCTAAACGATATCTATGTTTTCAGGAGCCTATTTCAGGGGCAGTGTTGCCAGAAGGTCTCTTGTGTTCAAATCTTAGAGTAATTTCATGTTACCCTGAAATAAACCTCAAATATTCTTAACTTAGCCGATTACATTATTTACGGTTTGAATCGTTCTAATTTCGGAAGAGAATAATAAAAGAAAGCTGGAATGATACACTACTAGCATGTAGTGGTATGCAAAGAGTAATCATTCGTTTCTTTCTATTCGTTACTTAAATTGAATGAAAGTATCGAATAGTCATTTCAAAATGTATTCGATACATCATTGAGTATTTTGTATTCGATACTTGAAGTAAGTAGAAATTTTGAATACTCATTCGGTATTGCTACTCAATTTTTCAATCACACACGTTTATTGACTATTGCGAATCGAATTCGAGTCCGCGCACACTCAAGTTCCAAATTCTTGTTCTCACTCACAGCACTCGGTTATGGTAGCATGATGATGATATGACTATCGGGTGCAAACGCTTTAGCGGGGTTTTAGAAATGTTTTATTCCCTAAGTTGATATTCAAGTCAGCGTAGGCAATAAAACAAACAACAGTCAGATGAATTTGTCGTGAACAGTGTTATACAATAGATAAATTTGTCGTGAACAGTCGTGATTCCAAATATTTATCAAATTTCTTTCTCGAGATTCCAGCTTTTTTTTTAAAATAATGTAATAATCGTCTTTATCAGAGATTACTTTTGGAAAGTTTGAGCATATATAGTATACAAATATTTAATTTGCAATCCAGTTCATATATACGTATCGTGTAGGTTGAAAACAGTGTTGTAATCTTTCGAAATAGTGATTTATTTATCAAATAGGTTTTAAAATGACTGACCAATTTGGAAGAAAGAAAAATAAGATTTGGTTATATTTTTCAATGGCAGGAGAACTGAGAGCCAAGTGTGATTTTTGCTAACACATCCTATCCTACAAAGGAGGGGTAACGTCAAATCTCATAAAACATATGAAAACGAAGCATTCAACACTAGAAGTAGGAGAAAGATACGCAACTCGAAACCTGGAGACAACAGCTTCATCAGTAGTAAATGTTTATGTCGAAAACTGGCTACCTACATCCAAAAATTGTCCATCTACGTCAACCGAACAAGCCCGGACAAGACTGACATCGCATTTAGCTAGTATTCAAAATCAGTCGAAAATTACTAAATACGCTTCGCGTCCACTTAACATAACCCGTGAAAGAAAAATCACGCAGGGTATTTTCAATATGATAATTAAGAATCTACAACCATTTTCCATGTTTGAGGACGAAAGATTCAGGGAGTTAATGGAAGAAATTGGGCCATTATATAAAATACCTTCTCGAACAACATGCAGCAGAAATATGTTGGAGCAACGATATGAAAAAGCAAAAGATTGCGTTCAAAATTTGATCAAAGAAATGCATGATATTACCTTAACTAGTGATGCATGGACTTCTTCTGCAACAGAAAGCTACATGGCTATCACTGCACACTACGTCAACAAACTATGGAATATTAACTCTCTTTTGCTTGACTATTTTCCATTTTCTGAGCGCTATACGGGAGTAAACATTAAAAACGAGTTAATTGAAGCTGCTGCAAGATATATAACATTCAGAAATGATAAATGCCATCATTACTGACAATGCTGCCAATGTTGTTGCTGCAGTAAGGTTAACCGGATGGAATCATGTATCCTGTTTGGCTCATACCCTAAACCTTATTGTCCAAGCTTCTTTATTAACAATTGAAACCATCCAAAAGAAGATGAAACGCATTGTCGAATATTTTCATGGCAGTGTTGTTGCTACTGAGAAACTACAATCGTTGCAAATGCAAATTGGGAGTAATAGACAGCCGTTAAAATTGATCAATGATGTCATGACGGGATGGAATTAAACATTCATTATGTTCGAAAGCTTCTATCCATTCAAGAGGGAATAAAAGCTGCTCTTGGTGTTTTGCACAGTCCTGTTGAAACACTACAAGCGAAGGAATGGAGTATTTTGAAGGAATGTTGCCTTATACTCAAACCCTATGAAGTTATGACAATGGAACTAAGCGCTGAAAAAGCAGTTTCTGTATCTAAAGTGATTCCGTTGGCGGTTTTATTGCGAAAAGCAATAATGAAAATAACAGTAATTTCTGATACAGGCAATGAATTAAAAGATTCGCTTCTGCTGGGTTTGCACAGTCGATTTGGACGTGTATAGTACTTGGATCCTCATAAAATGAAGGGATTTGACGATGCTAAAGCACTTAAACAAATCAAACAAACTCTGCGTCTAGAAATTTCGGATTTAATAAGAAGTTGCCCGGGAAGGGAAGATGTTGCTGTTACTGAAGAAAACAGAGTTTACTTAAGTGTAAGTGCAGAACCAAATCTTATTTGGGGAGAATTTGATAATGACCTGGGCTATGATCAATCTACGCCGTTGTCTGTAGGAAAAATAGAAATGCGGCAATATACGGAAGAACAAGTTATCCCTCGCCATCAAGATGCATTAGTATGGTGGAAGACTAGAGAAATAATTTATCCACATCTTGCTAAGTTAGCACGAAAATACTTATGTATAGTAGCTACATCGGTGCCGTGCGAGAGAATATTTTTAAAAGCGGGCTTAGTTATTTCTGGAAAAAAATCGCTTGAAGGCTACTAATGTGCAAAAAATTATATTTTTAAATGCTAATTTTGAGCTGTTAATTAATGAGGTTTTGAATATTTAGTACTATGAATTTTTTCTATTCTATTATGAATTATTTGAAAAGTAAGTTTTTTGTGTTTAAGACTTCAAATTTTTATTAAATTACCTTGTTGATTTTAATTTGAACACCCCTCGAAGGATAATAAAAAGGGATATGCATCCATACTTATAATTATACGATTTTTATTGTATTTTCCTATAATTTGAGCTACCAAATAATACACTAGATACATCATTTTCCACTTAAGAACTTCAAGTCATAGGTATATTCACCAAAATCCAAAAAAAAACAAGTACTAAATAAACTAAATACCGAATACTTAAGTCGAAGTAATCAGTAATCATTCGTTACACAAAATTAATCAAATTGCACATCTCTGCTAGCATGTGTAATTGTGTGCATAAGCTTACTGTTCTGTAGCATTGTTGTAAGCTGCGCAGTAAATCGCAGTCGTGCCGTTTTCCCAATTGTTAACAGTTATATTCAGAGGGCAGTTATATTATGGTAGCTTGTAAAAAGCGGATTTTAAGGACATTTTTGGCGAAACCATTTTTCGACGTGCTCGAAACTTCTTATATGTATTTTCACATGTCTGTATCAAATTTTTCTTCTTCAAATTTTGACAAATGGCGGTTGTACTAGAATTTCATCGAAAATAGATTTTGCCTTAGTTTCTCCATGGCATTGAGTATTGTATGCGATTTTATCAGACTCATTTTATGAAACACCAGGCTGTCAATACTATATCCCGATGTTCTCTCAGTGCTCCCGTTGTATTCAGCGCTCCAAAATCTAAGGAGTCAATTTTTCGTCGGCGATGCCGTAGCTGTTTATCCAAAACAATCCGAGACCATGTTGCAAGGCTTATAACAATTAAGTAATGCCAAGAAATGTTGCTTGCCCCTCGCTGCTGTGCAGAAATATGTTGCCACACGCTCGCCACTACCGTCGTTAGGCGGATATCCAGCGGGAAGTACGAGACGATAACGGGTTGGTTTTCTCACCACAGAACATTCATAATGCCCAAATCGCGAGAATGACATTTCTAGGACGAAAATTAATGAGTAATAATTGTTTGAATACCTCATCACCGATCGCACTCAATTGTTACAAAGCTTCGTGGCGCGATATTTTTAGTTTACTTACTTAATGTGTACCAACCTTTAAAATCGATCCAATATTTTCTCGCTGCATAGTAAATGAACAAAGTCATTTTCACCTCTCGACTAATGATTTGTGTTGACTTTCCTGAAAAATCTTAGATTAATTGACTAGTAAATTCATTTTTAGCAAAATTTTGAGCATGCTGTATAAATGATAAATCAATAACTTTAATTTAAAATTCTAATAAATCTGTTATGTTATTTAATAAACTGTTGTATAGTCTTGGACACATTTTATTTACAAAAACCAATACACGTCGCCTTTAATTAGTCCCACTAATTTTTGAATACTCATTTAATTGGACCTCTAAACGCAGGAATACACTGGGCCTGGTGGTGTACAAAAAGAAATCGAGAAGCCGAGTAAAGAAGAATATACAGTAGCTAAGTGGATGAAGAAAAATATACGGACAAAAAAAACTAAATTTCTCAATCATAATGTGGAATACTTCACGTGTATGTTCATATTTAATATTAAATAAGAGCTTAAAATATTCATTAATTATATGTTTCTTTTCAGCATCGAAGGCACTAGATGCCCTAATGAAATCTCATTTCGCCGAAGGAGAGAATTGTTTGTTTCCTTCTCGAGAAAGTGCAATGGAATATTTGGATTTAATGTTAGAGCACAAATTTTATCATCGAGCAAAAAAAATTCCAGTTTATATAGAAGAATTGAAAGGCAAAACCAAGAAAGGCGACAAAGATGCAACACCCAGGAAAGAAATCGAAGAAAATGATGACAAGGAGAAAGAAGGTGAAAAAGAAAAATTGACAGATCAGGATAGTCATATTGAGGGCAACGCTGATGAAATGGTATGTGTTTGTAATTTCTTTTACCTGAGATTCCATTTAAAGCAGTTAAAAAACGTTGGCATTAAATAAATTTGCATACATTTTCCTTAGAGTATACTCTAGCGAATGCATTTTACGCTCAAGACTTATGGTATATACATCAAACATTTATTCATATGATAAACGAAATCTAGAAGTTCAACAATTCCTTCGTAAAATATTCCAGAAGACTAAGTTTTCAGTCATTTTTTATGAGCTCAGTCCACACTGATTGCATGTATACCAAATTACCATATCATGTATTATATCCTGAAACGTTTTATCCATAGTCGTTGTACACCAAAGATAAAATGGTGGAGTAAGTCATCATTTCGGAACAATAGATATGTTGATGTTTTTTAATATGAACTTCATAGCATTTTTCAATTCAATCGATTTAAGTACACATTTCTTTTTTATACATGTTGATTAAATTGATTTAATCCATGCTGTAATATGTGTGAACTTTTAAAATGGCTCATCATATTTTCTCTAATAAAAGTCTTTGAAAGAGAAACGAAAACGCAAAATACGACTGGAAATGCATCCTGAACAGTTGTTTGTTGATGGTCCAGAAGCGTACGTTTGGATTTATGACCCAGTTCCCATTCACTATTGGATTTATGGAACGGTTCTCGTTTTAGGAGCGATTGTCGTTTGTATGTTTCCACTTTGGCCTCCAATTTTAAGGTAAGTTTTGATCATTGGCGTCAAATCAATTTGATTTTTGATACGTATTTACTTGCAGGAAGGGAGTATACTACTTAAGTATAGCTGCAGCAGGTTTCTTAGTATTTATTTTCGCATTGACAATATTGCGACTCATTGTTTTTGTAATTCTTTGGCTCGTAACCAGAGGAAAACTTTATTTCTGGATATTCCCAAACTTAACAGAAGATGTAGGATTCTTTGCTTCATTCTGGCCGCTCTATGAGGTTGCTACTATCTGCTTAGTATTTTTCAATTTGTAACTGAAGACAATTGTTTATAGTACGAACAAAGAGTTAAAGGCGAGAAAACTAAGAGTAACAAAAAATTGAAAAAGAAGAAGAAAGACAAGGATAGCGACAATGAAGATGATATGACAACAACAAGGCGTAGATCAGAGACGGTCGAAAATATTACTGGAAGCAATTCCGGCATTGATACACCTCAGTCTTCTCACGAAGGCAAAGAAATAAGAATAAGAAGCAATAAAGGAGACAGCGGTGCTGATTGCAAGGAGTATGATAAATATTACTTTTATTATAGTTTGTTTTCATATTAACTCATCTAGGAATATCACATTGTCGGAAAGCGAATCTGAAGGATCTAGATCTTCGACGGGGAAAGATTTTGAAATGGTGGATCCAACCGAAGTTGACACATCTTGAGCATGTGAAATATTTTTTAAAAATGTTTTTAATTTTTAAAATATATTATCCAATAAAATTACATTACAATTACATGTTTGCTTCTTCAATCTTTTAAAAACATAGCTGTAACGTTCTGTAGGCCAGACATGTATATCTGAACGTTTTTGACTGCAATATTTTTCCTAACTTATGTTCGTTGGTTGCTCACTTGAATATTGAATTTGTGTTATTTTTGAAAACAATGCAATAAATGCAGATTTTGATTACGATTTCAATGATTCCATAGTGATGCAAATCTATTTTATACCGGTTTTACGGTAAGCTGGACAATTTTCCATTAAGACAGTATTATCTTCTATTGTTGATAATTATGTCGAATGCGAAGTATGTTTTATCGCTACAAGGATTGATTTCAGCGTGAGAAAAACAATTTCAAATGAATAGTTCATAATTTCTCGACAATGAAAAGTGATTGTTATTTAGCTTTGAGTGCGTAAGCAAAGGTAATGAGAACTGGAGAAGAGGAGATTGCAACGTAAGTAGTAAGCTTACGGGTGTGCCGACCAGGTTTAACCCGCCAGCGGTGACGCAAAATTATCTTACATAGTTGGTGACGTCGGTCTCAGAGACCGAAAATTTCGAGTGAAGATCAATCCAAAATAACACAATTTCTGTAAATGTAGCAAATTGAACTTAAAAAATACAAGGTTAAAGTATAATAAAACACAAGAAATTATTACACCACATCACGTTTATTAATAATAATAAAATTCCCCTGCAACACTAAAAAATTATGTTATTTTCATACACATATTTTTAAGTTTAAATCTAAATAATTTACATATCATTAATTTACTCAAAACAGCCTTGGATACAGTTTGAAGATTAAGCAATCGTCAAAAAAATTAAAATGTTTTAAGTCATTGAGTAAATAATAAGCCACAAAATTATTGGAACTTTCATTCACTTTCCACTGAAACTGTATTGCACAATATGGCTTATTGTAGTCGGAAATAAAAGGATTTCGGATTAAAATTGTGGATGATTATACAATATTATGTAAGGATCACATACGATGATGTTTTTGTCTGAAAGTCCTTTGTACATTTGGCTTGCGTTTTGTTGCGGACCATATGTACTCGATACGTGTTTTCAAGTCCACCACAACAACAGGTACGCAAAATTATGCACAAGTATTATTTTTAGACATTTGAGACACCATCCTGAATCAATTCATTTATAGGTAAAATTTGAGATTCTACATTTGAATCATTTGCTGATCTGGTATAAACTTCCTCATAGAAAAATGCCAGCCAATACATAGCATACTCAAGTGACCACACATGCAAAAAAAATACTCAATTGAATCATTTCACATACGTAAATGGTGACGTCGGTCTTACAGACCGGTTTAGGGCTTATCTCTGGAATTCGCACTCACGTTACCGTTACTTGATCGACTATCAAGTGGAGATGTCCGATCAGGCAGCTATGCAAAATTACAGCCAGAATCGACTAAGGATTAAGAAATTATTCTATGTTTTCTACGAAACCGGTCTCACAGACATATGCGTCACCGCTGGCGGGTTAAGAAAATAGTTGTGTTCAAAATTCTGAATTTATAGTCGCCAGCGTGTGACCTTGTGTGGTGTGGCGAAGTTGACATCGGTTGTGTACGGGATAACTGCGGGTTTCCTTTTTCTTTTTTGCTCGGTGATTTTGGGTTGGTGCGGATCCAATTCCCGTGACCAGCCGGAACCGCAGACAGAGCAGTCCCGGCGCAGAAACGGGTGGACATTTTCTTTAGAATTTTTTGCCACGTGCATCTTCGCAGGTGAAGGCCGAGTGAGATTCCTCGAACTGTGGCCAGGATCGGCTACGGCGGAAAGTGACTAACAAGTCATTGTGTCAAGAAAAAAACTTCAGGCATCATAAGTCCATTTTAGTCCCATCTTAAACTGATAAAGTCAAAGAGCATCCAAAAAGAAACAGTTTTACTTGTGAATATTTGATAGCCTAAACATTTGGTTTTCCTTTTACATCTTGAAATTCATCTCGTTTCAACTGTCCCAACTGTCAACTTTCGTTATTTTCTAATACGATAGTAGTGACTTAAATTCTTTTGACTAAAGAAAATATACCAAGTAATTGATAAATTGAAAATTACACCTAAATTCATGTATGGCCTAAAAAATGCTATTTGTCCTCGGAACCACGTGCATCTTACGATGATATCTGCACAATAATGCAGTTGTTTCGATTGTTCCCGGTTTCTATAGTCCCACCTCCCTTTCATGGCTTCGCAGCAATGTTTACCGTTGAGGAGATATTTATACAAAGCCGATTTTAAGAACCATTGACATTAAATAAAAATATAGCCGGCAGTTGTATAGAAAATTTCAAATTTTTCTTTCGAGACGAGTGATGATACAACTTATCGATTACAGTTGAACACCTATCTGATTTCAAAGTTCATAAATTAAAAATACGAAAAATCAATCGATAAAATATTTCTTTACACCACGTAAATTTTTAGGCTTGGAGTCGTTTCGTTATCACTGCACGAGCTTTTGTTGAGTCGTGATAAATGGATTCTCATAATTTTTATTTAATGGATTTTACGGATGGTTAGCTACCTTTAACATTTAGTTCAGAACAAACAGGATTTAAATCTTTTTAGTTGCCCTTGGAAGTTGGGGCAAGTCAACTTCTTGGTGGAAATATTCCGATAATACACTGCAAACTACTTATGCATCGAAGTCGGTTGGTTACCTTCAAGGTGTGAAGAAACATTTATAGTTTACTTAACCCACAATTTCCCTAGGAAAGATTTTATGCATATTTAATCGAGTGTGGTGAGTGAGTGAATCAAAATATTGTCTCAAATTAATTTATTCAGACATGCAGAAGAAGTGCTTGCAGACTATGAATTCCTGCCAATACAGTTCTTCCTCCATAAATTATAAAACGTATCCGAAATAAACCAAAAAAATTCCATCAATTGATATGTTGATCTAATTTACATCGTGTACATACGGGTTAAGGTAAGAAAGTCATTGTTACCGCAAATTGAATTTGAAGTGACATATGTATGTTGGTGGGCCAAACTGGTTTCCACCTCTCGGGCGCCACTTGAAATGAACCAACAATCCAACAGCATCAGTTCTGGTTATGATAATGCCATGAGCAAATAATGTGATTGTAGAAAGTAAGCTTACACTAATAAACCTAAATGATTCTATTTTATATACAGTTTCAGTTTGCGTTATAGGTGCTCTCTTGATAATTCGAGATACTATGAAAACTAATTAGATTTTGCTCATCAATATTGTTAGATGAGGCAAATAACATAACATAATAAATACGCCTCTACGAATTCAATTCCGCAGCATATCTTTTCGTAGCTATTTTTTCTCTATGTATCTCAAATGAATAGTTTCCACGACGTTTATTTATGGAACAATCACGCAACGTGAGTACGTTTCATTTTTTAATCTCCAAAGTTTTATTCTTGCTATTTTTTGTTTTTAATTTTTTTTTTGTAAATTCTTCGCTAAATGACAGATTTTTTCAGAAAATTATGCAGATTTTGAATTCATCACATCACACATCACATTTTCCATATAACAATTTTCTATACAGGCTTATGATTGATGGTTTCCGTTTAAAAAGGTTTTATCTAACATTTTGGAAATATACCAGGAAAAAGAAAAAAGATCATATGAATCAACCGACGAACTTCTTCCAAGTGTGGATAACAAGAGACTTTGGTGAAACATTCTGAAAATCGACCAAACACCACCAAATAGACTATGTAGTGATAATAAATAATTGCATGAATGGATAATAATAAAAAGTTAATAATAATAATTACTACATTGAAAATAATAATTCTTGAGGAAAAATTACTTATTAACAAAAAAATTAATTGTTTTCGACGCGCGGCTGACATAGAGTAAGATATATCCTTGTTTGTCCTGTTTGAACTTAGGGAAAAAAGGGCGATGTGATACCTTTACAGCGTCTAAAACTAGGTCAGAAAGATCCTATTAACACTGAAATGTCGTTCTATTCAATTGCGTTCGATGGAATCTTTTTAATGGCATCCTAGTTAGCGAGAGTTTTTGAATTTTACTGACACCGATCGAAAATAATAGTATACTGTAAAGATGCAAAAAAAAACGCTTCCTGCTTGGTCTTGCATTTTCTCGACGAGGTATAACTTTTTTGATCAACAACAACAAAAATGAAGCAAAAATAGTTGTAGATTTGAGAAAATTCAACGTATGTTGTCTAGCACTTAATTGCTGTTGAGAATTGCGATGGGATTTGGCACTCTAGCTTCCTTTTCGCTGTGAGCCCTTGTACTCAGAAGAGAAAACGTGACGAATATTATTGCAGGACTTTTTATTATTTAAATTTATGCTAGAAAAATACCCAGATTGAAATTTGAAACAATTTGGTTCGTTTATTAGTACAATTACATTTGACTCAGGTTTTATAAGCAAGCATTACGTTTTGGATTTTTATTAAATTTAACAGTTAAAACTGTTTCGACACAAGAACTACTCTGTGGTAATATTCGAAGACTCAATATATGTGCAGCAAGATCCTTAAATATATTTTCTTCTCCTGAATTTTAACTTGCTTACAAAAACAAAATTTATTTGCTTACTTATTTCATCAAGTTCATTCCAGCCACTTCTTAAATTATCTGAACCAATACCTCTATCAAATTTGGTACTGAAAAACATTAATGTTTTTGTTTTTGAAAATTAATATCAAAGCTCTTCGGGGATTCGTAAAGTTTTTCAAAATTTACTTTAAAAGTTTCTAAATTGATATTCGCGATAAACATTTTTTCGTGCTTTCGAACTCTGCTACCATTTTAAAAAAAACCGTCTCGTATGCTAGAATAATAATGATTCTTGTAAAACGTATTTTATGTATTTAGTTTTACTTTACTATATTTTTCTTTCTTTTTTGTTTATTTAATTTGTCTTGTAATTGGGCTATATTAGTCTGTAAGATAAATTCCTAATAAATAAATAAATAAATAAATAAATCAGTAGAAAGTAGAAAAAAAGGAAAGTTTTCTATGTACTCTGGAGTAGATGTTTTTCGGTTAAATAAAAAAAGCTAGGTGGGATCACTGGAGCTTGCTGGCTGCATGTGACTATAACAACAACAACTAAGTGCCCTATTAAAAGGCCGATCGACTGCACGACATCGCTTCTTTCCTGGACAGAAAGCTCATCAAGTCATAAAGACATAGCTTTTGATTTCCCAGTCCATAGGGAAGTCAATTGGTCTTAAAATCGAAATCGAAATTTTCAACATATCTTCCCGTCGTAAAGTCTTAGGAGTAATTTAAAAGTATTTACATATGTGTGTGATATATATCTTATGAAGGGAAGATCATATCGACTTGATTGAGTCAATCGGGTCGTCTTTGCAATGAGTTTAGCTGATAAGATTTTGTTCGGCACTTATTTTGATTTGACACATTCAACGCCATTTCTGTTATGTGTCATATCTCACGAGCAAAATATTACATCATCATCGTTAAGGTGTCAGCTGAGGCGTATTAACACGTTATATAGTATACACATAATTTGTCCATTAGATTTGCAATACATTCGTTTTTAATTTAGTAAAAAAAAAACAGCAATAAATTTTTTTCTTCCAAAAGTTATATTTTTAAAATTTGCGCTTCTGGCAATCGATGATTTAGAAAAAAGATGCTCGAAAGACTTTTTAGTAATTTAACATTGATAATTTTTTTTCATAATTATAAAAAAGAAATCACGTAAAATGTAAAACCGTAAGTAATAAGGGATGGACACGAATAATATTACCTAAATTCATTTATTCTCAACCAATACGTTTTATCATTTGTATGATTTGATAAATTTTCCATTAAATTTAGTATAGTCGCTTTTAATTCAATAAAATAATATTGTGAAATGCTTATTTAAAAAAAAAATTCCCCAAACTTCAAAAGATCGGATGCTTTTAAAAGCTTTTATTAAGTCATAGTTTTTTATAATTGCTAAAAATTTCATGTAAAACAATAAACACGAAATATTCACGATAAAAAAAGAATGATACGATTAATATTAAATCCTTTTACTGTAATGAGTTCTTTTTTATTATTATCTAAGGGATTTTTATTTGCATTTATGTAGATATTACTGGGAAGTTTATCGTGTGGACCTCAATGGCGTCTATAAACTTCCAATTCGAGCTTCAAAATATTCAAATTCATTATACCTGCCTTGCTCACGCTTTTTATCATATTGCAGTAATTGCGCGATTTCATTTTCTCAACCCCAACCGTCAATTTGGTATTCTTCAAGGCAAAAATTCATTTGAAAATTTTCAGAACTGTTTAAAGTAAATATTTGAAAGGAACTGAGTTTAAAAAACGCTCCCAATAAAATTTTAATGGTGGAAAAAATTTAATTTTTGGTGTAATCCAAAAATTCTTGTATTAAAGATCAAAAGCTTTCTCCATTTTTTAAAAATTGCTTAAACTTCAAAAAAAGACTTGTTATGACCTTTTATCGCTTACACTGCGAGGACAACAATAGTTACAAAAAATGCAGTAGTTCAGATATTTCTGCAAAACCGTAAAAGTTTTCAATAAATTTCAGTTTAAAAATATGGTACGTTAACTTGTTCCAGTTTTTTACCCGAAACTTTGGCATTGAATATTACCAATGTTAAATATGCCACCTCAGGTGCTCATAGAACTACAACTTTACTAATTTTTGGTGTTTATTTATTATTACTACCATTAGGAGGCCTAATATGTTGGCACATAGGTTTGATGTGTTTCTGCTGGCAATGGCCAGCAATGGCAATCCGATTGTTTCGATTTTTTAATCGATTGTCAAAATAGTCATAAATCAAGCATATTGCAAACTGCTTCACAGAATCTCTACAAGAAATTCCCTCGTGCAAAGATTGAACATGTCATAAAAGATTGAACATTACATATTATGGAGGCTTAGTTAAGGATGGGATAAAAATTGGCTGTAAGCCTTGTTCCGTGGCAAGTAAGGAGTGTATCGAAAAAATTGACCTTTATAATTATGTCTCTAAAAGTGGTATTAATTGCTTCATTCTTTTCTTTTATTATATTATATTAACTAACATTTACATAAAAATTCAATGAATTTTCAATAACTCCACGCATAAGGTTCCGTACAACGGAGTCATCGACCATCTTATATGCGTTTCTCCACTTATTTTGAAAATCCTTTTCGGTTTTAGCAGTTTTGTTTGTTTTCTTTAATGTTTTCTTCATTTCAGCCCAATATGTTTCGATTGGTGGAAGTTCTGGACAGTTTGGAGGGTTAGCTGCTTTCGGTACCACGGAGATGTTGTTGTCCTCATACCACTTCATTGCTGATCGAGCATAATTACTTATCGCTAAATCTGGCCAAAAAGCTACAAATGCGTCGTGTTTCTCGATAAATGGCTTTAGTCGCTGCTCTAAACACTCTTCGATGTATACTGCTGAGTTGATGGTACCCTTCGCTACAAATTCGACATATTCGACATATTGCCTGCCATATCATTTACCGCTTGGGAAATTTGGTGCTGTTTTTGGTTCTATGTTTCTGGCTAACACCACCCTTTGATCCTGCCCTTTTTGTATTTTATAATCGTCCGTTTCACTGTTGTAGTCGACGAATCGGTCTCCTTTCCTAAAACCGAATATTTACGAAGGGGATTTTCCAGGTATTTGCACACAATTAAACTACGCACTTTTTCTAGATTTGATGACATCTTTTCAAGAGCGATCTTACAATTAGAATGGTTTATACAATTTTTTTTGTCGCATTTTATAGCTTATTTTGCATACCTGATGAACACTTAAACTATCCCAAGCAGGAGCTATGCAGGAGAAGCTAAAGGTCAATTTTTTCCGATACAGTCCTTACTATATGCCGCAAATTTTTGGTCCAGAGAGTTCTCACCACATTTTGTTTTGTAATGAAAATGCAACGATTCCGCGTTATTGATGTCAGAGTCGATGCATTTTGATTGATGCATTAAAGAAAAGATATTTAATTTTAGTCAGCAAAAATATGTCACGGGTAAAACCATACTGAGCTCAACCACGAATATTTGTTTGTTTGTTTAATTTCTAAACGAGCGCATACTTTCAAATGAACACAAACCACAAGCACAATTTTAGCACTTAATTGCAAAAGTACTATTTGCTCAAAGGATCCCATATTCGAGGATACATTTGCAGGTGTACTGACTGAAAAATACAAGAAGCGTGACTTCTTTAAAAGTGGGGAGGCTGTCAAAGTTTTTGTTGGGTCTATGAGAGCTACCGGTTACTAAGGGTAAAAGGAAAAATTATAGAGGTAGTGTACAAGATTTTTATTGTCACGCATTTTCTTATTTATCTAATCTCAGGTGCATTACTTACCTTACAGAACTTACCCCCCCCCCCATGGTGCAGGTTGAGCACTTCACACCTTATTCATATTCATGATTATAGCTTTTAAATCAGTTTTAATTAATAATTTTCAAATGAGTTTCGGTAGGGACAAAATGACTCTCCAAACAGTGTATACGTTAAGTGGTTTTGAAGTATCGTTTAGGAACTACAACCGATCAAGTGAAAAGCTGCTCAACTTGACCCGCCCTACCCTTCTTCCTGATTAAAAAAATTGTCATGTGTGATACGAATTCGCACATTGAAAGTTCTGTACTAAGGAAACCCGTAAAAAGGGTTTAGTAAACATGATAAGAAAATATCAAAACTGTTTAACTAATTTTAATGAGAAATTGAATAATTTCATTAAAAGTGAGGCTATCACCGCTTCAATGATATATTAGACTTTGGCTTCGGTTAATAGTATCGCTTAAACTCGGAACGTATGGCATCAATCAATTGTAATTAAGATTGCATTTTAAAATTAATTTGAATTCAAATAATATTTTAAAATATACTACAGACTTTTTAATTTTCCAGTTTCCAGTGGGAAGTTATTGTAATGGGGCCGATTTTGCGAATCCCAAATTTTGACATATCTTCACGTTTTAAGGTGTCTAGAATCCAAATCCATCGTTTTTAGAGAGTTGTCTGTGTGTATGTGTATGTACGTGGGTGCGTACATGCATTTGGAATTATTTTTTGTCTCGATTATCTCAAGAACTAACGATGATATTAAAGTGGGACCGGTTTGATTCGACGCGCAATTACGGAACGTAATACTGACCGACATCGGTCCAGCCGTTTCTTATTAAAGATGAAAAAAAAGACAACTAGCTGAAACTGAGTCCCTTTATAGTAATAATTTCAACTTTTCAGTTTTATTATTGTGTGTTTTAGCAAAATTGTGACCAATGTTGTAAAAAATGTTATTTAAAAAATAGTGATAAACTAGAACAAGATTAATTTATAGAATTCCAAAAGTATATTATCAGCTTTGGGAGAATCAAATCAAATCAAATATTGCTAGTTATAAGTTGAAATTGTAAACAACAATTATAATTATTCAGTAATGATCAAACAAACGAATGATTATTATTAATAATATTTGAATACCCTCAATAACGAATAATAACTGCTAATAATGATTGAATATTCTTTATAACAAAAAATGTCGTTGATAATAATGAAAAGTGCTTGCAATAATGTAAACTAATGGATTGGATAATGCTTGGATAGCAGCTTGACTCTCAGAGAAAATATTCAGGTTTCTCACGGAAATTTTCTGATTTCTCAACCAGTCTACTACCTGAAAAACACTGCAGTGGTCTGGAAGCCGGAAGGATAATTTCAGGCCTAGCTGTTCTGAGAAAACGCCACAGCCAACTTTTCCATCCATTTTGGAACAATCAGTATAGATGTCGACCGATTCCTGCATCCCAGTTCTTTCTATTGCCTAGTCATCCCTGCTTAAGATGACTGACTTGAAACCATGATGAAAGCAGGGAACCAGGGACGCAAGGTCTACTTCCCCTGGCGTTGGTCCATCCCTCCGAAGTATGTTGGAGTGCCCAATATGTCCCTCCTGCCAGAGATGTATTGCTTTTAATTGAATCGCAGAGCACTTCGCCTGCTGTCTCTTAAGGAGCCCGTCGGGAGCCAATTCAATAGCATAAACAGTGCCTTTGTCGGGGTAGTGCGCAAGGCCCCGGTGATTGCAATAGCTGCGATCCTTCCGACCCTGCCTGTTTATCAGGTTTACATTGGATGTTTTCGCAAAAGCTAGCCACCAAACAACTACGCCGTACAGAAGGACTGGTTCCACTTTTGCCGTATAAAGCCATGATACGTTTCTGGGTTTCAATCTCCACGTTTTCCCAAAAGCTCTTTCGCAGCAGCAGATGGCGCATGCCACTTTACGCGCTCTTCCTTCTGTGTGTTTTTCGATGTAGCTGGTGAGCGAGTAAAGAGCTGTTTCAACCGAGCTTCCTTTTGTATATGCGTACTGCGAATTGGAGAGTGGTTTCAGAACAACTCTCAGATGGATCTCTACCAGCCGCTCCAGAGTTTTCAGCAGAAAAGAGGAGAGGCTGATAGGTCTATAGTCCTTAGGTGAGGAGTGGGATGTCTTGTCCGCTTTGAGATGTTGTCCATTCCAAAGGATTTGAAGCGTTGGAATGAGCTCATTGGGCAGCGTAGGAGCCTGTTGTTTACAGGTACCGTGGTTGACAGGTAATTGAAGGGCCTATGTGGATCAGCTTTGTCAGTCACATCCTCACTACCCGGGAAGTACATGACCATGAGAATGAATAGTCCAGACCCCATTTGCATCTTTGACAGACCTCAGAAATAAAGGAGAGCTCATCATGACTTTACGCAGACGACTGACATCCTTGAAGTTTTCCATTTCTGCGCAGAAACTTCCCCATGAGGTGCGTTTGGCCTTTCTGATAGAGCATTTAAACTCCTTCAGTTTTAGTTTATAAGGAGACCAGTCATTGGATTCTTTAGCCCGATTGAAGGACTCCCTACATTCCTTCCGCAGCTCCGCAATGTCACATGGGGGCTTATACTTCCTCCTAGGCTTCGTTGGACTACATGCAGATGTTGCTACTTGATTGAAAAAAAATGGTATTTTAAGTCAAAAATATTTGAGAAATGCACAAGTTTTTATAGCAAAGTTCTTTTCAACGATGTCACACAATCACGCAAAGAATGACAAAGTCCCCTTTTCCGCTTGCATGAATTCCATCTTACTCTTATACTGCTTTTTCATAACTTTAAATTTTATTTTCACTAAAACATCTTTTGTGCGAATTTCCAGTCAAAATCGTATCTCTTTTAGAAGAAAAATGTTTGTGGCAGACATTCTGATAAAGTTTTCATAAAAATAGGGTCACATCTGATTCGGGGGTACGGAAGTCTAAAAACAATTTTTTTTATAAACGGTTTGTAGAGAGGATAAGATCAAAATCTTGAATGCGATATTGACGGAAATATGTGGAAACTCGGATATTTAATTTTGTTCCAAGATTTCACAATACAGCACAACCAAGCAATACGCAAAACCATATATAGTTGCACATGTCACCCGAAAGGGTAATCATCAGGGTTCCCGCATCCTTTGCTTACGTAAAATAATAGCACATTTGGCCTCAAGAGAAAAACTATCTGGTTTCTCATCAGCGTTGCCAATGTGTGGGGAATTCCTCAAAATGCGAGGAATTTTGGCCTATGCGAGGAATGCTATGCGGAGTTTTAATTTTGAGGAATTGAGAGGAATTCATAGGAATTTCTCGAACTAATAAAACTATTTCGGGACCAAAGTTTTTATATTCTTTTGTCTCGATTTAGTTGGAAATTTGCAGTTGTGGATGTTCTTTTCTTAGTAAAACCTTAGGGTCATAAACGATAGTCTAGTTTTTTCTAAGAATCTTTGCTTGTTATTTGCTATTTTTTATTGTGTGGGGAATTTGGTGAAAAGTTGAGGAATTTAAAGTTTTCCGTGAGGTAAACGTAGAGAGAACCATGGCAACACTGTTTCTCATGCTTCATTTGAGAGGACAGAATCGAACAAAATTCAGAGAAACTTAGTAGTTATTTCATATTTATTCCATTAAAATAATTTGAAAATGAAAAATCAGGAAACATATCAAAAATTGAGCGGTTTGTTTCTCTACGAAATTAACAAGACTCATTACTATTTTCAATGCAGTTTTCTTTGACTTACCGATACTTGAATTTTTGTTTAGTTTGGTATAATAAGATGTGACGGGAAATATTCGTCATATTGGGATCTATGGTTATACTACTGATCATTTCTTGTTATCGCAGATCAACCATTGACCGGATCTCTTCTACACAGCAAAGCATTTTGTGTGAAATTATCATAAGAATCCTTGACTTTCATGCTTTCATTGAATCGAGAAAGTCATATTGTATTCACATGCATATCATAAAAATGTATAACTATTTTCATCAGCAACTGTACACTAGCGAATTATTTATCGTTGTATGCCAGTCATGTAACTTAATTGAATGGAAGGTGGAAGGAAATATGTTTAAATTACGAAAGTCGACAAGTTCACTTTAGTTGCAAACCTCATCTTTTTCGAAGCACAACCACCATGTCGTCTAATCTGTTGCGACTCCTCAGTGCGTGCTTAATAATAAGTAAGTGTTCCTTCTTTGCAGTACATTTCGAAGATAGAAGTCAATGATTTGCTGGATCTTAAAGATCAATCGTCGACCATTCTCGATGTGTATCGCGTTTTTTTCTTCAAAGTATTGAAGCATCTGTTTTTGTGCCACGTTAAAAGTGAAAGTGAATCTGGCGTTATAATATTCCGTTCGACTGTATTATGTCTGGAGTTGAAAATTTTCGTGAAATTATATAATAGGATGTGCTATTGATGCTACCTAAGATTTGCACAAATTATAATTTTTAATTTAGTGTTGTTAAAGTTCGATCTGACGAAATTTTAAGCATTTACAAGGGAATGCATAAATTATTCGTTGATATTTTAAATATTCCTCACTTTAGAGCTCAAGTTCATCAATGCAGTACCATTTTCTGTTGACAGTTGTCCTCCAGGCTAGCAGTTCATCCGAACGATTTTGGATATTGATTTTGGCGCAAAACTTTTATAAACCATCAATATGTTTTAAATTAGTGCAAGGAACTTGTCCCAAAACTCATAACTGAGCGCAATCGTTCAGGATATTCAATACAGCTCTCCTCTGAGTGCCTAAATTCACAAACTGCCTTTATGCAGCAAGGGTATAGAATGTGTCTGGAAACTGCAGTCATATATAGTCATCTCACTTAGTGTGTGAGTCTGTTTAAAATTTTAATTTTTTGATTGAATTTAAAGTTAGAAAGCCCTCTGCAATCGGTGAATCCTTAAATACAAAATGTCTGTTATTGTATATTCAATGAAGCCTGAGTTCAAAAATAACATATTTAAAAAAACAGGATTCACCTTTGCATTTGCCAACGAAAGTAAAACTAGAAGAGCAGATTCAGCTCACTTTCCAGAAACCGTATTATTATTTCGGGATCATTTGCTTTACAACAAATACAAACATTATCTGCAAAGCCTGTAAGATCGCATTTAGCGTTGCAAGTGGTGTCTGCAGTGTGAATTTTGAATTGTGAAACGATATGAGGAGCTGAGTGGGTATGGTAAATTTTCATATCAAATGTTCGTTACTTAAATTGATCCAATCAGCTTCAGAACGTGTGTTGGTAAGGTGAAGTTAACGAATTTGTATAGTAACTCGGCGTACCATATCGAGTTAAAAGCTTTTTCTAAATCAAGAGTGATTATACCGACAGACATATTCTCCGTTATAAGCCATTTTTGAGAGAAAAATTATGCATCCAGATTCCCGTTAGAGTGCTAATTAAAGCTAAACGGGTGTATTTTGAGTTCATCTCATGAATTTTCTCATGAATGAGTATTTTCGTAACAAAATAAACACGCAGCAAAGCTTGACCCATGAGGTCGAAATGGTAAACTTCCCAGTAATATCTACGTTACAAATAAAAACAATAATAAAAACATTAGTTCTTTGTATAGTAATAATGATAATGAGACATTACAGTTAGTGGAATAAATCAATATTAATCATATCATCCCCTTATTATTATTATTTATGCAAATTAGCTTTAAAAAAATAAGGAAAACAAACTAAATTGTTTATATATTTTTATTAAATAAAACATCGCTTTGATCGAAATCATTCATCATGATACTAAGCGAAATTCTCGAAAAAGTTAACTCGCGTAAAAGTTAATCGCTCGGTTAAGTTAACTGAATTTCAGCTTCCACGTGCCGCTCTGAAATGTTAACTTTTCAGTTAACTTTTCTGAGCGTATGAATTTTTCAAACCAACCGCTTTTTTCGGTCACTAAAGGGGCAACTTGGCTCCTACCAATACGATAGTGAAGACGACATTCCGTTGTCTAAATTGATTAAATCAAATAGTGCTTACGACGATACACTTCGAGAAGTTCAATTGTTGATGTCGAAGTTGGGTGATAATGTTGACATCAGCATTGATGTCATTGAAAATTGGAACAAGGATCAAATTGCGGAAGATGACGATGATTTCGAAGTTTCCGATAATGATAACGACGGGTCAATTATCGAGTAAGATATTCAACAACCAAAAGTGAGCTTCTAGAAAGCAGTTGAAAGCATCAATATCTTGATAAAATTGTTTGAAAATAATAACGATGCAAATCAGGTGGCAGGCCTTGTCCATATGCGTACGAAAATGATCAAGAGCTATTACACAAAAGAAAAGAAAAAAACAAGTCTCGACTGCTTCTTCAAACGACTCCACAAAAATTAATTAATATATCGCACGGAAATGATCAAGAATGACTGAGAACCATAAACCAGCCGGTACAATTTTTTTTGTAATGATGAAAACTAAGTCATTGAAATAAATTTAGCGTGTTATTTACGAAAAATCTATACTTATTATTGTATTATTTCACTTTTGAAAACCACTTAGAAAAGTTAATAGTTCGAAAAAGTTAATTACCCTTGGGACATTTCGGTTAACTTTTTCGAGATTCTACTGTAGTATTATTTGTTCTTATTAAGTATACCTCATAATGGTTTATTATTTTTATATGAACACTTTTTTACATACAGGGTGTTTTGTATTCGGTGGCATAAAATGATACCACGTATTTTTTGAAGTGTCCCGAGAAAAAAATCGTATCGGAGGGGGGTGGTAAATCCGAATGGGTTTCGAGATATAGGAGGGTGAAGTACCCCGCTCCATAACCACGACCTGGCACGTGTAAATCGTCATAACTACTTTATTTTTATGTGTAGACTTTTGAAAAATAATGCGTTCGATAGCCTGTCAATGTATCTTTTTAGAAATGTATTGACAAGTGCCCCCAATGCTGCCAGTTTTACACGAAAAAATGAGAAACTTAAAACAACCGGAAAAAATTGCTAATTTTGACTTTCGCGACCGTGTTAAACGCTAAAGTGATGTCCTAACCTATAAAAATTATTATCTTGACAGAAAACCTTACTTTCTGCTTGAATACTTCCGAAGAAAAAGGTTGCCGATTTTCCTTTGTTTCCTTCGAAAAATAGAAAACTCATAATATGTGTGATCCCTCGGAATCAGCCAAACGTCATAAAATTTTATTATCTACCTGGCATAATCCCACAGTGGAAAGATTTTTGAGTGATTGGTTTTCTTCATGCTATTTGTTGGATCTGTATTGAAGGGTTTTTAAGCTGAGATAATTGAAGTCCGACGTTTTGAGGATGACATTTCGATTTTCGAACAAATAACAATAACGAACGGGTTTTATTCTAAGAAGATAACTTTCGTAGCAAAAGTTGTATAAACTTAAAAGTAATGTGAACCATGTACTCACAAAACGTTAGGTTTAAGCCGTTAAAGTTTCAATCAAAGCATTTTTACGTGATACTTTAAAAGTTTGTTAGGGAAGCCATTTTTTAATTTATTAAAGTAATTTCAAAAAATAGGTTCTTTACCTACAAAAATACAATTTTTGCACCTGATTTGCACTTCAAGCCATTAATGTATTTAAAAATCAGACGCGCTTTTGTTAAAAAAAAATTATAAAAATATATTGTACAAATCATTAATAGTTACTATGAATAAAAAGATAATACAAATAATATTGGGTTGTCAAGAAAGTAATTTGGCTTTGTGTGTGCAATAAAACTCATTTTTTCTATACATAAAATTAACTTTAATCGGTCAAATATTTTCCATCCTGTTCGATGACCTTTACCCATCTTTCTGAAAGTGGCATGATTCCACGCTCACAACATTGTTGGTCCTTATCACCAAAAAACTCCACCAAGTGCGATTTAAGGTCATTGTTGTTGTTGATAATTCGATGATTCGGCGCTACATGAAGAATGTGACATCACTTCCCAACCAAGCTCCAATAATTTTGTACGTGTTGCTAAAGATGTATAATGCCTCGGATTGTTGTGGTAGAACACAATTCCTTTGCGATCTGCCAATGCTGGCTTTGATTGCTTCCTCCAAATTCATAATTTGTTGGCAGTAAACATCTGAATTGATAGTTCGGTTGCTTGGAAGCATCACAAAATAAACAAAACCTCTGCTATCCCATCAAGTTGGCAGCAGGATATTTTTTGATACAATTCAACTGTCGATACAGGTTTTGCCGGTTCATCATGCTTGGACTCTGATCTTTTTCAATCAATGTTGTTTTAGACTATCCATTTTTTTGTCACCAGTGATAATTCGCTTCAAAAAGGATCGAATGTATATTGTTTGAAATGCGCATCGCAAATATTGCGTTTTCTTGTCTTTACGAAAATAAAACAGTAAAATATGTGGCAAATGATCACTTTTCCACACTATGTTAAAATTGACCAAAATTAACCAACAGTTTGAAATAAACTTGCGCGGAATTTGTTCCTATAGTAACGTAAGAGTGTCAAATACTAGATCTAAAAGGAAAAACCACAAAAGACTAACGACACAAATATAACACTATCTATTGGCACAAACTGAATTTTTTTTCTAAACAATCCAGTATTATCTAACTTCTCTTATTCTAAAGGCGTTGCTTTCCTGTCAATCAAAGTAATTTTATATTGTTTTTATTCTGTGGTATCTTCCACCGATTTGTGAAAGTTAGCTAACATTTCCCTTGTACTTTAGTCTGGATCTTCTTCCAATGTTTCTAATTATCGTCCTATTTCGTAACTTGCTTGTTTCCCCAAACTTCTTGCACGTATTATTTACAATAAAACATACCAAGCTGTTAATTGTCTCCGTTCCAAAATGGATTCTTTCCCAATCGCTCAACCAACAAAAATCTCCTTGAACTTACTCAAACTGTCGCAAAGGTTCCCGACAATCGTACCCTAGGCGATGTATTGTACACTGACTTCAGTAATACATTTGACACTGTCAACCTTAGTGTTATACTTCAGAAGCTAGTTAACTTTAGCCTGTTCGGATCATTACTCTCCAGGCGTGAGTCCTAAATCAGTTCTCGTTTATGCCGTATTAGTTCATGTGGAGTACATTCACCTCTCTTCCACTCTACCTCCGGCGTTCCTCAGGGATCTATTCTAGGCCCTCTTATTTTTTTAATTTACATAAATGACCTTCTGACTGACGTAGCGTCTCAGTATCTTCTGTATGTTGATGACTTAAAAATTTATTCACTCGGAACAGAATTGCATTACTCTCCAAAGGGATCTAGACGCGAATTATGGGTTTTATCTATCCAATTAATAAAAAAAGCGAGTTTATTAAAATATATGTTTATTCCAAAAAGGTGAGTTAACAACTGATTGTACATTTCAAATTTAATTAATAAGAAGGTTTATTTGCTGATGCGGTGACACGTGATGGCTGTGCTTGATCCAAGGTGCGATGACACCGGAGCCGCAGGTTGACCGCTGCGTTGGCTGTTTCCACGATTGTGGAATCTGTGTTGCGTCTAGCGGATGGCGTGGGAACTCGCCGTAACTCCTCCCTCCTTATTTTGAAGTGACGGCCATAAGAACTGGATTTTGGGTTCGTTGGCCGGAACGATTACGGACTGCGATGAAACGGAATTTCGAATATCGAGTGTTTTGGTGAAAATTTTGTTTTTTAGTATGAAGGTTGCCAAAAATAGGATGATGAACATGGTGAGTATCATTGTAGGATTCCAATGCTGATAACTGCTTCCGGTAGATATTCGGACCATACTGCTTTGAGCGAATTGAAATCTGTTCAAGTCGTTAAGCTTGATGATATTGTTTGTGGGCATGGCCTTAATCTCGTTGAAAATTTTTGTGGATATGTTGATTTCGTCCCAGAATGATGTTATCTTCGATGTGTAGGTCACTCCATTAATATCGATGTCGCAGTGTAGAAGCGGACTAGTTGTGTTCCTCTGACTTTAAGTCTCTCGATTCCACATGTTGTGTTGATTACTATTTCGGGAACATTAATCAGGACTAGAATGTTCGGTTCCTATTGGGTGTATTTCGCACATTGCTGGTTGACTACTCAGTAGTTTCGCGATGCAACTGGATTTGTTCGTACTCTCACGTCGAATTGATTCGGTACATATATATGTTCCTTCGTTTTTTGGGCATTGGCTATCGAAATATTAGATTTTAGATTAGGTAGGGTGAGATGGCTATTGCTTTTGTTTGGTTAATAGGAAGTGCTATTATGTGAAAGAATGAGTAGGGTTCGGGGGTAAAAACTGGGATTTGTATATTAAAAATTATATTAGAGTTATTGAAGTAAGCTTGTAATCCCAAAGCTCGTAAACACTTTCGTTCGACGTAATATTTATGGATTGTTTCCTGAGAGCAGATTCTATTCCTATAATTTCGTCGCGGTTTAATATTTGTTTTGAAATTATGTTTAGTTTTGCTAAAATAATGGCCTCCGCGATATTGGTCAAATGGCTGTTTAATAAGTCTATATTAAAGTTGATTTCATTTAGATATTGCAAATATTTTAGAGTGGCACCCTCGGATCTTATTTGATTCTGAACGGATTCTTGAGTGTGTCTAAGGTAACTGGAAATCGATCTTTGTTGTTCGTTAATATGGTCCGTTATGTTTTCGAATTGTTTGATCATCTGTTGGTTGAGTCTCGTCTGTCCGTCGATTTCATTTTTAAAGTGTTGTCAGTGTTAAGAATTTCGTTAATTTGTTTGTTAATTTCTAAAGCGTCACTTGCGTCCAAATTTCATGTTATTCCTTTTATGATAGATCCTAATCCATTTATTAGTCCTCTTTTGCTTTTAGTCTTCGGAAGTAAAGTCAGTAATTTGTCCCTCGTTTCGTTCAATTTTAATTTTGTTATCGAAGGAGTATTATTAAGTCCGTCAACATTTTTGAATTTTTCTAAAGAGTCTGCAACTCGGTATATATTCTCTTTGTATCTGTCTAGTCTTATTATGTGTAAGAGTCGTTTGTACGTTTGTATCGTTCGTGCCTGACCTAAACGAATAGGCAATATGCCATTATTGTTGCTCAGATCTTGGATTTCCAGTTTCCCGTTGACTGACGTTAGCGCCCTGCAATTTATGAATCTTTTTAAGCCTAGCCTTATGAATTTTTTTTATCTTTATTTGTAATAATAGTAATATAATTATCTTGCTTGACTTTAAATTTTTTAAATCTAGGTGTTAGTTTGTTTCGACGACATTCATTTCTAAAAACGGTTAAATTTTTATTTAGTGCTTCTGGTTCTTCTCTGTTTTGATTTAGCTTGTTTATGAGTTTTCCCGTTTGCTTTTCTAAACGAGAAGGGACGAAAGAATTTAGTTCTTCGCGATAAGTTTTAAGTTTATTTAAATAATCATGGACGTTATTATGTTCTAAATGTTTCTCGAATTTGTAGGTTCTGCCATAAAAGAGCTCATATGGGGTGTAACCAGTCGCAGAATGAATAGAATCATTGTAACTAATTAGGGTTTCATTCAAGATATCTTCATGATCTTTATCTTTTGTATTATTGTTAATTATTCTTTATTTTCGGTAAGAGTTGAATGGAGTCTTTCTACTGGCCCATTGCTGCTAGTTTGTTGGAATGATGTCATATGATGTACTATATTGTACTGTTTACAAAAGTCGCTAAAAATTGTTGCTGAGTACTCACTACCTTGGTCAGAGATTAATTTTTTTGGGATACCATGTAAACTTATGAAGTGTTTTAAGCATTTGATCAAGGACAGACTGTTTTTGAAAGTTAGAGTGTAGACTGCCGTGAATTTTGAAAATTTGTCTACGATCGTGAGAATTGGTCTGCCGTGAATGGTATATATGTCTGTGTGTACAATATCAAGATATTTTTTAGGTGTATCTGGAGTTTGAAATTTTAGTTTTGGTGGAGATCGATCATACTTTTGCATTTGGCATGTTTCACAACTGTTTACTATGAGGGTGATTTTATTTTTCATGTGTGGGAAATAATAATCCCTTTTCAAATGTGCTAACGACTCATTTATTCCACGGTGGTTATTTTTGGAGTGATAATCCCTTATGATTTTGTCTTGTTCAACATTATCTGTGACGTCGGAGAGTATTTCTGTGCAGCGTATTATTTTGAAGATCTTACTTCTGGAAAAGTAAGTGGAGAATACTGTCTGAACTAGCCTAAATGTCTCATCATCGGTGAAGATTGCATTTATTTTATTAGGAGCAAGATATTCTTTAAAGAATTTGCTAAAATTTTCCTCCGTATACTCCGGTAGGTTAAATGTTTTTCGCTGCTTGTTTTTAAAAATTATTTTCTGAGAGATAGGTGGCTTTTCATTTGATTTCCTAAATACAACTTGGATATTGAACATGTTTAGGGGCTGATCTGAAATTGGAATGCCATCCTGACTTTTTTCATCTGCAGAATGTATAGTTGTCCCTTGAGTACCGTCGACAGTTGAGCGGTCGGACTCATTAACATTTAATTCTATTTTCACGACATTCTGATTTTTACAAACTTTGATTCTTCTTAAGGCATCTGCATTCGCATTATTTGAACCTTTTTTATAAACGATTTTGTAATCGTATTCTTCGAGTTTTAAACGCCAACGGATCAACTTAGAGTTTGGGTCCCTTAGGCTATGGCTGCTCCGGCTGTGCCGGGGAGCACATATACTAATTTAGCTTTCCTATCGAGTGACAACTGCACGAGTTGGTGTCTAAGACAGAAGTGATCTTTATTTTCAAGAATGTCAAAAATACATATTCACAATAGACAATAGAATTGGACGATCGTTCAATGGTGCTGCCACAGTACTCCCTCTTCAATAACGTCAAGTGTTGACGTTTCGCCGACTTGCTGGTGGGTAGACTTTTGTTATGGATTGAGGTATCGGATTGATTGGCTGCCGAATGACTGGTCGTTGGCTGCTGTGAGATGCCTCCGCTGCTGAAGTTCTACGCGTTGAGACTAGCGAAGTGGGATCGTGTTCGCTTCGATGATCTTGGACGACATACGCTGGTTTCAGGCGATTGGTGGAAACGTTAGTTCGTTTCCCATTGACTTCGACGGTGAAAACGGTGTTTGAAATTCGTTGCAGCACTCGGTGGGGACCGGAATAAGGTTGCGTTAAGGATTTCCGTACTCCATCCCTGCGCACAAAAACGTGGCTGCATTTTTGCATATCTTCGTGGACGAAGCTGGCTCTGGACGAATGGTTCGATGCAGGTTGCGGACGTAAGTCTCGCATTTTCTCTCGCAGCTGGTCTATAAGGAGTGGCGCATTGCAATCATGATTGCTGTTTATGAATATGTCACCCGGAATATGCAGGGTCGTGCTATAGACCATCTCCGCGCATGATCCTTTCAGGTCCTCTTTGAAGGCGTTGCGGAGACCGAGAAGTACAGTGGGTAAGGTATCCATCCAGTTGTCGTTTTCATGGCACATGATCGCTGCTTTGAGCGAGCGGTGCCAGCGCTCCACCATTCCGTTTGCTGCAGGGTGATACGGCGTCGTCCGGACTCTATGGCTCCCGAGTAGTCTGCACAGTGCTTTAAACAAGGAGGACTCGAACTGAGTACCTTGATCGGTTGTTATAGTATGTGGTGTTCCAAACCTGGAGATCCAGTTTGCATAAAATATTTTTGCTGCCGATTCGGCTGTTTGATCCACCATTGGAAATGCCTCGGGCCAGCGGGAGACACGGTCGACTACCATGAGACAGTACTTGAATCCTTGATATGGTCGCAGTGGTCCGACAATGTCGACGTGTATATGCTGAAACCTTTTGTCTGTACTCACGAATTCCTGCACGGGGCTGTGAGTGTGCCTGTTGATCTTGGATCTCTGGCACGGGATGCAGTTGCGTGCCATTTCAGCGATGTCTTTGTTCATGCTGGGCCACACGAATTTACGCCTAATCTCTCGGCCAGTTGCGCGACCGCTTGGATGTGCTGGGTTGTGATATATCGCAAAGATTTCCTCTCGCAGCGACTTGGGTAAGTATGGGCGTACGTCTGCCGTTGACGTGTCGCAAAAGAGGGTTCCGTGACCATTGAATGCGATGGACTGCAATTTCAGTGATGTCGTATTGTTTTGCAAGAGTTGATTGAGTTCCGAGTCCTTCTGCTGTTCCTCAATCAGCTGTTCTACGGAAAATGCCGCAGGAGTAGTGATTTCGTATACTCGTGAGAGTGCGTCCGCAACAACATTCGAATCGCCTCGAATATGAACAATGTTAGTCGAGAACTCAGAGATGAAGTTTAGTTGACGTAGTTGGCGAGGCGAGGCCTTGTCAGTCCGTTGGCTGAACGCGTAAATGAAAGGCTTGTGATCGGTTACGATCGTAAAGTCTGAGCCCTCTTAGAGATGACGGAAGTGTTTAATGCTAGTATATATTGCGAGGAGTTCCCTGTCGTATGTACTGTATCGTGTTTCAGTGATGGACAGCTTCCTCTGGAAATAAGCTAGTGGCAACCATTGTTCCGATTGAAGTTGCTCTAGTACCGCGCCCACCGCTTTGTCAGAAGCGTCGGTGACGAGTCTCAATGGTTTTCCATGTTGAAAGTGTACGAGCAACGTAGCGTTGGCGATGCTTTCTCGACAGGCCTCAAACGCATTTTTGGTTCGATGAGTCCATACTATGATGTCATTTTTCGTTTTAGTTCCACGTAGTAGTTCATGCAACGGCGCCTGCAAATCCGCCGCACTCTTGATGAATCTGCGGTAAAAGTTAATAACACCAAGGAATCTCTGCAGGTCTTTGATGCGTTCAGGTTTTTTAAAATTGCGTATAGCCTGCACACGAGATTCTGGTGGTTGAACACCCTTCGCTGTAATTTTGTGTCCTAGGTATTTGGTTTCCGTGACTCCGAATTCACACTTGTCCACGTTGATTACGACCCCATATTTGCTAATGCGATTGAATACGGTTCGTAAGTGATCCATATGCTGCTCTGGTGTTTGCGACATGACGAGTATGTCATCTATATAACACGCACAAAAATCGAGCCCTCTCAGAACTTGGTCCATGAATCTCTGGAACGATTGGGCAGCGTTCCTCAGCCCGAATGTCATCACTGTAAATTCATATAGCCCAAACGGCGTGGTTATGGCCGTTTTGGGTACGTCCTCTTTCGCTATTGGTATCTGGTGGAAAGCTCGTACCAGATCAATTTTTGAGAAGATTCGCTTTCCTTGTAGGCCTGCAGTGATATCCTGCATGTGTCTAATTGGATACCTATCCGGCCTCGTTATTTTGTTTAGCTTACGGTAGTCCCCACATGGACGCCAAGAATTATCTTTCTTCCGTGTAAGATGCAGAGGACTTGCCCATGAGCTCGCTGACTGTCGACAATACCCTTCATCAATCAGGTATTGAAACTCTTTCTTGGCTATGTCAAGTTTTTCCGGGGAGAGCCTCCTAGGACGCTCAAAAACCGCGGGTGCCTCGGTCTGTATGTGGTGCTTGATTCCGTGCGGTGCACTCTTTGCTACAGAAGGATTTGTTACTTGCGGGAACTTTTTGAGTAGAGTGTGGTACGGGGAGTCATCGCTCACTGTGTTTATGGACGGTATAGAAATAGTAGAGATATGTCCACAAGTTGACGATTTTGTATTGGTGTCGATGAGTCGTCTGCTGTTCAGATCGACGAGTAGTTTAAACTGCCTGAGAAAGTCAGCTCCTAGGATTGCTTGATTGACATCCGCGATGCGAAAACGCCATGTGAATGAACGGCGTAGACCAAGGTTGATGGTAAGGAGCTTGTCGCCGTAAGTGTTGATGCGCGTTTTGTTTGCCGCGAAAAGTTTCAGGCTAGACGGTTTGAGATTCGCGAGAGGTGGGCGAGGAATGACCGAAATATCGGCACCTGTGTCCACAAGGAATCGTGTGCTCGTTAGCTTATCATAAACAAATAGACGGCTAAGGCTCATGTCGCTGTTTGGCGTCTGGTCAGACAGCGACCCTATTCGTTTCCCTGTACCTGTTGTTGAATGAAATCACATGGAGGTTTACATGTGCGTGCGGCGTGGCCGAATTTTTTGTGGTAGAAACAGATACGTCGGGCGTGGTCTGCCGTGCGTTTGGGCTGAGTCCTTTCCGACGCGTTGCGTTCCAAGCGACTAAGCACCCTTCTAATCTCGTTAACCTGTGTTTCTAAGCTGGCTGTAGTATCCGCAGTTTGTTCGCGACTGACTTGGGAAACCTCCCGAATTTCGTGTGGATCCTTTACTTCCGCGATTCGATCTGCCATCTCTGCCAGCTTAGTGAGATTCGTTGCCTCTGAGACAGCGATGATGGACTGTATCCGAGTAGGAAGTCGCTGTATCCACAAATATTTTAAAAACCTATCGCTAACTCTGGTGCCGGCGGCTTGGGTCATGCTCCGCAGGAGCTGCGATGGTTTGATGTCACTCAGCTCCAAACCAGTCAGAAGGTTTCGGATTTGTGCGTCGTCCAAAAGGGAAAAAACGCTCAAAATGCGGGCTTTTAAAGCGTCGTATTTACCCTCTAGTGGAGGGGCTTCAACGATGTTGGCGACTGCCTCGAGTGTAGCGCAGTCAAGCTCAGCAACTACTTTGTCAAATTTTGCAGCGTCCATGCGAGTTCTACACAGACGTATTTGCGCCTCGATGCGTGCGAACCATAACGATGGTCGCGTACGCCAAAATGGCGGTAATTTTATTTGTGCGATGTCGTTTATACCAGCAATGTATGGAGTTTCGGCTGATGGCGAGCTATTCGTAGGCTGTGCCGTGCTTGCGCCAATGCCGTGATCTTTGCTGTCAGACATTTTGAATACGAAGAAAACTTACTTGAAATTTGATACGTCCGAAATTCAGAAAACCACGTTGGCCTCGGAAACGTTGGATCCGCAAAATGGCTCCTGTGGATGCCTGGTTCGCAGCAATTGAAGAAGCGGGTCTGAAGTCGTTTGTTTCTGAGAATTCGGGGTTCTCAAATTGTTTTTTTGTTGATCACGTCGGGGTCACCAATATGGCTGCTCTGGCTGTGCCGGGGAGCACATATACTAATTTAGCTTTCCTATCGAGTGACAACTGCACGAGTTGGTGTCTAAGACAGAAGTGATCTTTATTTTCAAGAATGTCAAAAATACATATTCACAATAGACAATAGAATTGGACGATCGTTCAATGGTGCTGCCACAGTACTCCCTCTTCAATAACGTCAAGTGTTGACGTTTCGCCGACTTGCTGGTGGGTAGACTTTTGTTATGGATTGAGGTATCGGATTGATTGGCTGCCGAATGACTGGTCGTTGGCTGCTGTGAGATGCCTCCGCTGCTGAAGTTCTACGCGTTGAGACTAGCGAAGTGGGATCGTGTTCGCTTCGATGATCTTGGACGACATACGCTGGTTTCAGGCGATTGGTGGAAACGTTAGTTCGTTTCCCATTGACTTCGACGGTGAAAACGGTGTTTGAAATTCGTTGCAGCACTCGGTGGGGACCGGAATAAGGTTGCGTTAAGGATTTCCGTACTCCATCCCTGCGCACGAAAACGTGGCTGCATTTTTGCATATCTTCGTGGACGAAGCTGGCTCTGGACGAATGGTTCGATGCAGGTTGCGGACGTAAGTCTCGCATTTTCTCTCGCAGCTGGTCTATAAGGAGTGGCGCATTGCAATCATGATTGCTGTTTATGAATATGTCACCCGGAATATGCAGGGTCGTGCTATAGACCATCTCCGCGCATGATCCTTTCAGGTCCTCTTTGAAGGCGTTGCGGAGACCGAGAAGTACAGTGGGTAAGGTATCCATCCAGTTGTCGTTTTCATGGCACATGATCGCTGCTTTGAGCGAGCGGTGCCAGCGCTCCACCATTCCGTTTGCTGCAGGGTGATACGGCGTCGTCCGGACTCTATGGCTCCCGAGTAGTCTGCACAGTGCTTTAAACAAGGAGGACTCGAACTGAGTACCTTGATCGGTTGTTATAGTATGTGGTGTTCCAAACCTGGAGATCCAGTTTGCATAAAATATTTTTGCTGCCGATTCGGCTGTTTGATCCACCATTGGAAATGCCTCGGGCCAGCGGGAGACACGGTCGACTACCATGAGACAGTACTTGAATCCTTGATATGGTCGCAGTGGTCCGACAATGTCGACGTGTATATGCTGAAACCTTTTGTCTGTACTCACGAATTCCTGCACGGGGCTGTGAGTGTGCCTGTTGATCTTGGATCTCTGGCACGGGATGCAGTTGCGTGCCATTTCAGCGATGTCTTTGTTCATGCTGGGCCACACGAATTTACGCCTAATCTCTCGGCCAGTTGCGCGACCGCTTGGATGTGCTGGGTTGTGATATATCGCAAAGATTTCCTCTCGCAGCGACTTGGGTAAGTATGGGCGTACGTCTGCCGTTGACGTGTCGCAAAAGAGGGTTCCGTGACCATTGAATGCGATGGACTGCAATTTCAGTGATGTCGTATTGTTTTGCAAGAGTTGATTGAGTTCCGAGTCCTTCTGCTGTTCCTCAATCAGCTGTTCTACGGAAAATGCCGCAGGAGTAGTGATTTCGTATACTCGTGAGAGTGCGTCCGCAACAACATTCGAATCGCCTCGAATATGAACAATGTTAGTCGAGAACTCAGAGATGAAGTTTAGTTGACGTAGTTGGCGAGGCGAGGCCTTGTCAGTCCGTTGGCTGAACGCGTAAATGAAAGGCTTGTGATCGGTTACGATCGTAAAGTCTGAGCCCTCTTAGAGATGACGGAAGTGTTTAATGCTAGTATATATTGCGAGGAGTTCCCTGTCGTATGTACTGTATCGTGTTTCAGTGATGGACAGCTTCCTCTGGAAATAAGCTAGTGGCAACCATTGTTCCGATTGAAGTTGCTCTAGTACCGCGCCCACCGCTTTGTCAGAAGCGTCGGTGACGAGTCTCAATGGTTTTCCATGTTGAAAGTGTACGAGCAACGTAGCGTTGGCGATGCTTTCTCGACAGGCCTCAAACGCATTTTTGGTTCGCTGAGTCCATACTATGATGTCATTTTTCGTTTTAGTTCCACGTAGTAGTTCATGCAACGGCGCCTGCAAATCCGCCGCACTCTTGATGAATCTGCGGTAAAAGTTAATAACACCAAGGAATCTCTGCAGGTCTTTGATGCGTTCAGGTTTTTTAAAATTGCGTATAGCCTGCACACGAGATTCTGGTGGTTGAACACCCTTCGCTGTAATTTTGTGTCCTAGGTATTTGGTTTCCGTGACTCCGAATTCACACTTGTCCACGTTGATTACGACCCCATATTTGCTAATGCGATTGAATACGGTTCGTAAGTGATCCATATGCTGCTCTGGTGTTTGCGACATGACGAGTATGTCATCTATATAACACGCACAAAAATCGAGCCCTCTCAGAACTTGGTCCATGAATCTCTGGAACGATTGGGCAGCGTTCCTCAGCCCGAATGTCATCACTGTAAATTCATATAGCCCAAACGGCGTGGTTATGGCCGTTTTGGGTACGTCCTCTTTCGCTATTGGTATCTGGTGGAAAGCTCGTACCAGATCAATTTTTGAGAAGATTCGCTTTCCTTGTAGGCCTGCAGTGATATCCTGCATGTGTCTAATTGGATACCTATCCGGCCTCGTTATTTTGTTGAGCTTACGGTAGTCCCCACATGGACGCCAAGAATTATCTTTCTTCCGTGTAAGATGCAGAGGACTTGCCCATGAGCTCGCTGACTGTCGACAATACCCTTTATCAATCAGGTATTGAAACTCTTTCTTGGCTATGTCAAGTTTTTCCGGGGAGAGCCTCCTAGGACGCTCAAAAACCGCGGGTGCCTCGGTCTGTATGTGGTGCTTGATTCCGTGCGGTGCACTCTTTGCTACAGAAGGATTTGTTACTTGCGGGAACTTTTTGAGTAGAGTGTGGTACGGGGAGTCATCGCTCACTGTGTTTATGGACGGTATAGAAATAGTAGAGATATGTCCACAAGTTGACGATTTTGTATTGGTGTCGATGAGTCGTCTGCTGTTCAGATCGACGAGTAGTTTAAACTGCCTGAGAAAGTCAGCTCCTAGGATTGCTTGATTGACATCCGCGATGCGAAAACGCCATGTGAATGAACGGCGTAGACCAAGGTTGATGGTAAGGAGCTTGTCGCCGTAAGTGTTGATGCGCGTTTTGTTTGCCGCGAAAAGTTTCAGGCTAGACGGTTTGAGATTCGCGAGAGGTGGGCGAGGAATGACCGAAATATCGGCACCTGTGTCCACAAGGAATCGTGTGCTCGTTAGCTTATCATAAACAAATAGACGGCTAAGGCTCATGTCGCTGTTTGGCGTCTGGTCAGACAGCGACCCTATTCGTTTCCCTGTACCTGTTGTTGAATGAAATCACATGGAGGTTTACATGTGCGTGCGGCGTGGCCGAATTTTTTGTGGTAGAAACAGATACGTCGGGCGTGGTCTGCCGTGCGTTTGGGCTGAGTCCTTTCCGACGCGTTGCGTTCCAAGCGACTAAGCACCCTTCTAATCTCGTTAACCTGTGTTTCTAAGCTGGCTGTAGTATCCGCAGTTTGTTCGCGACTGACTTGGGAAACCTCCCGAATTTCGTGTGGATCCTTTACTTCCGCGATTCGATCTGCCATCTCTGCCAGCTTAGTGAGATTCGTTGCCTCTGAGACAGCGATGATGGACTGTATCCGAGTAGGAAGTCGCTGTATCCACAAATATTTTAAAAACCTATCGCTAACTCTGGTGCCGGCGGCTTGGGTCATGCTCCGCAGGAGCTGCGATGGTTTGATGTCACTCAGCTCCAAACCAGTCAGAAGGTTTCGGATTTGTGCGTCGTCCAAAAGGGAAAAAACGCTCAAAATGCGGGCTTTTAAAGCGTCGTATTTACCCTCTAGTGGAGGGGCTTCAACGATGTTGGCGACTGCCTCGAGTGTAGCGCAGTCAAGCTCAGCAACTACTTTGTCAAATTTTGCAGCGTCCATGCGAGTTCTACACAGACGTATTTGCGCCTCGATGCGTGCGAACCATAACGATGGTCGCGTACGCCAAAATGGCGGTAATTTTATTTGTGCGATGTCGTTTATACCAGCAATGTATGGAGTTTCGGCTGATGGCGAGCTATTCGTAGGCTGTGCCGTGCTTGCGCCAATGCCGTGATCTTTGCTGTCAGACATTTTGAATACGAAGAAAACTTACTTGAAATTTGATACGTCCGAAATTCAGAACACCACGTTGGCCTCGGAAACGTTGGATCCGCAAAATGGCTCCTGTGGATGCCTGGTTCGCAGCAATTGAAGAAGCGGGTCTGAAGTCGTTTGTTTCTGAGAATTCGGGGTTCTCAAATTGTTTTTTTGTTGATCACGTCGGGGTCACCAATATGGCTGCTCTGGCTGTGCCGGGGAGCACATATACTAATTTAGCTTTCCTATCGAGTGACAACTGCACGAGTTGGTGTCTAAGACAGAAGTGATCTTTATTTTCAAGAATGTCAAAAATACATATTCACAATAGACAATAGAATTGGACGATCGTTCAATGGTGCTGCCACAAGGCTGAATATCCATGTTAATGGTTTGTGGTCGGTGACGATTTTGAATTTTCGGCCGAAAAGATAAGGCCTGAAATATTTTACCGCCCAAACAATTGCAAGAGTTCCTTCTCGATTGTCGAGTAGTTTATTTTGGATGTTGAGAGTGTACGACTAGCGTAGCAAATAGGTTTGTCACTTCCAATTAGACCTTGGGATAGCACAGCTCCAAGTGCGTAATTGCTGGCGTCTGTTGTCAGTATGAACTGCTTGGAAAAGTCCAGATATTGAAGGATCGGGTCATTAATCAAGAGATCTTTGCAGAGATTGAAGCAGCGAATGTATTCTTCGTCTAATTTGATTTTGCATCCCTTTTTTAGACAATTAGTTAGGGGTTTAGTTAGTTTCGCAAAATTATGAATAAATTTTCTGTAATATCCTAAAAGACCGAGGAAGGATTTAAGTTCCTTTTGTATTTTAGGAATTTTGTCTGGATTTGGCTTTACTTCAGCTGTTGTTACTATGTGACCAAGGAATGCAATTTCTTTGTGTCAAAATTCAGATTTGTCTAATTGAATTTTTAAGTTTGCATCCCTAAGTTCCGAGAACACCTTTTGAAGATTTTCGATGTGTTCTTGTAGAGAAGTAGAGTAGACAATTATATCGTCTAGGTAAACCAAGCAACTTTTTCCTTGCTCATCTTTGAGGACATTATCCATTACGCGTTGGAACGTGGACGTGGGATTTCAACCCAAATGGCATCCCGATGAATTCGAAATGTCCACCCTCAACAGTGAAAGCTGTTTTCTGGATGTCTTGGGGTGTTTATTCCAAGAAGGTTAGTGAACAACTGACTGTATATTTCAAATTTAATTAATAAGAAGGTTTGTTTGCTGATGCGAAGACACGTGATGGCTATGCTTGATCCAAGGTGCGATGACACCGGAGCCGCAGGTTGACCGCTGCGTTGGCTGTTTCCACGATTGTGGAATCTGTGTTGCGTCTAGCGGATGGCGTGGGAACTCGCCGTAACTCGCGATCGATTCTTGGAGTCACACTAATTTTGTCTCCCTTAATGTCCAGAAATATCACAGAATGTCCTTCTCCTTAAATCTCAGTCCAATTGATCATATCTGTACGTTACACGATATTCTACGCGACTTTCCTTGCTACAACATCCGACTTTGCATTCCCGCAGACTTCTCTTAGTTGAGTATTTTTTGTTTCGGCTTCACCACTATCAATTAAACTCTAATCTCTCTAACTGGTTAGATTATCGTATTTCAAAACGCCTTGCCAGATCCAATAACATATTTAGCGTTAGTGGACCGTTTCCTCACTCACTCTACATTTTTAAACATCATGTAAAGCGCATCTTATCTAATTAGTTTTTACTATGTTATGTACTTCTATTTGTTTTATCTTGTAGTTGCATTTTATTAGTCTGTAAGATGGATTCTAAATAAAAAGGATGCTATTTATAGTACAGCGTGGATTGTGGTAAGTCAAAGATCTTACCACAGCCCACGTTGCGCAACTGCTGGTGAAAATTCATTTTGTAATACGGAAAAATTTCTACGACCGGAAAATGTTACAGAAGAAATAAATGAAGAAATGTTAGCTTATGTATCTAAAATTACAAGATTAGAATAAGTAGATCGAAGCGACATAAAAAATTGGAAGGAAGGCAAAACAATCATGAATAAGTCTGTAAGTTATGTTGAGCAATTGCCGAAGGACAAACGGACCGACATTTTAACACTGAAAAAATGCGGTGATTACTCTTTAAGAAAGAATGCCTTCACCGGCAAAGCAGACAAAGATAACAGAACTTTTCAGGTAACCTATTCAGCTGCATGTTTAGTTTCATAGATATGTACATATTGTCAACTAAGAAAGCTTCGAAAGATTTGTATTTACATATTAACTAGCTATGGCTGGAGCTTTTTTTGTGTGGAATTCAAGTTAAGCATAGTTTAGTTATCATAATTATAAGATTTCTTTTGCGTTGAGAAAGATTTGATATATTCCAACGAGGCGAACATGTTGGTATCAAAGCAATCAAACCTTAACTTATAAAAATTTGGTAAAACTCATGAAATGAAAAGCCATTCACAAATAAATAATTCACAAAACACATTAGTTGTGTTCACTGTTCTGCTTGAAATAAAGGTCATTCACTCAAAAAATCACTTTTATTCGCTCAGAGCTCATGTATGCTTTTACGAACACGCTGTACATTCGCTATCAATGTAGTGAATAGACGTTTTTGTTAAAACCTGAGATTGATTTCATTTCCCCTTTAAAAACCATAAAGATCATGAAGCAAGTGTAGTGTAATACACGCCACAACAAACAAAACAATATTCATACATTGCCATCTGATAGCCCGGCACGAGTCAAAACATTGTGAGTCAGGCTTTGTGGGTATATCCCGAGTCCAATTACAAACAATGAAATTAGAGCGACTCAGCAAAACAATTGAAGACCAACAATGTGCACTGGGGACGAGTCCAGCATGGCATAACAATGAAAACAAATGTGAGATTGTTGGCATTTTATTGCTTACATTTGCAGTAAGGTTCTTGAAGCCAATAAACTACACTTTATTGCTTGCACTTGCATTTTTGACCATGGGAAAATATTGGAAATAGATTTAGGTCAGGAATATGTAAATAATATTTGATTAGTTAGTAAGTTGTACATAAGAAATATTTTAGTATAAAAGAAATGATAATCAACGAATAAATTAACATTCATACTAGAGAACTTGAACTGCCTACATCGGCACCCTTTCCTTTTGAATGGTTCATTGCGGCGCTTGCGCTATGTTAGAAATATAGGCAGCTCACGCATGCCAACAGCTTTGGCGCTAGACCACAGTGTATACAATATACGAGGGGTGATCAAAAAGTAGTGAGAAGCGGTTATTTCCAGTCCGCATAAAAATCCAACAAAATTTTTTTGAATACGAACCGGCGAAGAGACAACATCAAAATGGAGAAAAACGAAATTAGAGCAGTCATTAAGTACCTCTGTTTGAAAAAAATGTCTACCAAAGAAATACACAGCGACTTAGAGGAAACATTGGGGAACTCTGCTCCTCTGTATTCCACAGTTGCACGCTGGGTCAAGGAGTTTAAGCTGGGAAGAACATCCACTGAAGATGAACACCGCGAAGGACGCTCATCCACGTCCCACACTGAACATAACGTGAAAAAGGTCAAAGATGTTGTGTTGGCAGATCGAAGAGTGACCGTCAGACATGTAGCTTAGGTCACGGGGATCTCACACCGTAGCGTTCGAACAATCCTTGTGGACGAATTGCAGATGCAAAAGGTCTCTGCGCGTTGGGTACCGCGAATGTTAACCGACGAGCACAAGAAAAAACGAGTCGATATTTCAAGGGTCAATCTCCAAAAGTTCTAAGCAGATCGGAAAAAATTTCTGTCACGTTTCGTGGTCATGGACGAGACCTGGATCCACCATTTTGATCCTGAAACCAAACAACAATCGATGACTTGGAAGCGAGCCTCCTCACTGACACCGAAGAAGTTCAAATTGTCAAGTTCGGGGAAAGGTTATGGAGTCCGTTTTTTGGGACGCCGAAGGAATAATTATCGTCGAATATTTGGAAAAGAGAGCCACTATTTCGGGCTCTTACTACGCGGAGCAAATACGAAGATTGCGGGAAGTCATTAAGGCAAAAAGACGCGGCAAACTGCGAGCTGGAGTGCTGTTTCACCAAGACAACGCTCCGGCTCACAAAGCCGCAGTTGCGATGGCTGCCATTCAAGAAACGGGATTCGAACTGCTGGAACATCCACCCTATTCGCCAGATCTAGTTCCCAGTGACTTCTACCTCTTTCTTCGTCTCAAGCAACACCTCTGAGGCAAGAAATTTGAAGACAATAGTGAAGTGTTGGCCGCTGTTGAGACGTTTTGGGAGGGTCGAGACAAAAAAAAAATTTGTCAGGGAATCCTGGGTTTAGAAAAAAGATGGACTAAATGTATTGCCTTGTTAGGAGACTATGTAGAAAAATAAATTATTTTTGTAACTGTCATCACCGTTTTTTATTGTGATTCTCATTACTTTTTGATCACCCCTCGTACAGTGGGAAAACTCTAGGTCGGGAAATGAAATACACTGAGCTTTAAAACTAAATTTAAGAGAGCATTACGAGAAATTTAACAGAGGCCACAGCGAAACAACTATATGAAATACAGGTGTAAATCAGAGCAGAGCATATGCTCGTGCTTAAAGCTTAAAGCTTTTGGTAGCTCCTCGGAGCTACCCGGCGTTGAAAATTGATAGTCCACTTTTTACTCTAAGTTTAACGACTAGTGTATTCATAGACTATGCGCTAGACGCCGATAATTAGGTGAGTCCCTCTTTCCCCTGCGAGTTAAAAAAAAACACAATGGCTAACAAAGCGTATTTCACAAGCCCATTGCGCCATTTTGGTTCAAATAGTGTGCGGATTTAATTTATCTTATTTAATTCTCCAGAAATGAGTGCAGTTGTTACCAAAAATGTAGCAAAAACTTGGTTCTCAACATAACTTGAAATTCCTGGTCCTCGTATTTTTTCTCTTAACTGTCAAAAACTCCCTCAATCTAGGCTGGCACAGGTGTTGCACCAGGATACAAGTTTCATAAATTTTCGTATAGTAGAGGTAAAAGTTTTAATGGTAATTTCTGTTTCTACCGGTTCCATATATTAAATTTTTTGTTAGGAACCGAGTTGATTATTTTCATATTTTTTCTATTATTATTACTAAGTCGCGTATTTGACTTTGAGGATTTAACATTTAAATCAATATTAAAATCGATTTCAGCTTCTTGAATCATTTCTACTATTTAGTTGGTGAGCAATGAGCAATGAGTAGTTGTATTGAATGAATGTTCAACTCGCAAATTTATGGGCATTTTCTCTGTAACATATCGTTGTGTAACATATTGTTCAAAAACAAAATGTATTGATTTGCTTCAGGCCGCTGCTTTTCAGATCAACATTAATAAAGCTTCCAGTATTATTTTGAATTCGAATAACCATCACCTTTTGGAAACTTGTCCCTTCAATTTTAACTTTAAATAAGCAAAGATATAATACAAATTTATCTCAATCGGTTCTTCAAAAATATTACAGCTACATAAATTTATTAGTTGCAAAGTGTTTTAGTATTTCTTAACAGTCTTCATATGGTGCCTGTTTAAACGGAATATGTTCATTGTAGGCTTAGTCGCGGCACTTTCTAAAAAAACACAAAAACTTCCAGAAGATGATACAACAGAAGATTGTCCTGAGTCTGATGGATATTTTGCAGATGCCGATCAATGCGATAAATATTATGCTTGTGTGTAAGTACAATTAGAAAGCGCAAGGAATATTTTGTGCGGCTTATTAGATTGTAATTGCCTAAAAAAATTATAATGAAATCTTAAAGTAATTTTCAATTTAATTTTTAATTTTTTTCTGTTCAAAGAGATTCTTTTGAGCAACATACGTTAGATGGAATAGATTTGTCTATAAATGAAAAAAAAATGCTAATTTATGGATAACATTCTCAATATTAATCCTTATCGACTTAAGGTAGACAAAGTAATATTTTTTTTTAAATAAATAGCGCATGTAATGCCAACTGCATTACTGAATATTATGTACCTCTGTATCATATATTCAAGATAAGTAAAACTCCTTAATCAAGCTCAATAACACATTCTGCTCTCATTAGAAGTCTTAAATACAACCATAAAGTAGCGTACAATTCTTTGATGTATTGAATAAATAAACGGCTTTTTAAGTTATCAACCAAATAGAATGTTTAACTTTTTCAATTTCAAAAGTTTCGGACAGATGATGTTATCTTTTACAAATTTAGTGATGGAGTAGCAACTGAAAAACTATGTCCTGATGGGATGGTGTTTAACGATTACAGTCCTGATCAAGAAAAATGTGATTTACCTTACAATATCGATTGTTCAAAGCGTCCAGCGTTGCGTAAGTATGATGCAACTTTGACTAATAGTAACAGTATTGAGGTTCTCACGTATTAAACAACGCATTATATTTTTCAGAAACTCCGATTCCGACCATGCATTGCCCCCGCTTGAACGGCTATTTCGGCCATTCGGACAAAAACGTCTGCGACAAATTCTACTACTGCGTGGATGGCAAGTTCAACATGATAACATGTCCATCAGGGTTGGTTTTCAATCCAAAGAATGGAATTTGTACCTGGCCGGATGAGGCTCAAAAGGTTGGCTGCTCTTCACAGGATGTGTTCCAATTTACATGTCCTAAAGTAAATGAATCTGAAGCACAAACCCATCCCCGGTATTCTGACCCTGACGATTGTCAATTCTTTTATGTTTGCATTAATGGCGAAGTGCCGCGAAGAAATGGCTGTAAATTGGGACAAGTCTTTGACGACTCTCACAAAAAATGCGAGTGGGCACGTAAAGTTCCGGAATGGTAATATGACTAATTTTTTTAAAAATATACATAATGGACTAAAAACGTCTTTGCATATTCAAGTGCTGATTGGTACAAGGACAGGCTTTCAGATGCCGAACTCGATGAGTTAGAGAATCCAAAGCCGAAGGTGAATCGTACTAAAGGACCCTCGCGAAGAAAACCAGCCAAAAAGGTTCAAGAAGAGGAATAAATAAGTTAATGCCATTATTTTTGTTACTTTTCCATGAATTATATGGAATTTTTAATAAAGTGACAATGTTTCATTTATTAGCGAATCTACTTATAGTGTGGATAAATGCATATAGCATCGGATGAAGGTGAGTAATAAATGTGGCTGTAGTTTCATGAGGCTTCTTATCAGACAGAGCTACAAAATTTTGATGTGGGTCCTAAACCATATAATTCGTACTAAAATATACTGAAGAAAGAGTTAGATCAGGTTATATTGTGACAGAGCTAAGCCAAACAGTTTCCACTTAATTTAGACAAATTTAGTCCATTGTGACCTATAGACATGGATATTTTCGAAACTTTTCCGTAAACCATCCCGATTTCTTTAGTAAAGCCAGGAGCTGGTCCATTCTAATAGTTTTTAGCTGACTCAGCTCCGCGAAAAAGAATGCCTTTAAATGTTTTTATCTCTCAACAGCTAAATACGGACATCTGCACAGAAGGTGCAGGTATCAGCGCTGTATTCTTTTTGCTGCCATTTCGACATAGGTTATTAGCTGAAAGCCTGATTCCCTCTGCGTGTTCACCAAAAGTCACATATGTCATTAGTAGATCCACAAGATTCCTCGTTGACGCTGTGTTGAGGGCTTAGAGCCCAAGTATGCGTTTAGTGGCGTATTTTTGCCACATATGATTTGCATTACAGAATGTGCCCGGATTTCTTCAGTGTCATAAAGTTACCTCATTAGGCGATGAGTTTAAATCCTGAGATCGCGTGCGAGTTTACACCACGGGATCCCTTCCTAGCAAGCTGATCAGCTTTCACATTTCTTTGCATCTCAATGCGTCCACAAATTCAGCACAGTATAAATCTATTGGGAAATTCTCCCTAGTTAAGACCTAAAGGTCACAACAGGACACAACAACTGATTGTAGTGGTCTTATGCTTGCTTGACTGGCCACAAAGAAAGTTATATCCTTATTGGCATCCCCACTCTTGCTGACTTCCTTTGCTGATCACTAGATTGTGATTACCTCCACTTGCACAACTGCACATTATACAAGGAGCTATAACGATTTGCTATGCTTCGTATATGTGTGTTTTTAAGTCATCAGTATACACTGACATAGTTCCTCTGCCTACTGACCCTTCATTGTCCTACACTTCTCTTGATTGGAAGACGGTCTCGAAGTTTTACCAAAATTCAATATTGGTACTCTATAGTCTATGTTGACATCATTGTCCGTTCTACAGGGACTTTTTAGTATGATATGATATCCCTAGATCTTGCAGGAACTCAATCATGTCCTTTCTTGCAACGAATAGCACTAGCAGTTGCCAGATTCTCACCCTACAGTATAATGGTAGTATAATCACTTTTTGAATGCTAGTGAGCTTAGCTAGACTGCTATTCTTGCTCAGTGCCGCTCACCATACTATAGCCCCATGTGTACATCTAGTGTTCTTGGCACATCTACTGATAATTTTTAAGACAAATTACACCCGTCCAAACAAAACGTCACTGAATCTGCCTGGGAATTTCGAAAAAGATTTTCCGTTGCCACAAGCCATAGTAGTGGTGAAAGAGCTCCCCTTGAGGAGTTCCTCTGTTCACGTATTTCCTAATAGTCAGGTCACTGAAGGAAGCGCTCACCATTATTGTTCTAAGTAGTGTGTAAATCCAGCTACATAACCTCATAAGTACACCTCTCTCTTTAAGTATATGACATATCGCGTCCGACGTAACGTTATAGAACACCTCTTCTATGTTTAATGAAACGTCTAGTGCATATTTTTTACAGCGGAGGGCACCTTCAATATTTGAGGGCTACGTAGTGCAATGCCATCTCTAGCAACCTGCCTCCCATCATCATGATAGTGGAATCCCAATGTTGCTCCCTATGAAGGTGTCTACTAGTCTTTCTAATGTCTTGAGAAAAAAGAATGTCAGACTGAATTCTTTTCTGAACTACTCTTTATTGTATCCAATTCGACACATAAACACCACCCTCAACAGTTTTCAAGCTTTTATAGTGCAGCCAAGCTGAAGAGGAAGATTTTTCCCAGCCAGATAGTAAAGTGTCCACGATCAGATACCATCCGGTAAGGACCTTCAAGGATAGTCGAAATATAATGTCACTTGTTCGCAATTTTCAAAAATTTCAAGAAATTTCTAGAAAATTTGTAAACGATATGTGGTTGACAGTATTTGTGTGGAATTGCACAGAAACATACTGTAATTATAATAAAAGGAAATGATAATTATATAAAAATTATGATAATATAAAAAATCATCAAAGTAATAAAAATGAAGTGAAATGATTATAAAAAGAATATTATTGAAGAAAATTAACATTATTTAAATCCGCGCCTATGAGGAGCCCTCTCCATCGTCGTTTACTTTATATCGTTTTAGTAGATAGATAGGTCTTATTTTATTCTTATTTCTTCTGCAGCAAAGTTAATCAATTATTCGGTCATGTGTCTAGTATGTGCGCATGTTTCAATTTATTCGAATACATGTATGTAGAAATTAAACGAGTTAGTATTTAAAACTAATTTTCATATATACAGGAACACTAAACAAATTGAAAAGTACATGAAAAATATGTGTTTAGACGCAGGTCTTTCTTTCTTTTGCGTAGATCATGTTGCGGATCAATTCTCATTTTTGTAGTTCACTTTTCATTTCTTCCAAATTTGGAATATATTCAAATTTCCCTCAGTACACGTCCAAATAATCAGCATTGGCAGTACTAAATCCCAATTAAGTAATCCACCACACGCGCTGTCTCTCTTGAGAGGTGAGTTCAAGTGATCGAGCGCGAATCGGTTATCTTTGCATGCTATCGCCCTCTGATTGGCCGAAAACATTTTGGCATATTACCATATATGGTAATAAACGAAGCAAAAATGCTTCGTCGTGTGATCGCGGTGAATGGTAGGAGGTGAGTTGAGGAGGAGAGTGAACACGGAGAAGTCGTCGCGGTAGGTGTACTTTGATCGAACGCCAATTTTCCGGGCATTTTTTAAAAAAACGTAGCAACGAGTCCGCCTGAGAATTAGAGATTTGATCGTGAAATGTGCACAACTGGTTCGAGCCGAGCATTTTGGTGGTTGATCATACGCGTGGCGAGTAGCAGACTCCGAGTCGTAATCTTGTGCGCCGTAGTCGCGAGAATTTCGCAATTATTGGCCAGGAGGCTAGAAGCAAGTAGCCCCGTCGCTGCGAACAAAAATAAAACATTGGACCGCGAGGAGTCCGCAGACGTTCAATAAATTTGTGGAGCTCGCGCCCGGACTGCGAACGGAATTGGTGCGTCCTGGTTTGATTTCGTTGCGCGAAAAAGGCGAAGGAGACTTCAAGGTGCCAAGGCTGAGGAGTCGAGTCGCGAACACTCACAGATCGCCTGCGTTTTACGTTATGCGGTGGGAGTCGGGATCGGAAGGAACTGGCTTCCGTTCGATGCAGGCTTGAACGAGATTCCGCCGCCTGGCAGGGCTCGTGTGGTGCAACGGCAAAAGCGCCAGGAGTGGAGTTGTTGATTTGCCTGGGAGTAAGTATGTTGCGATCGTAGCGTGAGGCCGCAGCACTTGTGGTGAAGGTGTACGGAAAACGGAGGAACGCCTTGCAAAACGGCCAGTGTGGACGTGTATTTTCTTAGTATGTATATCTGACCCGTATATAGTTATTTTGTACAGTATTTGGTATCTGTCCGTTTAGCTTCAGTTTGTCCTTGGGTTTGGAGTCATAAAATGCTAGAGTATTGACGACCTCTGGGGTCCCTAAACTAGTCCGCGTTGAGCGTTGACGTCTGTATATAGTGTAGATATTTTGGTGTTGTATATATTATCATGTTAGTTTATATTTTGAATATCAGGGTTTGTAGTCATAAACAACTAAGGCAGTGACGATCCTTGGGGTCCCTTAATAATTGCTCACAGGAAGTGAGACCATTTTTTGTGTGTTCTAACCATAGCTCTTTATCTTCCGAATATTAACCATTTTACCTATCGGAATCTTATATTCCTCATCTTTTCATCTTCGGTATACAACCGTTTCAGTTGCTAGGCAACTTTCTTAGGGGTAGGGGGGGTTCATATTGAACTCAAAATATATGTATTTGTCTTCGTCTTTAAGTTCTGGTTTGTTTTCTTTGGCCGATCCGAGACTGGGGTTGAAGTCTGTCAGGTTAGACCTGAGGTTCTCTATGGGGTTTCAATACAGAGGGCAACGGTCGATCCTTTGTAGTTAGTACAGCTCAACCCCAGTGTAAAACTCGGACGGACCACCATTTCGTTTTTCAGTGTCGTGTAGTGTCCCCGATATCTTGTCGTAATGTTATCTCTGATCTGTAATAGTCTGTTTCATTAATCACCTTTCCAATACGCTCGTGCTTCATTTTGTTTTAAAAAAATCAGTAACCCGCGTCGATAGGTTCCGTTCCTGTTTTAGGCTAGTTCGACTACTTAGTTAGTTTTGAAGGCTTATTTCGGGTAAAACTGTCGATTGAGTAGGGTTACCTTAACGTAATACCGTATCGAGGAACTTGCGTGAACATGTATGATGATTTCGACGTTAAGACGTTTTGACTACATCTTCTGAGCTTCACGTAAGACTTCCCATTTGTTAAAACTCTCCTGGTTCGTTTGAGTGAGCATGAAGGTTTCGACGCTTAGACGTTTTGACTACATCTGCCTAGCCTCATACCAAACATGAGATCTTTCATTACTTAGAGTTCATACATAGCCCGGCTTTATTGTGGAGAGACTCTTCTCAGGGCGGGGTCGTCCCCACGTTCTGTTGCGGATCAATTCTCATTTTTGTAGTTCACTTTTCATTTCTTCCAAATTTGGAATATATTCAAATTTCCCTCAGTACACGTCCAAATAATCAGCATTGGCAGTACTAAATCCCAATTAAGTAATCCACCACACGCGCTGTCTCTCTTGAGAGGTGAGTTCAAGTGATCGAGCGCGAATCGGTTCTCTTTGCATGCTATCGCCCTCTGATTGGCCGAAAACATGTTGGCATATTACCATATATGGTAATAAACGAAGCAAAAATGCTTCGTCGTGTGATCGCGGTGAATGGTAGGAGGTGAGTTGAGGAGGAGAGTGAACACGGAGAAGTCGTCGCGGTAGGTGTACTTTGATCGAACGCCAATTTTCCGGGCATTTTTTAAAAAACGTAGCAACGAGTCCGCCTGAGAATTAGAGATTTGATCGTGAAATGTGCGCAACTGGTTCGAGCCGAGCATTTTGGTGGTTGATCATACGCGTGGCGAGTAGCAGACTCCGAGTCGTAATCTTGTACGCCGTAGTCGCGAGAATTTCGCAATTATTGGCCAGGAGGCTAGAAGCAAGTAGCCCCGTCGCTGCGAACAAAAATAAAACATTGGACCGCGAGGAGTCCGCAGACGTTCAATAAATTTGTGGAGCTCGCGCCCGGACTGCGAACGGAATTGGTGCGTCCTGGTTTGATTTCGTTGCGCGAAAAAGGCGAAGGAGACTTCAATGTGCCAAGGCTGAGGAGTCGAGTCGCGAACACTCACAGATCGCCTGCGTTTTACGTTATGCGGTGGGAGTCGGGATCGGAAGGAACTGGCTTCCGTTCGATGCAGGCTTGAACGAGATTCCGCCGCCTGGCAGGGCTCGTGTGGTGCAACGGCAAAAGCGCCAGGAGTGGAGTTGTTGATTTGCCTGGGAGTAAGTATGTTGCGATCGTAGCGTGAGGCCGCAGCACTTGTGGTGAATGTGTACGGAAAACGGAGGAACGCCTTGCAAAACGGCCAAGACGAAAGGCGGCAACGCAAGGGAGCAATCCTCGAAAGTCCGATTCAAGGAAAGTGAAGTGAAAATACAGCTCGCCGGTGGTGGTGATCGCTGCGACACAATTGTCGGGCTCAGCGATAGAGTGTACAGGAAGGCCGGGACACCGGATCGAGCGTTCGACATGCTGACGGAACGAACTTGTGTGATGTCATTGAAAAAACATTTAAGGAGATATGGCCTAACTTGGCGTACCAGTATGAAAGCCCAACACATTAATTTCGATGTTTCGACCTCACTACCTGAGTGTTTGCAATTTTAATTTCACTCTTCGATAAAAATTAAAATTTGAGTGTTTCATGTGAAAGCTCTTTGTAATAAATACTTGTATAAAATATCTATCGTAAGTAACTAAAATCAGTTAGAAACACACCATTTAAGAGATTCATTTGTTCTATATACAAAAAAAAAATATATAAAGTGAACATAATATGAAGTGAGTTTTTTCATGGTTCTCCCCTCCTCAGCATGTGCGTGATTGGGTTTTGTTCGGTTATTGACGTGTCCTTTTGATGGTTTTTTCTTGATGTGAATTTTATTAGCCCACGACCCGGTGAGCTAGCCGGTTTTCAAAACATTTTATCTATGGTCGCCACTATGCGACCGCTGTTGGTGGGTGCTCCGCACGGGGCCTCCTCTCGGCGGTCATCGTCCATGTTGCGTCCGAAGTGGCGGGGCACATGGAGGATGATTGGCTGGGAGGGAGGTGAGTGAATGCGGGGCACGCAACAATCAATTTCTTGAAATGGTCCCAGCCAGCTTATATATCAGCAAATTCTTTGAAATCTGCTCCTCAGGTCTCGATTTTTATCGTACCATCACCACTAAAATAGTCCACGGAGTTTTCTAGGTCAGCAAAGGTTACGATGCCTCTATTTTTGGGTGTCGACCGGTTTCTACCTTCATATCAAGGTATATAAACCAGAAAAAGTATGATTTATTGCCCTAGGATTCCGCGCCGAGTGACGTCATATCGCACAGACACGCCCAGTAGTGCTGCCATCCTGTTTAAAAATAGATTGGAAAATATTTGGGCAGCCCTGTTCACCTCATTATATATTTCACAATAGACATATAAGCAATGGTAAATGCTACAAACCAGAATTAGTCTTAAAATCACATGTCATTAAAATGAAGCGGAGAGAAATATCAAATCGATTGAGCGTGTCAGTTGTTGTCATCTAGTTAGTTAGCAAGACAATAAAATCAATTTTTAACAATAAAAGTAGGATTGTAACTGTTCGACTTTCAGCGCATGCATCGCCAAACCAATAACAGTTACAACAAATTTTATTCGACAACTAATAAAGGACTTCAAAATTCCCTATAATAAACACCGCATCAAGAGCATAATTTTATATCTCATAGTTTGGAAGTGATGCTGAAAAACGTAAAATGTTTCAAAGTGTCGCCATACAATTTGAGTGAAGTCTCTGAAAATTATATTTGTTTTTTTATATTATATACAGTTATATACAATCATCACTTTCTAACTCTGCTAGATAGCATTATCTCTTGGTAAAAAATGTTTATAGACATTTCACTAACAATGACATATTCGCAAGAACTACATTCCCAGTTGGAAAAAGGAAAATTGGCTTCATTCAAAGTGTGCATGAAATCCCACTTGGGTATATTTGGCCACGCCCTCCCCGCCGGATGACGTACCAACAGATCATTCCAATGTAGTTTATATACCTTGCCTTCATATTTTCCATATTCTTCGTCGTCTTCGCTCTCACTTGCTACCACTCTTTTATTACACTTCTTGCTGCGGTGCTGGTGATTTTCGCCGTTGTTCTTTTGTATTCCTGGCCTGCCTTCATTTTTCTTCTTCGTCTTACTGCCGTGTCCAAGGTGATCTTCTTTTAATATGCGTGTACGTTGCCGTGTATTAGGCCTACCTGGGATAATAGTTTTATCCGCCTTCGTATCCTCGTTCTCATCGTTTTCGACGTTGCTTTCTTCGTTCGTCGTTGGAAAATCCGGGATTTCACTAATTTCGCTGCCTATTTGTGATATCTTGGCATGTAAAATAGTACACAACTGACACTTTTTAAAATTTTGACTGGCCCCCATGTAGGAATTAAACGAGTTGGTATTTAAAACTTATTTTAATATATACAGGAACACTGAACCAATTGTAAAGTACATGAAAAATATGTGTTTAGACGCAGGTCTTTACTCTACGGTGGCTGAAACCAGACTCTTCGCATGGGCCGTTTTTTTTGCCTTTTGGTCTCGTCCATATATATACGTAACATATTGTTTTCACTTTTTATGCTAATCTAAAAAAAATCCCACAAAGTTGGTACTTCTCAATCCAAAACGTTGACCTTCCATGCGCCTATGAGTACGCAGAACGACACGTTACAAGAAAGCATTGTTGGATGACTTGCATTTGTAAGAAAAAGTGACGTGGGCTAATGTGCACGAGCTCCAGTCAGTCTAATTTGAAAACCTTTGATCGAAAAAAAATGAGACCGAGTCAGTAATCTGACTGGCAGTAAGTTGTTACGGGTCCCTGTTTTTTATTGACTAGCATTTTCCTCGCAAATCAGCTCTCACGACACTCTCATTTCAATACAACATGAAGAAAGATCTCACCGCCCTATCTTGGCATCCAAAATATGCTGTATGACGTCATCCTACTGCCGTTCTTTTTCGCAGAAGCTTTTTATAACTCAATGAAAGTGCTATTGAAATAGAACAGGGTGGATGTTTTTCTTTTATGCTGGTTCAGTTTCCGGGTAAATTGTGAATGAGGCTAAAAAAGCTCTTGCTCGATGCAAGATCGTTATGTTTCCTGGACCCAGGTTACATCAGCAACGTTCTGTACCAAGCCCAATAGAGGTAAATTTATAGTATGACCTCTGGTTGGCAGATTCCTTTTAAATACTCTAAGGTACATCTCTCCTAGCGCGAAGCAGAGTCTACTGTGCTTACCTGATTTGGAGGCCAATTTCATATCCATAAGAATAACGAATCCCTTTCCTCCATTCTTAGATGACTATTCATCGATGACCTCCTATTTCTTCATTGAGACTTCCGAATTTAGCCCCTCTAGGAAATTGAATCCAAACTCTGCCTATTGATCAGCTTGGCACCACCTTGACGTTATTGCTTCTTGTATTTATTTTCATTTTCACCCGCTGCAGGAATTCCCGAGAAGAGTCGTTTTTGCATTCCAGCACCAGAGCTCCATACCGCCATTTTGCAACCCCAAAAATTGGTCAAGATCTACCAAGATGCTGAGGGATGAACCTGAATAGTCATGCCATTGCTCACCTCAGTAGTCTTATTAATCCAAGCCATAAATGGGTAAAGTTTGTATTTTGAATTTCATTAAAACAAGCCGCGAAGTGCGACCCTTGAGGTCCACACGGTCAACTTTCCAGTAATATCTAGATAAACATTAAAAATATTAAACACAATAATAATTTTGAAAAGAATACTATTTTAAATAATAATAATGAAAGGTATTTATAGCAGTAACAGGAATGAGTTAATATTAATCATATCATCTACGGAAGCATCCACTGATTAAGTAAGGCTTTTGGTGGATGGGTGATGATGATTGATTACCACAAATACAAATTTGATTGAAATTTTGATGGTTTTCAAAATTTAAGCCGCTTATTTTAATTAAAAGACTGCAAAAACTATTAAAAATCTGCTCAAATTATCCAAATATTTTAAAAATTTGATTGACTTTACAACAAAGTCTTAGAATAAAAGATATAAGGTAATATCAATCGGAAGAACCCCTTTCACATGGTAACTTTGAATGATTTTTTATTTTTAATTGAATTTTTTTCAGAATCATGAAAACAAGTTTTGCTGGTTTCTCTTCAAAAACTGATAACAATGTATAAATTTTGTAACAATTTATTACTGTGCTATGCAAATCAGGTTAAAAAAATATTTTTTTTTTGAAAAAACCCTAAGTTTTCTCATTTTTTTCTATTAGATTAAAAAACCGCTGAAACGGATCTTTATAATGTTAAAACAATCAAAGAGATTTTAAAACACTTCGATTAACACCTTAATGATGCAAATATTATATCTGGTTCGTGAGATATAGTGAATGGAAGAAATGACCTTGAAGATCATGATGACTGTTAATTATTTTTTATTTTTTATTTAATGTTTCTTGTTATCATGAAAGAAGTTTTGATGATATTTTTTCAAGCATTGCTGGAAATGTATAAATTTTATAAAAATTGAATACTGTCTTTCGTAAATCAGGTTAAAAATTTATTGTTTATAAAATAACCCTAATTTTTTGCACTTGTTTTTCTTAGATTAAAAAACGGCTCAAACGATTTTTTCAAAAATCTTATTGATTCACAAAAATGTTAATACGCGTCGATTGACACCTTAACCATGCAAATCGTATGTTTGGTTCGCGAGATATGTATAACGCATGACAGAAATGACCTTCAAAGGGTCAAAACAACAAACCCCCCGACCGAAGTATCCCAAAGCCTAATCAGCTCTTAAGATTGCAAAGGCGCTTCGATTGACACCTTAACGAAGCCGATTCGACTTTGTTTGCGTGAGTTATGCTCGTAGAAAAAAGTGTCCACGAACGTCCGTCCGTACGTACACACACACACACACACACACACATCTCCCTTTCTAAAAACACTTTATATATACTCTATAGACCTCAAAACGTAAAGAAATGTAGAAAATTTCAATTTCGATTTTCGAGGCGATTACAAGAGCTTCCCATATACTGGGAAGTTAACACATTGGTTGTTCAGCATAGACTCCAAAACAATGCTAGTAATAAGCATTACCGATTCTCGATTACTATTGTCATTATTTGGAGCTGTATTAATACTCTTGTTTCTATTAACATTTTTCGCAGGCACAGAAGTATTTTCTACACGGAGGATGAACAAGATGACTTGGGTTGGAAAAGATCACTATTAAATTCATAAAGATTGTGTAAAGAGGGTGTTCAAGAGCAGTTCAGTATATTTCAGTCAATTTTTGGCTGGTTGGGGCTGCAGTGTAAAGTCTTGCGTTGTCATACAAGAGTAGAACATTTTGGGTGGGTTGGTAGCGTCTTTTCAAGCGATATGCGATATTAAACAGATAAATAGTAAGCAGCATATAATGTGCGACGATCTTGAAGGAGACCAAGTAGCGAAATTTCTTGAGAGTCTCGAAAAACAATTCCCATCGCCTCCCCAGTAGAGAAACGCGTTTTGGATTTCGATGATCTTTGCTTCCCTATCTTTCTTCACTCAATATTAGCATTTTTTGACTCAAAAGTGCAATGGTACATACCACTTTCATCACAGATAACAATTTGTCACAAAAAAACCTGCTAGAAGTCCGTGAGTAACTTCAAATTCTGTAATTTTCGTTCTTCAGTGAGCTGTTTTAGAACCCATCGTGTTGAAATTTTTTGGAATTCGCTGCGGACATTTTCAACACGGATTCTCACTTTCTCACTGATTCCTGCCATAGTGAAGCAACGAACCCCTTTAGGTAATCAGTTCTCGACAAGCTGCAACGGAGTGTGGACTGTTGAATCAAGCCCGTGTTTGGTGACTCAAGTTTTCACCCTTTTCACGGTCTTCATTAAATTTTGCGTATCAGGCTTTCACTCGTGTCTTTGAAAGTGTTTGATTGCTGAATTGTGCACACAAATGTCTCAGAATTTTGGCAGGTTTAACGCCAAAAACTGAATAACATAGCGTCACGCAACATTGAGGCGTCCCTTTTTCTCGCTTACTATGAGAACAACTAAAGAAAATAAGCTGCGAGGTGTGACTCTTGAGGTTTACATGGTCAACTTCGCAGTAATATCTACATAAATATCAAAAATAGAGAAGTCAATAATAAAAATAATGAAAATAATGCTACTTTAAAGAATAATAGTTATAAGAACTCGGTACAGTAATTGGAATGAATTAATATTAATCGTATCATCTTAAGGAGCCTCCATTGAGGGAGACTCAAATTTAATTTTTACGCGGATCAATTGGATTGGCTACAATGCTTGCTAGATTTACAAAATTTGTTCAGAATGTCTAAAATTTATATGCATTATTTATTTAATGTTTGAATCGTGAGATAAAGTGAATGGCAGAAATGATCTTGGAAAGGTCAAAACGAAGAAAACCACCCGATCCAAGTTTGCCAAAATCTAATCAGCTCGTGAGATTGCAAAAAAAAAACGCATCTATTTACACCTTAACAAAATCGATAGAACATATACTGGGAAGTTAATTATGTTGAGTGGTCAAGTGACCTTGGATTAGCTCAGGAGAACTCTTGAATAGTATTCCTAACAGTCCACCTACCTACTCCATGAATTTTTAGTTCTGAGAAGTCAAAGGCTCCTTTATATTTGAATGACCCTCGTAGCTTAAGCATTTATTTATTTTGCTGAATGAAATCAACACGATTTCTCTAATATAGGTTGGGTTCATTGCTGTTGAAGGAGACTTTTGGGGCTGTATTATTTTACTCTCATTTTCACGTCCTAGTCTCTGCGCAAATCATCAATCGCAAATTGATGTGATGTAGCTAACGAGAGAAGTGTTTCAGCATAAAAACAAAATTAATTTCCTTGGGAAATTAAGTTAGCACCTGTTGTTCGATACCTTTAACATCTTCTATTTAATATCTCTTAAGCCCTAAAAGCGCATTCTCATAGTTCAAGATTAATTGACCGATTATAGTTTATCAATAAAAGTTGAATATCACCCGAACAAGATTGCGTTCACATAGAATTTCGATAGAAACTGATCAGTTTAAAGTTTAAAAATGGTGTTGAAGGCAGTTTTACATGAAGTTGGAAAGGTATTTATAGTTCTGCTAGAAGAAGAACTGAACTGTTCCGGGTGAGACAATGGATTTTGAAATGAAATCGGTTAAGAACATCATTACCTTATAGAAGGAACTAGTAGTGAAGCACAATTTAGAATATAGGAATCATTTTCAAATTGGAAGAGCTGCTATTGTCAGTTCATTACATGTAAAAGAAATAAGATGCAGTAATGCAACAAAGAATCTTACCATAAGTGAAATTACAAATAACTTTTAAGTTGTTAATGACAGAAGATTCAATTCGGACGCTTGCTTTCGTATACTGAGTTTCCATAAAAACCATCTCAAATCTTCTGATCGTAGTTTTTACGGCAATATACGACGCATTACAAGCTTATATAAGAGTAAGTTTAATATTTTATTCACAAAAGGAATAAAATTTGATATTTGATATTTCTAGAGCCTTATTAAGTATCCTCTCCATATTGTTCCTTGTATTAAAGAACACGGATCTCTATCTCTGTATGACCTTTATTTGGTGCTTGCTTACAAAGTACTGCCTTCTTAACGACTAAAAATCTATTTACAGGTTCACAAAATTTGCCTGTTACAAATACACAGGCAATAATAGCGTTGACACACTGACCCATCATCAGTACGAAAAGCGTCATCAGGACGAAACTGCAAATGACGGGGTGACACACATGTTTTCGTCATTGGTGCTGTCATTATCATTCGGTCGTTGGTGTCGTTTTGATGACAAACGTCAACTGTCCGCGTTGGCACGTCAGATTTGGTTCGAAGCTGATATAAATAATGTCAAATTCTATTCACGGCAGATGGTTTCTCATTATTCTACCCAAACATAGATGGCAGTTTTTCGTACTTATCGAGATAAGTATGGTCTTTTTTCGTGCTTATCTCACTGTCATTATGATGGGGTTTTTTGTGCTGATGATGGTTTTCATACCGATGATGGGTCAGTGTGTCAACGCTATAAAAGCGTTGACACATTGTACCATCATCAGGACGAAAAGCGTCATCAGCACGAAACTGCAAATGACGGGGTGACACACATGTTTTCGTCATTGGTGCTGTCATTATCATGCGGTCGTTGGTGTCGTTTCGATTTCAAACGGCAATTGTCCGCGATGGCACGTCAGATTTGGTTCGAAGCTGATATAAATAATGTCAAATTCCATACACGGCAGATGGTTTCTCATTATTCTACCCAAACATAGATGGCAGTTTTTTCGTACTTATCGAGATAAGGATGGTCTTTTTTCGTGCTTATCTCACTGTCATTATGATGGGGTTTTTTGTGCTGATGATGGTTTTCATACCGATGATGGGTCAGTGTGTCAACGCTATAAAAGCGTTGACACATTGTACCATCATCAGGACGAAAAGCGTCATCAGCACGAAACTGCAAATGACGGGGTGACACACATGTTTTCGTCATTGGTGCTGTCATTATCATGCGGTCGTTGGTGTCGTTTCGATTTCAAACGGCAATTGTCCGCGATGGCACGTCAGATTTGGTTCGAAGCTGATATAAATAATGTCAAATTCCATACACGGCAGATGGTTTCTCATTATTCTACCCAAACATAGATGGCAGTTTTTTCGTACTTATCGAGATAAGGATGGTCTTTTTTCGTGCTTATCTCACCGTCATTATGATGGGGTTTTTTGTGCTGATGATGGTTTTCGTACTGATGATGGGTCAGTGTGTCAACGCTATAATTGTCTGCTGGAAAATTTCTATATATCTAAAAAGACTAAATACATTACATGTCATAAACGTTGATTTGGATTTTCCTAATAGCCTAAACATTTTGAAGGACACAAACCATCGCATGTCATAAACGTTGAGTATCGTTTTATGATGGATGGTATGCATAGCATATGTAAAAATGGATAATGAGGGTTCACGACTGGTGCCATAACTCCTTGTATAATAACTACGGTCAAATGCCAATATTTTTCTTTCATTTCGTTTGAAAACGCTGGTGATGCAGTTCACACGTTACAACACAAGTTTCAACTTAAAAGCAAATGGCAGCTGATTCGAAAGTTGGTAAGGTTATTTGATGCAAAGGTTCACACTATAGTTTTAATTCAACTTTCGTTTATCAACTATAATCGGCCAATTAAACTTAAATGGTCAGATAATCTGACAATTATATTCAGGCATTTATATGCTTATCACATCAATATATCCGGTCAAGTAGTTTCACTAATTTCACCCTGACCAATGCGAGAATTTGTCAGAACTGAGCTCAATTTTGTTGTTTAAATATAAATGTTAATGTGATGAGCACATTTTTGTGGCTATTTCCAGGTGCATGGTACATTTTGTTCTGCATTGAAATGAAAATAGGATTTGTTAAAAGTAAGAAAACCACGAAGGTTTAAATGGATTTATTTCTAATTGATACAAAAGACCCATTCAAAGTATATGCGTCGATTGGTATTTACACCATCGTAAATATTGTCGCAACTTACACTTGGTTTTGTGATGATTTGCAACAATATAAATTTGGCTGACTGACTGAAATGATTGTACATGAAGGGTAGAGGGCGTATCAAAATGTTTTTACATGATAATATTTCAATAACTTAACAGCAAAAAATTGAAACAAAATTAATTCTAACCTTTTATTTATTTAAGACGAATAGTGAAGGGGTAGATTTACAATTTCTTCCAAGATAATCTTTTCAAAAATATGGCTATTTTAAAACTGTTTCTATACATTTCTTTTGCTATTTTTCTGTTCATAATAATTGCTAAATAAATTCATAAATTAATTTATTTCCGTCTTAAGGCAGACTTATAAGAGCATATTTGTATTCTTGAATATAATTTAAGTTTGTGTTTTTTCAATGGTACATGAGATTGAGAAAGTTAAAGTTCATTTATATATATATATATATATATATATATATATATATATATATATATATATATATATATATATATATATATATAATATTGAAAGCTTCAAAAGTTTCAGTTATGACTTCTTAGCTTTCTCCATGTTTGTGGAGCAAATTCACAAATGAGCCGCAATGTAAAGTAATAAATAACATCTAATGCACCAAGCACACTGAATCCAAGGAAAAAACCAGCTGTTCCACCAATCGAAACTGAAAATATTAACAACAAATTAAAGTTAATTGGCCTTTCTATTGAGACACATGGCCTACCTAACAAATCTGTTAAACTGTACAAAATTTGCCGTTTGTATCTAGTCGTGGCGTGGTGCTTTATAACAACAAACCCACCAAAACTTCCGATTAACTCCTGTGATTCACGTATTATCTGAAATGAAACAAAGTATAATTTAGCATCTCATTAATAAAAATCCAAATCCAATTTCTCAATCTGCAAACTCCTGAAAACTGCTATGTCTTCAGGAATTTGCAATATCAACAAAGTTCAGTATCTCTTAGATTAATAGTCGTGTCTCCTTTTGTTCGATAAATTGTGCACATCTTACACCTTAATACATTTCCTTTAATGCTAAAAAATAATTTACTCTGCAAATCTTACTAGATAACAAAATGAAAGTGGTTTGTAACACTTTGTCTGGTAGTGTTTCATAGCTAAGCTGATGAATTAAAATTTTATTGCTCTGAAACGAAGAATTAAATGAATGAATTTAAATATATCAATTTTCGTATGGTCTGTTCGCTTGTGAATCAATTCAGTCTAGAGTTATGCGTATGTGTCACTGATTCGGAAAGACAATAAACGCTTTTCGAGATGTAGGGTAGATCGTCTACTCGTGGTGCATCCTGGATAACGCTAAATGATCTACCACGGCACGACTTCGAATGTTCTCGGACAATTATCTCGTCTTTACGACTATATCTGATGCTTTGGGCTGGTAGCTGTGGTGTTCTGTCACCTGAGTACGCATGAGTGACATCTTGTAAAAATGGCTTTTAGGCTAATGCCACTGCTGCCTCCATCCCGGTAGAACCCTGGCAGGTCTCGCGGTACGTTCGAAACTCGTCGCCACTAGTCTTTCCGTGTAGGTTCAGTTGAGTTTGGACTCCTGACTAGTCCCTGGTCCGGCTCTGAGAACATCTCTTCATAAAGTAATGTGCCAACCCTCGCATGGTCTCCTTGCTTCGGCATAGATACTCATGGGGTTTTAGGAGAACTACACAACGAGCGGAAATACCGGCTGCGAGGGTGGACCCAATCGGAAAGAGTCTTAAAAGTAGCAAGAAGGATCCACTCAGCCCAGAAGGGAAGTGAAAGAAGGTGACGCGTCATTCTGTAGGGAAGAAAACCGTAATGTCCAATCGAATGACACAACCAGCCTACCCCCACTTCTTCGAGAGGTGTGTGCATCAAAACAGCTATGCCAGGGGCAAGCAACTCCTCAGGTAAGCCTATTGGCGCTGTGGCTTACAGGAACAGAAGATCAACACCATAGAGGCTCATAGAACCTCCATTCCTCCAAAGGGCAGCTCATAAAAGATTTAGATCCAATGAGGTGGCTCCAAATCATCCGAGTGCCCAATTGCAGGTCAACAAAAGACCAAGATTGGTCAATCCTGTTAAAGGCAGGAGTTTTAGCGAAGCGGCCAAGGACAGCCTGGTATAGGTGGTCATTGACAGGAGTAGCAGTGACCAAGACAGCGTTGGCATAGCAGTGGAAAGGCAGTCCAAACCCCTTTGGGCTGTTTTCGGCTATATGGTACATGATGTTCCGCCACCACGCACCAGGTTGTAGAATATCACAAGGGGCATCCTTTTAATAGTCGGGGCTGACGCCAATGATCATCACGGCGTCTGGGGTAGTACCGACACAAATAAATGGGGTTAGTCACTCTTTGAATTCATCCTGCTGCATGACTTAGCCCTAATTAACGAAGGTGAGGATCCTATTTTCATTACGGCAAGCCGTAGAGAGGTTTTGGACATCACTCTTACGAACGAGCACTTCCCCCAGGCAAGGCTTGGCACGTATCACAAGAGTGCTCGTTCTATGACCATTTATGTATATTCAATGTGGTTTCTGACCCTCTAGTAAATCCAACCTTCAATTACAAAAGAAGGGTGAATTGTGTCAAACACCAACACGTTTTCGGGTCTGCACTTGAAGGTGGGCCTCCACAGATTAAAGACATATGCGATCTCGCGGAAACCGTTGCGACCCTAACATCTGCCTTCAATGACGCAGCATGGTAAATGTAGTTCAACGAAGCCTAGGCGGAAACATAAGCCTCATGGTGAAACAGTGACATTGCGGAGCTGAAGAAGGAATGTAGGAAGTCTTTCAATCGGGTTAAAGAATCCAATGACTGGTGTTCCTATAAAATGAAAATGAAGGAGTTCAAATGCTCTATCAGAAATGCCAAACGCACCTCTTGGAAAAGTTTCTGTGCAGAAATAGAAAACTCCAAAGATATCAATCGTCTGCGTGAAGTCATGACAAGCTCCCCCATTGGACTAAATCCAGCGCCGAGACGATATCCATTCTCATGGACACGCACTTCACGGATAGTGAGAATGTGGCTGACAAAGCTGATCTACATACGTCCCCCAACTTCCTGTCAACCACAGTGCCTGGGAACGACAGGCTCCTACGCCGCCCAACCATCTCATTTCATCCCTTTAAATCTCCTGGAATGGATAACATGTCGCCTGTTGAGATCCAGTAGGGAATCAATATATCACTGCCATGGTTCGGTTCGTTGACCAAGCAGTATGGAAAATGTTCAAATGCGGCTTCAACAGTCACCGTAATCCCGTCTTTTCTATTTGAACACGTTGATCCTGATTCAATAACAACGGGAATAATCTGGTTCTTTTTAACATGAGATTTTTTTTAATGCACGCTTAACAAATCTATAGACCATTTCCCGTTAGGGTGAAATTCAACCTTTTCAACAAAACTCAAAACTGTTTGTTTTGGGCGTACTCTCACCTTTCGCCACTCCATGCTATTTAGCCACTACATAAAACTAAAACAATAATAACTTAAAAACTAACGAAAAACGTAAAACTATTAAATATGTATGTATGAACCTTGCACTCATTGATTTTTGCAGACTATTATTTGATTACTTTTGAGTATTATACTCACACCTATGTATTTCTTTTTGATTCGCTCAAGTTCAAATCACTTCTGCACAGCACTCTTTCAATGTCTCAATCACTCACTTCAGCACAGCACTTTTTTCAATTCACAAATGCTACTCACCTTGAGAATCCTTGCAGCTTTGTGTTTTTGCCACCTAGAACACAAACAGATGGCAATGAAATCACACAACGAAACGAATATTTCCCGGAAAGATTGCTCGCACGATGATGGTAAACGAGCCCAAATTGCGATTTTCGATGTTACATTGTTTTTTTAGCCATCATTCTATGCCCTGGTTACCATCGCTTCATTTTTGCATTACTAGGTGATGTATAGAAATTTTCAATCACTCAATGATTAATTTTCAGATTCCCTATGCATTACTTTGGAATCCACTCCATTTTAAAACATAAGCATCGATGAAATCATGCATTACCAAAGAATTGATTCCAAAAAGTCCGACTGGTGTTAATCATCAACTCAAACGGCGGGTCGCCTACCAAACATTTTTCAACTTACAACACATTCATTCAAATCAGCTATGAAGAAGAGAGCAAATTCTATACATGAAAGTGATCACTACTCAATCACGATCACCATAGGGAGACGAAGCGAAACAGGGAAACTCATCTTCAAGCACAAACTTCAGACCGCAAACAGGAGGAAGTTTCGCCCATAGTTGAACATTTTCCTCACTTGCCATCCACCAGACCATAATACCAACAAAAAAGCAGCAACCATCATCACCATCATATTAAAACAAAGTGCAAATCTATCAATCCCGGTAACACACTCACAACAAAGACCTAAGTATACCAAATGGTGGACACCTTAAGTTCCCTTCTCTACGAGCTAAGAAGCAAAAAACATGCAAAGTGTTTAACAAGCCGTGAGGTTCGACCCTTGAGGTCCACACGGTAAATTTTCCAGTAATAACTACATAAATAATAAAAATAGTAAACACAACAATGATTATGAAAATACTACTACTATAAGTAATAAAAATGTATCTTTCATAAAAGTTATTGGAATGACTTAATATTAATCGTAACATCTACGCGAGCGTCAATTGATTACGTAAGGATTTTGGTGGATGGGGGTAGATTGAATATTCACGCAGATCAATCGGAGGGGGACTGGTTACAAAGCCTTTTCTACGTTATTTGTAATTTTCATATCGATGCTTGAAGGGCAAAAGAGCGCTGGCAAAAATTAATACAATTTTTTGCCCACTGAAGAGATTTTGTCGCGTGATGGCCATTTTGAATAGTTGCGGTCAAAATTGCTATCACTTCGGCATAATCACTGAATTTGTATTTGTTCACGATTTTACATCAATGAGACTGATAATTATTTCTTATTTTCTGTTGGTCTTGAAAAACATTGAATATGCAATCAAAAATCGGTTCAAGTGCATGTAAGAAGTAAAATGTATTACAAATGATGTTGGAGGAAGTAATTGAAATCTTCCGAACACTGAAGAATAAATCTACTAAAAACTACAATTTTTTATTTGATGAAAGCTTTTTAAAGCATATGATCTTGCAAAGTATTGACTACAAAACATTTTACCATTCAAAGCGTTCATTACCACAACTGCAAATTTGATTAATGTTTTTTGGTTTTCAAAATGTACAGTTTTTTTTATTAAAATCCAAACACGGTACTGGAAAAACTTTTCAAAATTTGCTCAAATTATGCAAATATTGATAAACCTTGATTGATCCAACAATAATGTCTTTAGAATAAGAGTACCCAGGTAATACCATTCGTTATTTTTTTATATTAATTTTATTTTTAATTTATTGTTTTTATAATCATTCCACATTCGTTTGCTGGTTTCTCTACAAAATTCGATAAAAGTTAATAAATTTTATAAAGATTTATTATTGCGATGTGCAAATCAGGTTAAAAATTAATTTTTTAATGGAAAAGGCTTAATTTTCCATTTTTTTATTAAATTAAAAAAACGGCTCAAACGATTTTTTTCATAAATTTAAAAACATCACAGACATGTTAATACGCGTCGATTGACACCTTAATGATGCAAATATTATTTTTGGTTCGTGATACATAATGAATTACATAAATGACCTTGGAGGTCGTAATGAATTTTAATGATTTTTAATTTTTTTTGTTATCACGAAAAAAAAGGTTTCCTGATTTTTTACAAGAACTGTTTGGAGTATAGTATAGCACTTGCCAAAGTGCTGATTAAGCACCAGTGCATGACGTTCCGATGGAACCGCATGTCGTTCCCAGGATGTATGATAGCCATGCGTATTGAATTACGTGCATGGCTATCGCGGCGGAAGACATGCTACGCTCTTATGACCATAGTGCTGATGAAGCACATGTGCGCTCGCGTCTGGATCGAGTATATCTTCCAGCGATTACGATAACCATGCGTTTCGGGTTACGTGCATGGCTATCGCGCTAGAAGAAATGCAACGTCCGCACATGTTACAGACGCAGCGATCTCAATGCGTCCGAATTGCTGCTTCGATCAGCGGATGGTGGCCGGCGACAATTTAGCGAAGTGTTGCCGCCACATATCTAACCACAGACCATGGTATAAAGACGACCAGGTAGTCTCTTCCGAAGCTGCGGTGACGTCATGTGTTCAGACAATCATGACATTTTGCCCAGTAGAAATTTCAGCAACACTTTGCGGCATACAAGATGTGATTTTCCTGCTGGGTGGAGTGAGACGTATTGGAAGAAAAAGATAAATAATGTGCCATTTGAATGTTCTTTAGAAAATATTTGTTTGTTCGCTAAGCTATAATATTGATTACAGTAAACATTCGTTTTTGTTACCTGACAATTTGCTAAATTTTAATATGTGGCGTTTTTGCAACGCCAGATTCAAATGTGACATTTCGTTATATTTTGGCATGCCATACGCGCTGTCTCCGATTTGTTACTTTGGTAGCCCTAATTTCAGTGAATACGTGACGCAATGTGAGTCAGATGCGCAAGCGAAATAGGATGACAATTTTCTAATGGGTTTACCTTCTCTAGTCTTTATACCATGACCACAGACCTATCTACTTGCTCATCTGCATAGCAAAAACTCTGGGAAAGATTATCTTCCGCCGTCGCACATGGTTTCTCCAAAAGAAAAATCTTCTCTCGGTAAAACTAACAGCATTCACGAACGGGAAAGGCATCATGGATATTATCCTCCACTTCGAACGCTCAATAAGCAACGTTCTGTCATCTCAAAAACAACGGACCCATTGTTAGCATAGACTTCGAAAGAGCATTTGAACGGGTCGGCATACACATAGTCTATAATTTCCTAAGAGACAGTATAGTTGGTAAAAAGCTATCAAGTCGTCAATTTATAGTAAAAGTTAACAACCACTGCTTCTATTATCTAAGCTCGATTAAGGGCTGCCAGTTCCCGGCAATGCAGTGAAAAAGCCAATGCAATAAAACCCTAAACTACGAAGAACGATCGGCGCTATCCGCCTGACCCCCATTAATTGCATCCTCGCAGAAATATATCTACCCTGATAGATCTAGAGGACAGGAGACACTAACTATTGAAACATCTAGCCGCGAAACACCCTTACTAAGTAATCTCCTACTTGAAGCGGATATGAAGGCAATGAGGAAACGAAAACAAAGCCGAAACAGAATTCATGCCTATCACGTATACTCGGGTTTCAAGCGGAATTGGACATCACAATCAACTTAATTTCCAAACGCGAAACAACTTTCGCGTTTGTTAACAATTATTTTTAAGCTGTAAGATGTATTACAAAATAAGAATTCTTAATAAGCAATTATCAGACAAAACTTTTAACTAACTTTCGCTGTTTTCAATTATTGGTATTGAATTTGTTTGTCACGTTTCTGCAAGATTCATTTCTATATATCGTGCGGTGTTCTCAGCATATACCATAATTTCCCGAGAAACATACCCGTTGATACCCACATGATGCTTTATCATATAACTACATCAAAGTCATCGTTGGCATTTTTTATTCATCATGCATGAATTTCGTTACTTTTTACTTACGCAAATAACATATCCATCAACTTTCCCATTCGAATAGATTTTCAATCTCATCGAAGCGAGATGAAAATTTGCACTGGGAATTTTTCGGCATCAGTTACGTACGTGCGCAGCCTGAACGAGTTTGGAAACGCGGAAGATCGTTCCTTACCTTGCAGTCTAGATACCTTGCCCCCAATCCACCAAAAGCCTGACGTAATCAATAGACGCTCAGTAAAATGACATGGTTATTGTAAACTCATTCCACTTTGCAATGCGTTCTTATCATTCAAGTAATTTCAAAGCATTATTATTTTTATTACCATTGTTGTGTTTAATATTTTTTAATACTCATGTTGATATTACTGGGTAGTTGTCTGGATGGACCTAAAAGGTCGCACTTCGCGGCTTGTTATTTATTGTTTTGATATCAATATTTTTCGCAATTATAAAAAAACTATATTTTTTGTTTGATAAATTCTGTTTAAAGTATCTGATTTTCTCTGATTGCTGCACTTCCAAATCACATGCGGAAAAAAATTGAAAAAAACTAGAAAGGATATCATGGGTTAAGATATTCGAAATCCCCTTGTTTCCAAAAGTGTTTTTTCACTTGATAACTTGTTTTGGGGTCTCAAAAAATAACCTTCGTCATGATATTAGCCCCGTTCTACCCCTCCCCGCCCCGCCTCGTAATCCACCAAAAACTAAATTTTCACATTTTATTTCTTAAAAATTCATTTGAGTTAATCGAAAAATCTGAAAAATTCAGAGAGGTGTATTTTTGCATCACAAATACACATGAATTTTTTCAGAATTTTTAGAGCATTCTACATAACCTAAAAAAATCATTAAAACACTATAATATTTTTCCGACTATCGAAATAAGCGGGTGCAGGTTCAGAGAATGATGTATTTTATTGCAAAGCATCTGTGTGAATTTTTCCAGATTTTTCCGTTTTCAAAAACTCGAAAAACCCTATTTTTGGCTATTTTTAGCGATTTTTCGGTCATCCGATGAGCGCCAAAGGCAAAAGCTAGCCTAACTTTGATTTAAAATAGTGTGTGTAGTTGGTAGACACACTTAAAGAGTATTTTTATATTTGTCTAAATGTTCCACCATTTTATAAAATACGAAAACCCCATTTAATAGTTATTTTCATTTTTTTTTGCTATTTTTGAATATTTTCGACCATTAAAGAATTATTATTACCTTGAGTTACGGAATACGGTAGTTTGGGTAATGTTAAATTATTTTTCAATACTTCGTAAAAAAAATCTAAAAACCTCTCAGCAAATACCAGTAATGAACATTCGTTAGATAAATGATATAAGGAAGAATATTTATCTAATGGATCGCATGCCGAAGAACATGCCAAAGACGAATCACATAACAAGGAACCTTTATTAGATCCCCAGTCAAATCCTTCTGGTAATGTAGATCCTCAGTCTTATTATGAAAGTGATATAGATCAACCTAATTCTCAAATGGAAAATCTATCGTTATCTTCTCCTAAACTCAGTGTATCTCAGTTTTTTACGTCATCTGAGGTGCAAGTAGGTAGTAGTCAGTTATCAGAATCTTCTGGCTCGACATATACTATTCTTGGAAAAATTCCAGTAGAATCTGTGTGCATGTCTTTTCCCAGAACTGTTGCTACTCATAGTTATTGCTTTTTATATAGATCAAAGGATAATATGCAAGATGTACCATTCGAGGCTCGGATTGACGTTTTTATTAAAAAACGTATTTTCTTGCCTAAAAAACAGGTGTTACAGAGTGCACTTAATTAAAAACCGTTTTTTGCAAATGATTTATCACTGATAAATGTACTTGAGAATGAATGCTTTATTGAGACAACCGAGCTAGGAAAGTTTTTAGATATTTTATCAAATGAAGCTGATAAAAAAATGCATGATAAATTGAAAGACTTTACTATGTCAGAAGAACGTGAGTTACGTATTCACTTTTGATGAGTAACAAAAAAAATGTTTAAAGTTTCCGAACACTTTGGAAACTATTTGAATCAAAGACACTTTGTATTTATTTAAACTTTTATTCTTTCACTTTCGACACAAGTACTCAGCTCTGTGCTGGTCCAAATTCAAACTTAAACTCTTTCTTAAGATCTATTGATCAGCCCTTTTATATCTGATCCTTATCTCTATTTTCTCATGATTTGCGATGCTTGCATCTGTTAGTATATTATGACTGAATTTTGCATATCTGATTCTTATCTCTATTTTCTCATGATTTGGAATGCTTGCATCTGTTAATTTGTTATGACTGAATTTGCGGATGCAATTCTGCAGTTAAGATAAGAAGTTTATTGTTGGGCTTCTTGTGTGGTAAGTTGATATAAGAAGTGTATTATTGGACTTTTTGTATGGGATTATTGAATGATAGGAAAAATTTAAGTTAAGATAAGAAGTTTGTTTTTAGACTTCTTGTGTGGTCTTGTTAAATGATAGGATAGTTGTAATGTCTTTGTCGAGGCGTTTTGTGTGTGTAGGTATAATAGGGGTATGTGTAACTCCTCCCTCCTTAAGCTTATTGTTGTCCTGTTGTTTTTCGTTACAATTTTGTACAATTTTTCCATTTTTGTTTGCTATGAATAGGAGTCCTTTTTCGATTTCTGTTACAGTAGTCCTATTGTTTGCTTTTATGATACAGTTTCTTGTTTTACACATTAGTTTGTTCTTTAGTTGTTTTACCTATTTTTCAGTTTGGAAATATTGTCCGTGATATAATATTACTTCATTAATGTCTATGTTTAAGGTTTCACCTTTTTTATTTGGAATTTTCCTTACGTAATATGATAGTGTTGGCTGTGTTAAAATTGGTACATTGATTACAAATGTAATGACACTTTCTTTTATAAATACAATTATGGTAATGTCCTTTAATTCCTCGAATGAGATATTTAAGTCTTTTATTTCATCATGAGTTAATATAGATCGTGACATTAGTCCTGATCTTGCTGAATTTACATTGTCTATAATTTTTTCAAGTTCGTCTTTAATTAAATCGAGATTGTGATCCAATTGCATATTAACTAGAATTTTATTCGTTTGGTACGTTATATTGTTTATGTCTTTTGTCAGTTGTCGGTACATTTTGCTAGTTTGGTTTATATTTAACATGATTCTATTTAGGTTATTTTGAAAGGCATTATTTATTTTAATTTGATTATTCATTGATTTTATTATCTCGTGGTTATTAGAGTCTATTACTTTAAGGTGTCCCATGATTTCCTCGTAATCATAATTATCCATTAGTCCGAAGAGCCATTTATAAACACTTCCGACAGGGTCAATTAGTCCTCGCTTATTTCTAGTTGATATAAAGGGTTCAGGTGTATTTTTAGTTCGTCGGCTTCGCTTTTTATTTTTATTAAAGTGTAATAGATTTATCTCGCTACGTATTGTTGATATTGTCTCTATTGTGTGAGGGTTTGTTTCGATTTCGGATATTATATGGTTTACTGCTAGTTCGTATTGGTTTAGATCTATTCTATGGTAAATACGTTTATGATCTTTGATTAGTCTAATGGGATCCTTTTTGATCAGGAGAATGCCTGAGTCGGATTCTACTTTTTCCACTATAATTTCGGTTCTAGCGATGGGAATGATGAGTATGAGCATCAGCGTCATCATCAGTTTCTTTACTGTAAAGTGCTGTAATTATGGAAGAATTTTGCCTTATAATATTGAATGTCTTTTAATATTGTAATATTCTGCTGCTTTTAAGACTTGTTCTGTTTAGTTTTAATTAAGATTCTAATTTGTTCCAATAAGGTGTTGTGACATCGGTTCATATCAGAGTTACCTGTATGAGATTTTGGGGATGTATAATGGATATCTATTTCTTCCGTTTTCAGATATTCCTTGATGTTTACGGTGTTGAATTCGTTATCCGCCACATATTTTTTTGGTTTGCCTAGAACTGCGTTTCTTTCGCGGATTAATTGGATAAACGTTATTGCATTTTTGTCTGTGGTTTCCTTTATATAAAGGTGTTTGGAGAATTTATCTATTGCTGTGAAGAATTGTTTCAATATGTACAATTTCATTGATATCTTTGGGGGTTTCCGAAACTAGGAATTCTGGTTTCAAAGGTTTTCTATCATATTTGACCTCGTTGCAAATGTCACAGTTGTTTATATACTTAGTGATTAATTTTAGTATTCCGTTGAAATAATAATTATTTTTTATTTCGGAATAGTTTTCTATAATTCCGCGATGGTTAGTTTTTTCGTGTACTTCTTTTATTTTGCTGTAGCATTGTTCTTCGTCGAGTAAGTCTTTTGCATGTTCCGTGCATTTTATAAATTTAAGTTTAGGGTTGTTAGAATATAATTTTATAATTGCTTGTTGAGCTTTGTTCCATTCGTGGTCTGTTAGTTCGCAGTATATTCCTACTTGACCTTTTTCTGGTATATATTGTCTTAATATATTTATCATCGTTTTTTCATTATTTATGTCATTTTGATCTATATATATAATTCTTTTTTTATTTATTGTTTTGATTTCCCTTTGTTTAGTTTTAATTATTATTAGCTGAGTTTTGTATATGTTAACGATTCCTTCTCTGATTGGTATATGGTCGTTTTCATCTTCAATTCCTGAATGAATTGTTGCTTTGTCGCTATCATCAATTTCTATGTATTCTGGTATATCGCATGTCAGAGTGTTTATTTCATTGTTATCTGCATTTATTCTGCTAAGAAAGTCGGCTACCTTATTATCCTTTCCTTTAACGTATTCAATATTGAAATTATATTCATTTAGTTTGATTTTCCATCTTTGAAGTTTTGAATTGGGTTCTTTTAAATTGCTTAGCCAAACAAGGGGTCTATGATCTGTTTTAATGTCGAATTTCACGCCATATAGATAGGGACGAAAGTATTGGGTTGCCCATATAATAGATAGTAATTCTTTTTCTATTGTTGAGTAATTACGTTCATGCTCGTTTAGAGTTCTACTGACAAAAGAGATGGGATGTCCATTTTGCGAAAGGACTGCGCCAATTGCCTTGCTTGAGGCATCGGTTGTAAGGACGAATTTTTGTTTGAAGTCTGGATATCTAAGACTGGGGAAGTTGGTCATTAGTTCTTTCAGTTTTTCAAATGATGCGACGTATTTGGGATCTTCTGGGTTTATTTTATTTGATTTTTTCAGAGCGGGGTGATGTGATTTTCGCATAATTATTTATGAATTTGCGGTAGTATCCAGTAATACCGAGGAATGACTTGATCTCTGTTGAATTTTTAGGAACCTTAAGGTTTTTGATTGTATTGACTTTCCCAGGATTTGGTTTTATTCCGTCGGTCGTTAATATATGACCTAAGTATTCTGTGTGTTTGGTGAAAAAGTTACACTTGTCAATTTGGATTTTTAATTTATATCGTCTAAGGGTATCGAATATCTTTCGTGTGTTTACAACCATTTCTTGGAGTGATGTAGCGAAGATGAGTATGTCATCTAGATACACTACACAGATTTTATTAATATGATCTCGAAGGACTTCGTTTATCATTCGTTGGAATGTTGCAGGTGCATTTTTGAGACCAAAGGGCATACGATTGAATTCGTAATGTCCTTGGGGGGTAGAAAACGCTGTTTTCTGTCGGTCATACTCGCTAATCTCTATCTGGTGGAAGCCTTTGGCCAGATCTAATGATGTGAAGTATTGTGTTCTCCCGAGTTTGTCGAATATGGACTCGATATTGGGAATTGGGAACTTGTCGTCGATTGTTTCGTCGTTGAGTTTACGATAATCAATCACGATTCTCCATTTTTGTTTCCCTGAGTTGTCCAATTTTTTTGGAACGACCGATATGGGGGCATTATAAGGAGAATTTGATGTTTTGATGATTCCTTGATTCAACATATCTTTGATTTGAATCTCTACTTCTTTTTCGTGGACGGGTTGGAAACGATAAATTTTTGAATAGAGAGGTTTATTACTTTTCGTAATGATTTGATGTTTGGTTTGGGTAGTATAGGATAGGTGTTCTCCTTCTACATAGAAAAGATCCTCATATTCATTGAGTATTCTCTGTAGAGAAGCTCCTTCCTCATTGTTTAACCCATTAAACAATTTTTCTCTGCTATTTTCCGTTTCAAGGTTGTTTTGGAAATTGATCTCGTCAGGTATTGCATAGTTGAATTTTATGATTTGATTATTTATTTCCATGTTTCCGTCTCCGAGGTTGAGTTTTACATTTAGAGGGTATAAGATATTCTGTCCAATTACTGCTTTAAATGTCTTGTTTTGGAAGTTCATAACATTCCATATTATTTTATGAGAATTTGGCATTTTGAATTCGTTTGGCATGTTAGACTTCAGTTTTTCTGTAACATTATAAATACCTCCTAGACCGTGTACTGGTATAGGGTTAGTTAAACCGAATTTTTGATTGTGTGTAAGTATATTTTTGTCTTTCCTGGATGTGTAGGGGCGCCGGTATCAATAAGGGTAGGGACTTTTTCGTTATCTATGTTGAGGTTCACTATTGGTAGATGGTTTCCGAAGCAATTTGGTGAAAATTTGTGTCCATGGGTTCATAGTTGCGATTATTATTGTTATTTGGATTATGTCGCTGGTTTCTGCGATAAATATTAGAATCATCAATCTGCATTCGTTCAGGTCTGTAATTTCGATTGAAATTTGGATTGAAGTTGCTATGATTGAAACTCTGATGTCTATTCTGGAAGTTATCATTATTATGATACCTATTATAATTACCCTTGTTATTTCGGTCATGGTTACTTGCATTTGGCTGATAATTATTATGGTTTTTGTTATAATTGTTCTGTCGATATTCGCGATTATGTCTGGGGTTATGTTTATTTTTATGTTCGACTTGGTCGTGTGTGTTGCAGTTTGTATTTTGTTGTATTTCGCGTAAAATGTTATATGCCTGACTTAATGTTTCACAATTTCTGATTTCTATGATATAGGCTTTATACTCCGGTAATAAGGACTTGAATTTATTTATAACTAAGTTTTCATTGCGAATTGAATTGAATTCCAAATGGAGATCTCTTTGTGGATCTTGCAAAAATTTTGTATTTAGTCTATTCAATAACTTATTTAAGGTATAATATGCTTCATCAATGTTTTTGCAACTTCCTCTATGAACTTTACTTGCTAGTGTGTTGTACGTTTCGTTGATGCCAAATGTTGATAGTAGAATATGTCGGACGTTGTTCCATGTTGGATTCGGTATCTTCTGAGCCACGTTTCTTGCTTCGCCTTGGAGTCTGTACAGGATAAGCCTCAGTATATACGATTGCTGATCGCTTGGTTGAACTAGATGTAGTAGGGATGATGCTTCGTCCAGCCATGATGCTAGTGCATATTCTCGATTATTGCCGGTATATATAGGTAGATTACGGGCTTCTTTCAGAATTTCTCTGAAGGATAGCTCCAGTGGGTTTTGTTCTGCCATTTCACTTTTTTATATTATTTGATTTTGTTTTAGAATGTTTTATTATGTTTAAGGCTCCCTGGCGGTCTCACCAGAGTAGTTTGGGTACGTTTAGACCTTGATTAGTCGTACACCCTTAAACTTGTTGTTTTGGTTTTTATTATAGTTTTCGATCTTCAATTTATTTTCAGCTGAATTTTCTTCAGTGATTTATTTTTTGAAGAATGCGAAGAACTATTTTAATTTATCCAATCGAATCTTCTTCGATTGGTTATTGGAGTTATTTTCACTTTCGTTAAATTTTCTTTAACGGTTGTGACTTGGTTCGATGCGTTCAAAGGGGATCCTCCCTCCTTTGACGAACGATTGCGCAAGTTACGTATTCACTTTTGATGAGTAACAAAAAAAATGTTTAAAGTTTCCGAACACTTTGGAAACTATTTGAATCAAAGACACTTTGTATTTATTTAAACTTTTATTCTTTCAATTTCGACACAAGTACTCAGCTCTGTGCTGGTCCAAATTCAAACTTAAACTCTTTCTTAAGATCTATTGATCAGCCCTTTTATATCTGATCCTTATCTCTATTTTCTCATGATTTGCGATGCTTGCATCTGTTAGTATATTATGACTGAATTTTGCATATCTGATTCTTATCTCTATTTTCTCATGATTTGGAATGCTGGCATCTGTTAATTTGTTATGACTGAATTTGCGGATGCAATTCTGCAGTTAAGATAAGAAGTTTATTGTTGGGCTTCTTGTGTGGTAAGTTGATATAAGAAGTGTATTATTGGACTTTTTGTATGGGATTATTGAATGATAGGAAAAATTTAAGTTAAGATAAGAAGTTTGTTTTTAGACTTCTTGTGTGGTCTTGTTAAATGATAGGATAGTTGTAATGTCTTTGTCGAGGCGTTTTGTGGGTGTAGGTATAATAGGGGTATGTGTAACTCGTGTGAAAGCATTGACAGGTGTTACGTGGCAAAATATTACTGATTTGGTAACTATGATGAATTCGATGAGAAATTCAGAAAACAGAAATATTTTACAAGCAGTCATGACATTTCTCATTAAATTAAAAACAGGTAATTCTAATAAATGCGTAGGAGCAATTCTTGAAATACAAGAGAATCAAGTTCAAGCAAGCATTGAATCGGTCTTGAAATCTTTCAAAAATATTTTACCAACACGTTTCAGATATGAAGCTTACCCTAGAGAATTTTTACTCACTCAAGTATCTTCCGCTGCGAGTAAACTCCATGATTAAAAGGATCATTTAGCTTTGATATTCGACGGAACTTATTTGCGTCATCAAAAAAGTAGCAATAATACTTATCAGCGTAAATCGTATTCGGGCCAAAAAGAACTCACCTAGCCAAACCATTTACTATGACTACAACGAATGATTTCGTAGTTAATGTTGAAGGTCCATTTAATGCCACAAAATATGATGCTGATATTCTGGAAGAGATCTTAAAATCACTAAATGGACTTAGTAATCTTGTAAAAGCAGGTGATTGTTTTATTGTTTCCGAGACATTGTTCCCCTTTTAGGATCAAAAGGATTTATAGTGTTAATGCCAGCATTGGAAGGTAAAAGGAACCTATTTACTACAGAAGAGTCAAACGCTTTTCGATTTGTAACGAAACTACGATGGGTAGTTAAATCAGTACATGGTATAATTGGACAAAAATGGAAACTTCTTCATAATCAGCTGCATAATTGGCTTTTACATAATGCTCAGGAAAATCGTCAAATTGCTTGCTTTCTTTATAATCTTTTCGGAAAGCGTCTATATTCCGATAAAAATAATTTGGATTTAATTATCGAGAGGGTGAATGCAAATAGAATTTTGACTATCACCCTCGCCGATTATATACAAGAACAAAACTGGAATCGAAAAACTTGACCATTTTAGAATTGTTCTTCAAACGAAGTATTAAATTTTCCGAAATTAGCCATCGAGGACTTGAAAATATTTCTCACCGGCTCGTACTAACTAGGACAAGCCATTTCATATATAGGAAAAATGATGCAAGAAGACAATTCTTTGCAGCTAAGTTATGCAAAAGAGCAATCTAATATTCTTAGGTTTGAAGGAAAATCGAGGCACAGTAACAGCAAAACATATAAATGTTATATTCAATATGAGTCACATTCAATCAGCATCAATGGAATTAAACGATACGGTTGTACTTGTGCGAATGGCAACAGAGCCGTCGGTTGCTGCTCTCATGTTGCAGCTCTTATATATTATTTTTCGCATGGAAGGTATTTATCCAAAATAATTAAACCTGCAGAGTATTTGACTAATATTTTTGATTTTGAAGAAGAAGTAGTTACAGTAATTGAAGAAGATAGTGATAAAGACTGAATAACTTTCAAATATATAATAATATCATTTTTATAAATATATTCAGTATTAAATATCAATTTATAAATAAATTTTAAAAAAACACTAGTTGTTTTTATTGATTTTAATTATTATATATTTAATTTTAGTTATTTTATACCTATCAGAACCATAAAAGCGCCTCGCGTGCTCTATTTCAAACTCATATTTATTTATTTATCTATTTATTACAATACACGGACAAAGTCCATTATACAGGATAGTGATACGAACTAACATATTTACAATAATATTATTACAATGTTAAATAAACGCAAATTAGATACCCGAAATATAACCTCAATAAAGGGAAAGAACAGCACTTTTGATCTGAATGGCGTTACAATTAAACCAGTCTAACACCAAACCTAAGCGATTTCCAGTTTTCTTTAAACGTTCTAAAGGGGAATTCAATAGATAGTTTGATCTGGAATTACACCACAGAAATATATCGAAACACCTGGTTGAATGTGATGGAACTCTAGAGTGCATATTGTAGAGGAGCTCAGGGACATTTAAATGTCCATTTATTAAGTTAAAAAGAAAAGTAGCATCATAGACCACCCTTCTGGTTGACAGAGTATTCATGTTTAATTCAGCAAGTAATTGGGTGTAATTTAGCTCTTCCGATCGAATACCGAGTTTGAAAGCTAGTACCTTAAAAATTTATTTTGGATCCTTCCTATCATATCATCATAAAACTCATAAGATGGACACCATGTTATAGTTGAGTATTCCAGTTTACTTCTCGCAAGAGCAAAATACAACATTTTAATAGTTATTTGAAAAATGTTTAGTATTCCTTATTAGAAAACCCAGCATTCTCCTGGAATGGTTTACAATATAATTTATATGACTATTAAAATTCAGGGTTGTATCAAAAACTGCTCCAAGGTCTTTAATTGAATAAATACGTTCCAAAAAATTATCTTTAATTAAGTAATTAGAATTGAACTCATAGCCCGATCTGTTAAAAATTACAAACTTACATTTATGAATGTTTAGTATTAGTCCATTTATGTGACAATAGTTTTGAAAACGATCAAGATTCGCTTGTAATTCAATGATATCGTCATGACCTGAAATTGTTTTAAACATTTTGCAATCATCAGCAAAAAGCAGGAACTCAACATTCTTGAAAACCGAATCAATGTCATTAATAAATATGAGGAACAATAGTGGTCGCAGGTGGGATCCTTGAGGAACTCCCGATGTAGCCGCAATGGGATTAGAAAAACTTCCTTTGAAATTAACAATTAACATTCGGTTTTTAGTATAGTCGCATAGCCAAAGATGTAAACTTCCTGAAAATCCATTTATTTTAAGTTTTTTCATCAACAAGCTATGATTAACACTATCAAATGCCTTACTAAAATCAGTATATATTGAATGCACCTGCGAATGCAACTCAAAAGCTTTCAAAATATAATTTTGGTATAATAATAAATTAGTTGTTACCAATTTACCTTTGCAGAAGCCATGTTGGTTAGTGAGTAAAATTGGACTTAGTATAGGAATAATATGGTCACATACCAGGCTCTCAAAGAGTTTCGAGAGATATAGGACGAAAGTTAGCAGTGTTTGATTTGTCTCCTGATTTGTAAATAGGAATTATGTGGCTATTTTTCCATATACTCGGAAAATACCCTGTAGGTAATGATTTGTTAAAAATGCGATGAAGAGGATAGGCTAAATTACGTGCACAATTTTTAAGTAGGCAAGGAGGTATCCCTTCAGAACCACAACTTTTATCCACATCTAGATTTAATAGTTTCTTTTCTATGGATTTGAGGTCTATGATAAGACTAGAGATGTTCAAGTTATGGCCAAAATCGGGTGGATCATAGTTATTAAGAGTGGATGAAAAATTTGATGAGAAACAGGAAGCAAACATATTGGAGATGCGAAGTGGAGCAGAACTATGCTCATCATGTAAGTGCATAGAATTTGGTGATGTGCTGTCATTTTTAAGGTTATTGATATGTTTCCAAAAGTATTTCCTGTTGCATGACACTTTCAATTCGAAATTTTTCATGTAGGATTTGTAGTCTTTCGACAATATAACTTTACATTCAGCTCTAGTTTTTGAAAACAACTTATAAACGTACATCTTTTCCATCTGCAGCTCTTTTTTCGTGCAAAATGTACACATAAATAATGCCTTATGGATAGACCAGAGCACGCGGAGTGCTGTGGACACCTACACTTGTCGCAGGTGAAAAAGTCATCACACGATTTCATATCTTTTTTACAGCTTGAACAGTTGTTAAGGTTAATCACTGACATTGTAAAACCGCTTTATCACCAAAATCGATTTGTTCAAAAACGAGTTTGTCACTCCCGGACACAAGCATGACACGACCGATCACTACAACGATCAATGATTGACATACATTTTATTTCAAACATCTCTCATCTTCTTTTTAATCTCTTCTTTCTTCGATATATAATCCAAATCCAACAACCAATCACAGGATATAATAAAAAACAGCTAAAAAATCGTGAAAATAATTATTAAACGGGGTTTTTCGTGTTTTATAAAATGTTCCACCATTTTATAAAACACGACATATATAAAAATATTCTTTAAGTGTGTCTACCAACTAGACACACTATTTTAAATCAAAGTTAGGCTAGCTTTTGCCTTTGGCGCTCTCTGGATGGCCGAAAAATCGCTAAAAATAGCCAAAAATAGGGTTTTTCGAGTTTTTGAAGGTGGCGCACCTCACGGAAAAATCTGAAAAAATTCACAGATACTTTGCAATAAAATACACCTAATGGCTAATATCATGACGTAGGTTATTTTTTGAGACTCCAAAACTAGTAATCAAGTGAAAAAAACACTTTTGGAAACAAGGGGATTTTGACTATCTAAACCCATGATACCCTATGCTTCTTTTATGTACTGGAAAAATGGCTGTATGTACTAAGTTTATTGAAAAGTCTACTAAAACATGAAAATGATACTACGTTCTGACCAAACCGTATACACATCATGGGGATCGGCAAAGTTAGGTATTATGACTCATATACCTTGTTGTAATTATGTGAAAACTTTTAATTAGTGAAAACTCTATGCAGCATCAGATTTTTTAAATCGTTCAAGGATCCCACCTCACTGCTTTTACTTTTGCTGCTCCCAACATTGATGAAGTTTATCGGCATTATGATGAAATGGGAAGAAGTCATCCAGCGGTGGCGATGCATTTGTTAGCATCGTTAGTTTACGTACTTTGGTTACAAGTTTATAAAATTCTGCACATGCTCTTGTAAAAATCACCTTTTTGAGTTACTTTTGAAATGAAGCAGTTTGTTCAAAGCAAAAATTTTGTCAGAAGGAAATATTTACAGGCTGTTTAAACAAGTTATCAAAATCGCGCAAATTTAACAGGGTGAAGAAGCTACCGATTGCATGTTACTGGGAAAATTGGACGAGGTGAAATGTTAGAAGCATTAAATTAATTACAAAGCACTTTACAGACAAAATACTGAAAGTGAATGGTGGCACACGATAAAAGAACCAGGCAAGTTGTAATTGGTTCTCCTTAGATGTTGGACACTAACATTCTGAATTTCAGCCAGTTGAATTGAAACTGTAGATATAGCTTTCATTATTTTTTTCTTACCTCTATTCGGTTGATCATTATTATTGACTCCTCACATGTAGGTAAACAATCACATTTTACAACGTCATCCGGATTATCTTGACCTCGGAAAGTTAAGAACTCGTCTATAATAAAAATCAAACGTATGCATACATAACAACTTGAATACAGTAACTTACGTTTATATTGTGGGAAGCAGGATTTCAATACTCGGGAGTGACAAACAGGAGTATTTGTATCTGTCGATAGATAAAACATTGAATTATTTGTTTGGTGGTTAAGTTAGCATAAGCTTTACTTATCAGAAAAAATCAATATAATTTCCATAGTCTGCATCTGTAACAGCACCAAAAATTGTAAAGTTCTTCTATAAAAATGACCGTTGATCATTGAGGCTTTCCTGCAATGATTTCTAATGTAAGAAAAATTGCAAAATTTGATAAAATTCGATTCTCGCCCAATTTCGCAGATACTGAAATACCTCTCTAGTTAGCTACATCATTACTTACACATTCAAACCAAATAAATACAACATGAAATAATTTCTGCGGTGTCTTATGCGAACGTTTCACATAAACCCATGGTTTTTCATGCATTAGTTAGACTAAAAAGCCTAAAGGAAGCATTCTAAAGTAGCGTTTTTGTCACTCTGTACTGAACTCTGACTAAAGAAAACAACTAGAAAAAGAATATACTTTTCTTTCACGTGCGTTGCCTAGGAGAAGTGAAAGTCGAAATTCTCATGATTTGGAGGTAGCCAGCGGCGATTGAATTTGTTTGAAGTCGCTGGATTTCAGAATGCTCAATTAGGGACAAGGCTGTGTCCGTCGAGGGTCGTTCAGACTAGATGGGTTGCGATTGCTGGTAGACTAGCACAGTAGTCGGCAAACTTATCAGCCAAAGAGCCAAATATGCAAATTAAAACGATTTAAAAAAATTGAGAGCCAAATCTGATTGTAAATGTAGTAAACAGTTATCACAATTTGAGAGATTCATTAAATTATGGGTACATTGAATAAAACTTGATTTCATATTTAATAAGGACTTTATTCATTGAGAAAAAATAATTTGATATCTAGTAAAGCATCCATATAAACACTACTAAATGCGAAGAATGTTCTTGCCTTTCCGTTGAAAGTTTGCTCAAGTCCGGTTTGTAGGTTTTTGTTTTTAATTTTAGGCACATTTCCAGGTTCTCATCTATGAAACGACTTCTTAGTTTGTTTTTAATAAGATTCATACTCGAAAAAGATTGTTCGCATGAATACGTTGAGCCAAAAAGGGAAAGAACAGCAAGCGCGAGTTTTTTTGCTGATCGTAAGCATCCGGAATACTATTCCAGGCGTTGAAAATGATCATGATTTCTTTCTCCAGGTTTTTTAAAGCAGACCACTTGTGTTAAGAACTTAGTTCAGATATTTTCTTCCCCAATATTTCCAAATCAACACAAAGTTGTTCAAATTTAGAGCTCCATATATACTTCTTTTTCAAATCCAGTAATTGTATTTAAAAGTTACCTATGTCGATGCCAAAAGGAGAAAATTCTAAATCTTAGCATTAAGAGGGTTTTTGACAAATGCTAAGGTCGCTTTGCACAATTTTATCGAGAGAAATAAGATGTTTATCCTCACATTCAATTACAGTATGAGTAACAAATCTTACGAAAAGCGAAACCTGCGCTTTATCATTTGTGTCACAATACTCGTCAACTGCTATTGATAAAGCCGAAACCATTCTCAGATCTTCGATTTGCTGGACGGTTATATTCGAAGACATTTTAATTGTTCTCTCTTTTATCGTTTTGGCAGATAATGGTACCTCTTTAATTTTTTTAAGAATATCTGCTTTGTTTTTGAAATCCCGAAATAGCTCTTCGGAAGCATTTACATAACAACTTTTTATGTATTCGCCGTCCGTGTACGGTTTCCCTCTCTTAGCAATTTCCTGACTAATAACAAAACTTGCCATATTAATATTGTGAGAAGATTGCATCCATTTATTAAATACAGAATTTGATGTCTCTTGACTCTTCTGAAGTTCCTCAACTGCTTTCTTCCTTGCATCACCGAAAGGATATTTAGTGCTAAATGACGCGTGTTTAGTTCTAAAGTGTCTCTCTAAATTTGACTTTTTGTTATGCGCGAATTTTTCATTACAAATAAGATATGTCGGAAGGCCATTAAAGTTTCGAATAAACGCAAAAGTCTCGGTCCACTCAACTCTAAATTCATGGTTTTCATCTTCCGTTTCTCTTTGCTTCTTTTTGGTAGCCATGTTAAATAAGGCACCTATAAAAATGTTCTTATAATTTATCAAAAGCCATCAATAAAAAAATTATTATCATTTTAAAATTGATGACAAAAATACCTGTACAATGTGCAGCTGGATGAATAAATATAACAACTTTGAAGAAGGAACCTATGTAATACGCACGCGGCTTGTATACACGATAAGCTTTGAACACTGGTGACAAGAGTGTTCGCAATGCGACTTGGTCGACAACTGGTGGCATTGCGTGCTGTCCAACCCCGAACAGACTTGTAGAAACGCGCGAGTCTACCCCGCGTCCCGTTCTCACCCGACCGTACACCAGTAGCCGTCGACCATCTCACGGAATAGAAAAACTTCTATTCTCGCTAAATTAATATCAGTGGGCCAGGCAACTAAAATTATCCGGGCGTGGACGAAAAAGCCGTGTGATAGCCAAAATACAAAATTTACAGCCATTTAAAAAAAACAAATCATATAAAAATTAATTTTCAACAATATACATATTGTTTGTGTTAACATTTCCTTTATAATGCGTAAGAATTATTTAATATTAAAAAGATATATTTTTCTTGAAATAATACATTTTTTTGTAATAAATTATTATTGCAAATCATAAAATAAATGCTATATTGTATACTGTTGCGATTAATATATATAATAATCGACATCAGTCAGGGATGCTAATATTAAATGACCGTACATACTATTATCCGGCTTTTTCGTCCACAGCCGGATAATATTAGAGGCAGGGCAAGCCCGTAGGATATTTCTTGCAGAGGCTCCGGAGCCGCACTTTGTGGACCTCTGGACTAGGATGATTAAGAGGGAATGCGCTTGCAATTATTTTTCCGAGATTTGTATTTGTTTGGTGCCTAACTTTTTCATAATCATAAAATTGCCAGATCACGTGAAAGTGAGAGATAGACTAAATAAATATTCATCATTCTTGAAGGCTGTATCTTATACTTTACCCTAACACGTTTTTCGTAGGCAAACCGACCTTACCATTGCAAAACAAGGTCGTCTACAAAGAAAAAAATGATTTTTTTTAACGTAACAAAAACAGGTAAGAAGAAGAAGCACGAACAAAATAAAGTTTTAAGGTGGCCGTGCATTCATCCTAGACTGCTTGATTCCAATAGAGCTCACTAGGCACATATTATTGCACTTAAAATACAATATGATATTCCAAGGTTAGACCTTGATTGGATGTGTAAAATTCGACTTTTTATGACCCACTTGCTGGCACTTCTCGACAGTCGACACCGTTGCACGGTGTGTTGGAGTTTCCCTTTACATTTTCATTGGTTGGTGAATTGAAGGGCCAGCCCTCTTTATCAAAAGGTGGCTCACTTAGACCATGACAGATCCATTGTGATATTACAGAAGATTGGGATGGCACTAGAACCTAGCTGCGGGATGATGAGAACCATTTAGATTCTCCTATGAAGCTGGCTATTCAGCTTATATTTAAAATAGCTACTTCCGTCAGATTATCCAGAAAGGGTGAGCTTAAGGTTTGCATGCATCTCCTCGATAGTGGCGGACATTCGCACAGAAAATGTTGGATCGTTTCTTCCTCTTCTTCTAATCTGCAGCTTCGGCGGAAATCGTGCATGCCAAGTTTGCTTGGTTGTCCTACAGGTTTCTTCTAGTAGCCAGGCCATATTTGCAGCCTCCTTGTAATGCTGCTTGAATCCTTACTTTATAGAGGCTAGAGGTTGACCGACTTGGGGCGTTAGTGTACAATCCGGGAGGTCAGTGCCAGCTCTCGCTAAAGCATCTGCTTCGCCATTTCCCGGTATATCACAGTGCTTCGGTACTCAGTATAAGATCAGTTCACAGTGAAGCAAAATCACGTTCAGTTATATGCGACATTCCTCACAATTTTGGATGAAGTGTACACGTCGGACAATGTTTGAATAGCAGCTTGGATTGTCAGAGAAAGTGGCTAGATTCCTTATAGATTTTTTTTTTGGCTTTTTTACCAGTCTATTGTCTTGAATATTACAATTACCTTTGTATCTCACTCCTTTCGATGGCTCAGTCATCCTGAGCAGCGATAACTGACTTGAAACCAGAATCGGAGAACCAAGGTCTACTTTTTATGGCATTAATCCATTACTCCGTAGTATCGTGTAGTGGCAAATATTACCCTCATATCTTAGATGTAGAGTTTCCAATCGAATTGCAAAGCACTTGGCCTGCTGTCTCGTAAGCAACACAGTCGGGAGCCAATTGAATAGCATAAACACTGCCTTTGTCGGAGTAATACGTAGAGCCCCGGTGATTGCAATAGCTGCAATCCAGGTTTGCATTTGATGTTTTTACACCTACGAAATAACAGCGCCATACAGAAGGATTAATTCCACTATTGCCGTATGGAGAGGTCGATATGTTTCAGTCCTAACCTTTATCCAATAGCTTTTTTGCATCAGTAGATCGCACATGTCGCTTTTCGCGTTGTTTCTGCTATTTTCGGTTTCCACGCGAATTTGGAGTCCAGAATTAGACCTAGGTATTTGACCTGTTGAGATGGGTAGAAGCTTATTCATCAAGCTTAGGTGGAACAAATAGTGGAATTTTGTACCACCCGGTTGAAACTGGCGGGTCGTCATATATGCTGTACAACTCATGGTTACATCGTATTCGCCCTCCGTTCGCTCCATTTTTAGCCGGAATATTCTCTTATTGCATAATGCGCTTCTTTATAAGGAACTGTGTTTACATATGCGGAAGTACAGACTTAGACGTGTCTTCAGAAAGCTCAACAAATAAAGCTACATTGCAAACCAATTGGAAATTCTTGGACGTCGAGCTATGGTTGAACTTCCAACTGTTCTACGTGTAATGCTGGTTATTTATTTAAAATTATTCAATTAAAATTCGCCCTGCAAATATCACACAGTTTCAATTATTGAAACTGCACAGGCCCAATTAAATGCACCTAGGGGATTTAGTTCGATCGTGTGAAACACAAAAGCCAATTAAAGGAGAACACTTTTCAGAAGGTCGAAATTTAGCCATGATTGAAACATTTCCAGCATATTGCTCCGTGTAACCAAGGCGAAGGAGCAACAACTCTATGAGCGCTGCAACAGAAAGAAAATCTACTACATTTGAACACCATAGACAAGATGTAAAACATCACCATAGACAATATGTAAAACATCTTGTCTATGGTAATAATTCTTGAACGATACATTATTTGTTGCTAAAAGATTATAATCGAGTGAACGAATCGAATGGATCTCGCGACGCGCGGATGACAGGAGAGTGAAACAAATCCTTGTTCGTCCTGTCTTAACTTAGGGGAAAGATGGTGGTGCGATACCTTTACAGTGGCTACAATACTTCCCCTCTGAGTAATGTGTGTAATTTAATTTTTCGTAACAGGCTTAAATTTGACATGTTGTCGCTTCATTTTTGGTTCAAGATATGTTTTTGGCAGGACCGTTTTGTTGCTTGCATCGGGTATATTGCTGCTGTAGAGTAAATAATCCATCACGTTATTTAATTTAAACGCGGGTTTCAAGGATTCTGTAGAAACGTTGAGTTATTTCTTTTCGACCATGATTTTGTAAACTCGATCTGTGATTCGGCTTACAATTTCGTATGGTTGTTGTAAGGCTCTTCTTATTCCGTCGGCTCGTAAGAATACATGCGAACATGTTTGCAATTCTTTATTTGTAAGCATGTTATCGGTCCTATGGTGAACTACTGGTGTTGGTCGTAATCGTTGAATGTCCCGTCTGAATTTCTCCAAAAATATAGCTGGATCTTTTGGAGTTTCTCTCTCGATGAAAAAATCTCCCGGCAATCGTAGTGGTGCGTCATACAACATTTGTGCAGGTGAACATGTGGGGTCATCTTTATATACGGTATGGGGTCTCAACAGTGCTGTTGGAGGGGTAGCCAGCCAATTTCTTGTCTCGTGGCACATGAGGGATGTTTTTAATGAACGATCGGTTGATCATTGCGTTGGCTGCTGGGTGGTAGGCAGTCTTTCTGATGTGTTTACAACCAATGAGTCGATCCAATGACTGGAATAATGTTAATTTGAACTGGCATTCTCTGTCTGTTGTGATTGAAAGTGGAGTACCACATCGAGCTATCCAGTTGGTATGAAATTCGGTATCGACTGTATCTGCCAGGGTGTCCCGAATTGGTACGGCTTCGGAGCAACGTGAAAATCTATCAATCATCGTTAAAAGATAACGATAGTTTTGTGATGCTGGGAGAGGTCCAACGATGTCGATATGAATGTGATCAAATCGTTTATTCGTTTTTAGAAAATGCATCGGTATGTGATGTGTATGCCGATTAATTTTTGATCTTTGACACTTGAAGCATCTTTTTGGCCAGGTTGCGATATTGCGATGCATGTTTGTCCACACGTACCGTTGTCGTATCACCTTGCTTGTCACTTGAATGCTTCGGTGAGAAAGCTGATGAACAGAGTCAAAAGCTCGTTGACGAAGTTTCTTTGGGATGGTAGCCCTGGCTACTCCTGTTGAAATATCACAGAAACATACAGATCGTCGTTAACAGGAAGTCGTTTCAGCTGAAGAGTTACTGGAATTGATGAGTGTCAGTAGTTCTTCATCGTTGTGTTGGCGATTTCGGTTGTATCCAAATATTTGATTATCTGTTGCAGTCGGGATAACGCATCCGCTACAGAATTTTCACTTCCGGCAACATAGACGATTTACGTTGAAAATTCAGAGTTGTATGTTAATTGCCGAGCTTGACGAGGTGATGCCTTTGAGGACTTTTGCAAAAGTCGTAAGTCAAGGATTTATGGTCAGTTTGTATGTTGAAAGTATTGGATAGCGAAGTATACAGTTTGCAACTCTTTATCATACATGCATTATTTTCTCTGTACGTTACTTAGCTTTTGTGAATAAAATCCTAAGGGGATACATACTCTATTTACGTATTGTTGAAGTGCTGCTCTCACGGCGCAATTTGAAGCATCCGTTGATAATGGCGAATTCAGCAAACGGTATGAAAGTAATGTAATGGTTTGAAGTAGACGTTTACTTTCTTCGAATGCTATTTCCACATCGGATGTCCAGTTGATGGTGGTTTTGTCGTTGTACTTTCAATATCCCACAATAGAATTCAATGGTAGAAGGAGTTCTGCTGCATCTTCGTGGAATTTCCTATAGCAATTCAGCATTACTTAGTAACGACGCAGTTCGGCGATTGTATGTGGCTTAGCACAATTTCGAATGGTTTTGACTTTTAATGGCAATGGTTCAATTCCTGTTTGATTGACTATATATCTCAGATAATCAACTTGTAGTTTTCCAAAGTGACATTTCGTTGGACTGATTTTAACTTCAAATTGAGCAAATCGGGCGAACAAAATTTGAACAAAACTTGAAATGAATACATCAGCTCCGTAATTTCTCAAAGCTCATAACGAAGCTCCACAGGAATTAGAAAAATATCACAAATGTTAATATAAACGAAAATAAATGACTTTATATATCGAAAATTAGGTACTGTCCCTTATACCGATCTTTATCGTCTGGGAAGTGCCAAGCATTTCTTTAGTAGTATAATAAAATAAAAACTACTTATTATTCCAATTACTTTTATTGCACTTTAGACTTCAAAGCTTAACCTTTGTGGCCGCGCGCGCACGGAGTCGATGGCAGTCTTCTTTCTATCGCGATTCCGGTCAGGGTTGACCAATATGGTAGCGATTCCCACCTGCCAACGACGAAAAAAAAGATGTCTTTCGGGTTCTTATAAGTCGGTGGATGCTACTAAAATGTCATCCAGATATCCGGAACAAAAGTCTAGGCCACGTAGTTCCATATGCATGTATCTTTGAAATATTTGGGCTGCGTTTCGTAAGACAAATGGCATGTAAAGCAATTCAAATAGTCCAAATGGTAAGATTTCCGGCAGTCCGGCACACATCTTCTTTGGCAACTGACACTTGATGGTAAGGCCGTGTAAGGTCTATCGTAGAAACTATTGTTTTTCCTGCCAGATTATGCGTAAAGTCTTCCATATTGGCTATCGGGTACTGTTATTGCATTTAGACGACGGTAGTCTTCACATGGTCTCCACACTTAGACTTCTTTTGCATAAGATGCAGTGGACTCGCCTATTGACTTTTTGAAGGACGACAATGCCTGATTCTACCATATGTTCGAACTGTTTCTAAGCCGCCGTATACTTGTCAGCTGGTAAGCGACACCTGGTGCTCCATGGATTGTGATGTGGTGTTTTACTTGATGGATATCGATTTTCCCGGTGACTTAAGGATTCGTCAAACTAGAAATCATCATTTTTGAAAAGCGTGGATACTATTGCACTTTTGCTTTTGAATGTTGCGCTTCAGCCTCTAGGAGCGTTTCTCTGTCTATAAGACATTTCCTTATAGGTAAACCAGCAAATTAACATACTGTAGAAAATCGGTTTACAAAATTGACGTGATACGTCAGCAACGCAAAATACCCAATTGAACGAACGACGTAGTCCTAGGTTTAGGGTCAGCAGCTGTTCTCCGTGCAGCGTACAAATGGTACTCTGAGACGATTTTGTTTGTTTTATTGTGCCGAATTTCGGATATATCAGCGCTTGTGTCCATTAAGAAAGTGACACCTGAAAATCTATCCGATATGCGGAGGCGGTTTTTAGTTGTATCGCCACCGTTCACTGCACATTTTGACGATGGCGAAACTAGTTTTCCTCGGCGGTTGTTGAAAACCGCATGGAGCAAGACATTTTTTTGCTTTTGCGCCATAAATTCGGTGATAATAACAATATTCTCTTGCGTTTTTAACTTCTCAGTATATGGGAAGTTCTTGTAATCGAAATTGAAATTCTCAAAATTTTTTTACGTTTTGAGGTCTATTAAGTATTTTTAATGTGTTTTTAGAAAGAGGGATATGTGTGTGTACGTTTATGGACAGTTTTTCTACGAGCATAGCTTACGTCAACAAGTGGAAAATATTAGGGTTTTTTTCATAAAAAATAAGTTTATAACCTGATCTCCATAAGACAATAATAAATTTTCATAAAATTTATAACCTCTTATCAGTTTTTGTAGAAAAACAAGCAAAACTTTTGTCCATAAATACAAAAAGTATGAAATAAAAAATAAAAAAATCATTTAAAGTCACCATGTGAAAAAGGTTCATATGAATGAAAATTACCGTATATCTATTATTCTGAAGACATTGTTTTTAAATCAGTCAAAGCTGATTTATATTTCCATAATTTGAGCAGTTTTGAAAGATTTTTACACTACCATGTTTTTAGTTTCATAAAAGAAACTGCTTAAATTTTGACAACCACAGAAAAAAATTCAGTCAAATTGATTCACGCAGATCAATACACCAAAATCTTTACGTAATCAATGGACGCTCTTGTAGATGATACAATTAATCTTAACTCATTCCAATTACTGTTACCTCTCGTTTTTATTATGGTGTTTAATAATTTTAATATTTATGTAGATATTACAGGGAAGTTGACCGTGTGGATCGCAAGGGTCGCACCTTGTGACTTGTTTGTTCTTGGCTTCGATCGTGAGCGAGGCCGGATACGACTGACTTTCATATTCGTTTCAAGTCTTTCCAACCGGTCTACGATACTTTTCGAAAGCGCGTTTTCGGATGTCGCGTGACTGTCCTCGACCACTGACACCGTACTGAACTCTTCCATAATTTTATACGCCATTTTCGTTAATGCGTTAATTTCTACGTCCGCGGTTACTGTCATACCGCGAACACGAGGTGGAAGCCTACGCAGCCACAATGCACGGATGGCTTCAGCAAGTGATTGACATCCGGATAATGATTTTATTTCGCGGTAAAACTGTGAAAGACGTTTGTCTCTTAGCCCTAACTATGTCAGCACTTTGGTTAGATTGCTTTCCGGCGTGTCTGTGAACCATACAATAAGGTAACGCTTCAACTCGTCTTATTCGTTGGTGGCCGATGGTTTTTTAATTATGTCTGTCACCTACTCTAAGATAGCGGAGTCCATCGATGCTATCTATGATGGCATTAAATTTCGAGCAATCTTGTACGACGCGATTTGCGCGAATCATAATGCGGGGCGACGCGTTCAAAATGACGGTAATTTGAGATCGTGTACGTAGCGGGGTCACCAATTTGTAGGTATTTACTACAATGAAATTATTAATCCTTATCGATAATTTTTTTATTACTAAAAGATTATAATCGAGTGAAAGAATCGAATGGATCTCGCACGACGCGTGGTTGACAAGAAAGGACACATAGTGGAAGTGGGAGATATAGCTGGAGAAGGCTGATATTTGGAATTTTTGAATTTTTTGTTTTCGGTCGAATTTTTTGATTAAGCGGCTAGGTGACTGAATCTCTAGAAATCAAATTTACATCTCTAGCTAGGTAAAGACCGAAGTCTTCTTAGTCTGCACGACTAAAAGGGTTCGTTGCCTCATCCCTGGGACTGGAAGCTCATGAGGTATATGAGACGACAGTCAGTCAGTTGGCTTAAATTTTTGTCGTAATTCTGTTTGCACACCACATTTCATTACGATAGTGCCCTACGGAGAGCTTGAGTGATGAAGAAGTCGACTTTTGCGCTCGTCTGTCAGTGGATATAATGTTTTCTCCACTTTTGTGGTTTAGATCCAAAACAGCGATAATAAAACCACGTTAGTTCTTGAGATCCAGAGCATGAAATGTTGTTGCTGGCAATCTACAGGAACGTGAATTATGTCGAGTTTTTTCATCAGCGTTGAAATTTCATTTCTCAACTTCACGACTTCATTTTTTGGAAATGTTGAGCAACTCGTTGATATGGAAGTTGAAGCTCAATCCAAAATGTTGTGTGCCATGATCAAAAGAGCGTCAATCTTTATATCCGAAGTAGCGGTTAATATAGACCGAACTTCTGAAGGTAGTCGCCAAACCCATAAAGCCACAGCAAGTTACTTCGTCTCAACGATGTCAGAATCGAGTGACCAAAAATGGCGTTAAAGCGGTTGGCGTAAGTGGGTATTTTATTACTTGAAAATTTATCCTCAGCTTGCACGAACCAAACTGGTGGTGATTTTAATACTTGAAACGCCGCGATGGAACTCATTGTACCCATGACGCCACACGGATTTAGAAGCGTTACGTTAATTGTCTTTTTGGTGCGGTTACCATTTTGAAAGCGTCCCTGTTGCACTTCACAAAGTTTTACGCGAGGACTCAGATCATGTCACAACTGTAGTAACGAGACATAGGTGGTTTCGTTAACTATATTTATTCTATATTCATTTACAATACAACAAAAGTTGAATAGCAAAAGAATGAAAGGCATGTTTCCGCGATGACATCGTTCAAATAACGTTGACATCTAGAAAAGAAGTCATTGATGTAATTGATTTTCTGAAAAAAAAAAACACCGCGCCAAGTCCTGTTGGTATCTGCGTTGATGATATCAAAATAATCAAAGAGAATATCGCAAATATACTGGTTACTCTAGTAAATATAAGCTTCAAGAGTGGAAAATTTCCGAAGTATCTAAAAAACGCCTAGGTAATACCCTTTTTTTAAGGAGGACTGGAAACTGACCCGAATAATTTTCGACCAATAACATTGTTAAACTCATTGAGTAAAATCATTGAAAAAATATTATCTTCGCGAATTAAAGCATACTTTATGCAGAATAGGGTTCTAGATAGAAACCGGTTTGGGTTTCAGGAAGGTAAAGAAACACAGACGCGAGTGTAGACGTGATGAGACATATCAAAACACAACTGGACCAAGGTTACGTTGCTGCAGTTTTTATCGATCTAAAAAAAGCGTTTGATACGGTGGTACATGATATATTGATAAGTTAATTTGGGAATCTTTGGTATGCCAAGAGAACTTATAAGTACGTACCTGAAAGAAAGACTTCAAAGGACTGAAATTGGAAAAGTTAACAGCAAAATAGCGCAAATTACTATTGGCGTACCGCAGGGATCAATACTAGGACCGATTCTTTTCCTGTTACATACAAACAACTTGATGGCTTCAGAAATTGACGGGAAAGTTGTGATGTTCGCTGACGATTCGATACTGATTCACTTAGGTAAAAATGAAGCTGACCTAGAACAAAAGATAAACACCGACTTAGATAAATACTCCTAATGGCTCATACGGAACAAATTGACGTTGAATACGGACAAAAACAAATACATTATCATTAAAACAAAAAATAGAACTGATATTGAGCCACTGATAAAAAAAATAAAACTCTTCAGAGAGTTGAACAAATGAAGTATCTAGAACTTACAATCGATGAAAAACTAACGTGGACACCGCATATAAATGACATGAGGAAAAAAATAGCAGCTACCGTTGGTCTGCTCCACCATTTCAGCTATTTTTCAGTTAAAAATAAAATACAAATTAAAAATGCATACATACTTTCAATAATTACATACGGGATCATAATTTGGAGCCAGACTACGAAAAATAACTTCATGAGCATGCTACGATTACTAAGCAAAGCAAACAAGACCATATATAACTTGCAAAGGATGACCGCTACATCTGAAGTATATAAAACAGCACAACAACTTAACATAGACGGACTGATTTACATAGAAAAAGGAATATTCATTTACACCATGAAGGAATGAAAACAACGAAACTAGATATAAATGAGGGGAAAAACGACTACAATACGCAAAACGCAAATGAGGGATCCCATTAACGCCGCATCAAATTTTTACAATGAGTTACCGCGTAGCGCGTAACATAATGTCGCTTAAAATCATGCTACGTAAACATTTACTGAAAACTCAATTCAATAATTAAGAAATCTAAGATTTATTCTACAAATGTGAAATAAAATTGGATATATTTAGCTCTGAATAAAAATTGTTGAGATACTGGTACTATCCCTTACACCAATGTACATCGTCTGTGAAGTACTAAGTAAATGAAGAAGCATTCAGGAAATACATTGCACACGGACAGTGCAAGCGAATAGTGATGGAGTGAGAGGTTTCTGGAGGAAGCGGAGGTGGTTTTAGTCGCAAGAAATCCGACATGCCGAGAAGCAGGAGCAAATCGGTATCTTTTGAAGATTCCCACCTCCCAACAAGGAAAAAAAGAAATATCATTTAGATAGTATAACAGTTTTAAACCTACACGGCGTTATATTTTTTGAGTTGCTTCAAAGCAAATGAGTAGCAACATGTGTATCAAGCTGTATTACGGTTGTTTTGAGCACAGTTTAAAGATTATACAGCACGGATACTTTGAGCTGTCAAAAAACATGAGACAAAGTTGCAAAAATTATCCCTCCTTCGCAGAGAGCTTCTCTGGGTTTTCGTTTCTGAGCTCACGGGCGGAGGAACGAATGAAAGCACAGAATGCTATTTCTCCATGTGGAAATGTGGAAATATGTTGTAGCGAGGTCGCAGTTGTATGTCAGCAATTCGTGTACGTATACACGCCACGAATACCATGTGTACCGATGCAGATTAGAACACTAATACGCGTGCACGATTCCACACAACACGTTGTATAACAGAGATGCGGCGATTTGGCTTTAGTTTTCGTGCTATAAATTCTTTATGCTATGACATGGTACTTCTTACCTTAACGTAGTCACCTGGATGCCATGAAAATAACTAAAAACATTTTATAAGCCACGAGACAAGAAGTGGCCTTCTCGAAAATCTGACCTCGTAGGAAAAAGACGTGGTTGCACCGCTCCAAGTAGTCACTGTAAATTTTCAAGTGTAAATGCAAAGCGAGATTGAAATAAAAGTGGAAACTATTCCCTTCTGTTTAATTGTATTTGTAGATAGAACCCTACAAATGAATACATATTAGTGTCCCCTCCTGCCAAAATTTGCACTGAGTTCATTCTTTATAGAAGTAATGTCTTTTGAGTGGTCATGTAAGTAAGGTTCTTTCATTTTCATAAAAAAATTGTATGATTCATATGTGTACTAAAATGAACAGCATTTAATCATCCAAGAGTTACTTCACTTTCAAATTTTCATTTAAGTAAGCTATTGAGGTTATAAAAATACGATGCAGTCTGGTAATAGGGGGCTCAGGGCTCAATTTTATTCGAAACCTGTCACAAAATTATTAATCTTGTCTATGCATTTTAGTTTGTTTATTTACGATTTTTGTCAAAAGATTTAAATCATTTTAAATTTATATAAATTTACAATATTGTTACAAAAAAGTGCCTGACACTAGTCGTGGAAGAAATTTTGGTTAATTAAACTATATTGGTTTAAGCTTTTATAACTATAAAAACAGTTGGCATTTTTCCCTAAGGACACGCCAATATCTAACTTTTTTCTATTGCCAACTTTTATGTTTGACGATTTCTTGTGAATGGGGTAGATTTTCCACACTTTTTCACTCTCACACATGTTCAAAACGTGCTACTAAAAATGAGAATATAGTGTACTTACAACGGGTAGGGTAAAAGTGTGGAATGCATTTACATTGTTGCAGCGCGTATTCTATTCGACACTCTTGTTTGCACAAGTTTTTCGTGTAGATGTGATCAAAATGAGTGAGATTCGATTCATGAGGGAACCGGCATCTTCGTTGATTAACTGATGTTTGTCTGCAATTATAAATTCGAGAAAATGAATTTACATAATAGGAATCATACTCTCCGAATTGCTCCGAAGCAATTATTTCTAACGTATAAGCATCAAATTGTATACTGTCGGTGGTATATCCTAAGTTACGGCCAATATCCACTTCTTCGTACGGACTGTGAATGAAAATCTTTTGCAAAAATTCAGGACGCATTAGATTTGAAAACTGTCTAAGTTTCATAGGTTTCACATTACCGATACTGCGTTTTGGAACCCAACGAAGTTATAAGTAATTTCGCTATCAAAGCCGTTTGTTTTCCTAACATAATATAAAAGTTCATTCTCGTCCAGGTAAGATCGATCAACATTAACTTTTTCGCCTGTTATTAAAAATTTTGCAGATAACTCCGCGAATAAATAATTGTTGGTAGTGTAACAGATCCCATATTCCGTTAGAGTTTGCTGAACGTGAATGAATTCCGTATTGATCATGTTTCGCACGCGATTAATATCATCTTCGATTGTGGAAAAGTCTTTCGTTAGGTTGTATATTAGAAGCATATATTCTTGTGGCGCAATATTCATTTTCTACCATTGAAACTCCACTTAGATAAATTTTTCTAAACTGCTTTGAAGCACTCACCTCCACACTTTCGAACTCTTGTATGTTTTCAAAATTCAGGAAAGTTGAATTGGCAAGCGACTCCAAGAACAGGAAAAGCTCAATTTTGTCCTGACCAGTTATGTGCCGATCGCTAATAAATATTGAGAAATTCTATTGATCATTTTCTCAAATTTATAATATTGCTACAGTGAATCCGAGAAATTTATACTAATAAAATAATAAAACATTCTTACATCAGCTATATTTTTAACCTACAAAATACTTATTTCTCACGGTTTTTTAAAGTTTTAGATAGTTTTCACTAATAATAAAAGACACTTTGAACCAAAACATGAGATTGATTTGAAACCATTTTTTTCAGAAATTGATGTTCACTTATTAAATTTAATGGTAAAAATTGTTAGAATAATACATGTTAAAGCAAAATATTTTCAAAATGTGTAAAACCTACTTAAATTCTTGTCCCAAAATTTATAAAATGTTCTTGAATTTTCATATAAAATGTAGCGCAACGTCTTTATAAGCGGGTATGCAGTGTCAATATCCTGAAAACATTTCCCCAAAAAGTAGAAATGAAGCCAGCTTGCTGCATTGCCTTTGGTGCGAAGTAGCAGACCAGTTTTGCATGGCATTTCACACCTCATGTTGCGCACATATGCTATGCATGCAGAACATGCCTGATCTTGGCGGGTGATCCTTGCATCTATGATCGATGCATAACTATCAGTGCGCAGTTCAAAAAGTATGGTTCGGGGAGTGAATGTGCAAAAATTCAATTAAGGAGTGTTGCAGATCAGTTTTCATTTTTTTTAGTCCACATTTTTCAATTCTTCCAAATTTGGAACCTATTTAAATTTCCCTCAGTACATTGCCAAATAATCGGCATTGGCAGTACTAAATCCCAAATTGGTAATCCACCACACGCGCTGTCTCTCTCGAGAGGTGAGTTCAGGTGATCGAGCGCGAATCGGTTTTCTTTGCGTGATGTCGCCCTTTGATTGGCCGAAAACATTTGCTGATTACCATATATGGTAATAAATGAAGCAAAATAGCTTCGACTCGTGACCGCGGTGAAGTGGGTGTGAGGGGAGATCGACGAGAGGTGATGGAGTGTGGTGTATGAGTGAGAGTGGAGTTGAAGAAGGGTCGAAAAAATTCAGTCAAGGAGTCTGGGGCCAAAAATTTTGGTATTTTGCGCGTGGTGTGGAATTCAAGTGGGACTCGATCGGCGATTATCCCGGGTTCCTTCCGCCGAAGGACATCTCACACAGCGAAAAGCGATATATTATTCGTAGTGGCGCGTACCAAGCGCATCGTTCGAGGAGGGGAGGCTCCGCGTAAGCAGTTGGCAACGAAGGTTGCGCGTAAAAGTGCATCATCAACCGGAGGCATCAAGAAACCACATCGTTATCGTCCTGGCACCGTCACCATGCGAGAAGTTCGTCGCGATCAAAAGTCTACTGAGCTGCTGATTCGTAAGTTGCCTTTCCACCGTCCTGTTTGCGAAATTGCGCAGGATTTCAAAACCGATTTACGTCTTCAAAGTTCTGCTGTGATGGCTTTGCAAGAAGCCAGCGAAACATATTTGGTTGAATTGTTCGAGGATACGAATTTGTGTGCTATTCATGCCAACGTGTCACCATCATGCCGAAAACCATCCCGCTTACTCGGCGTATTCGAGGCGAAAGTGCTTAACCAGATTTCACGTACGTTTGTATATGAGGTCATAATTTAACCAGAGGAAGGTGTGTTATTTTTATTTATTTCATTTCGCTAAACTACTTCTAGGATTAGTGTTAAGTTACTTTGATCATTATTACAATAACAGCATCCTTTCCGAGTCTCTTGTAATCTTATAACAATCACATTTGCATTAGTGATTATATTTCGGAAGCCATTTAGGTTTAGTCGTTATGTACTACATACGAGACTATATCTAAGACAATAATTAGTGAAGTTGGATGTAAACGATTGTCTTCAATTAAAATTCTAAATAATTTATTGGAAATAAAGTGTAAATGATATGAAGTGAGTGTCATTGTGTTCTCTCCTCCGCAGCGTGATCGCGATCGGAGTATGCTTCGGTTTTTCCCACGACCCGGTGAGCTAGCCGGTTTCGGAAAATTTTTATCTATGGTCGCCACTATGCGGCTACTGTTGATGGGTGCTCCTCACGGGGTCTCCTCTCGGCAATCGTCTTCCCCGTAGCGTCCGAATTGGTGGGGCACGTAGAGGATGGTTGTCTGGGTAGGAGAGGTGGTAGTGCGGGGCACGCAACAGGAGTCACAAGCCTTGCTAGCAATATAGAAGGTAAGGTAAGCAATTGTGCTTGCTAATTGTTTTGGCCGGTGCTGTTGATCGGTGTATATTGTTAAATTATTTGAATAATATTTATTTATTGAATAAAACTGCCCGTGATACAGAATCGTATAATTGTGTTTTAGCGATGAAAAGGTGTTGGCTAATTTCGCAACCGAACCAGGAGGATGGGGCTCCTCGTCGCGGGGCTGGTTGATGGCACTCCTTTCCACCCGGCTGGCATCTTGTGCGCTCTCCCCTGATGTTAACTTACATATGGGTTCCATATCGTCGCTTGTACTCTTTCTTGGGGATGGTTCCGTTTCCTTATGAAACTATAATCGCGAAGGATTTGTTTACGATATTAGTAAATTTATAGAGTATCGAGTAGTTGAATGTCGTTGGCCTATTCCGTTTTTGTTCAGATTAGTCAGAGACCAACTGTTTCTGATTTTTTTAACCCTTCGAGTACACACGGGGTCAATTTGACCCCAGTGGCGACTTTGATCGATCACAGCACTAAGGCCTGCGGGAAAGTGTATTTCTATGACTTGACTATAAGTTTACACCGTTTTCAGACAGTCTCACGTCGTCAGTTGTCGTTGAGAAGCCTTTGAAGCAAGCGTGGGGTCAACTTGTGTGCTCGACGTCAATTTTGAAGTAAAATTTCAAATTTTTTTAGTTTATAAATGGATAAATTAATTTAAAAAGGCCAATGATCATAGCCTGAAACATTGGAGAAAGAGATAAACCGGAGGTTATCTTGTACTATAATGAAACCAAAGGTGGAACTGATGTGTTTGATCAACTGTGCCACGCTTATACAACTTTCCGGGCAACAAAGCGTTGGCCAATGCTATACTTTTTTGCTATGCTCGATCAAGCTATCGTGAATGCCAGCTACTTGTACACTTGTAAATATGCCGGTGACGCTACCAAAAAGCAATCTGCCCTTGTTGTCCTGAAAGAAGTTGCGTTTCACCCCGTCGAGCCATATCTACGAGAAAAATAAAGAACACCTGTATGCGTACCGACATTCGAAAAGGGATCGAATTTATTATTTTAGGAATAAGTATCCCGACTGTTAGATTGGAACGTGTTCAGCTAAGATAAAGAGGAAGGTGTGCTTTGTGCTCTCGTCAGCAGGACCAAAAAACAAATATGCTGTGCCCATCCTGCGATCGACCGATGTGCAACGATCATAAAGTATTTTTATGCAACAATTGTGCTGGATTTTTTTATTTTGTATATGCAAATTTTAAAATTTTCAAAATCATCACCGTAAATATGTAAAATAAATACCTTTTTTCAATGGCCGCTATAAACCTAATTTTTCCTTTATTTTGTCATGTCTTGAGATTATCCACCTAAATTTTTAGCCAAAAATATTGAAAATTTAAAAAGTTACGAATTTTTTGTAAAAAACTGATTTGCGTCTAAACTGATTTTTTGCAATTTTCGTAGGTATTTTAAGGACATTTAAGGCACTTCTAATGTGTGAGAACTAAAAGAGATTTTAAACTATACCCCAAAATTTTTCAAATGAAAATTTCTAGTGGTGGCGATTCTATAGATGTTCAAAAATGGTTGGGGTCAATATGACCCCATATGTTTTTGATGATCGAAAAAATAGGTGTGTACTCGAAGAGTTAAATATGTTTTTATTTAATTGGGTATCACCTCCAACTAGGAAATTGGTGATGTCTATGTTTTCAGCTATAAGAACGAAATAAAGGAGGCAAGGTAGTAAAGAGGTAATTTAATTATTACATAAGAAGTTTATTTCTTGGTCATTATAAATGATTTTGCAATGGTTGAATATATGTACATGTATGAAAAGTTATCAAGTATTGACACGTAGAGCGCCCGCTTCACAATCATAATAGCGAAGGTCTTAACCTCGATGTCAATGAAAAACGTTTTTGTCGCCAAGTTTTTGGCGGAATTTATTAGATCCAAAAACATTGAAAATAAGCAATATATATCATATAAATGAAAAAGCTGAGGGACTAAATACCTGTCTGTGAGATGGTGCTGGTGAGTGTAGAATTTAGAACGGATTGTTATGATTTTTATCAATTACTCCAAGAGTTGAATGTGAGATTTTGAGCAAATAAGGTTACAGGATGGAGTGTTTTTAAAACGATCATAGGTATAGCAGGCATGAAAAAAAAATTTGCGCTTGGGCGGAAGTTGTCAAGTTTGTGTTATTTGGGAAAGTAAGGCATGATTTTCGCGTAACTCGTGACCCCGCCATTGAGCCAGCAATGAGTCTCATAATGCGGTTCCACCTCCAACTCATTCTCAGCACATTCACCAAAAGTTTGACGCAAGCGATGACCCAATGCCTTGAAGTTCTGCACAAATTCGATCTGAGATCTTTTCTCAACATTTTTCATGTATTTTACGGACCAAGTTATTAGGAACGGCGTCGAATTGATAAATTTGGATCCTTAGTCACACTATCCTCTAAAGCAGCGATAGCTGCCTCGGTGCACAATCCAGGCACCTCGTCAGCAATGTTATAATTTCTCACAGCAGCCAAATTGTTTAATTCTGACGCAAAATTGATCCACTGACACCGGCATATGTTTAGCCGTCAGCACTTATTTTTGTATAAATTCTTCTTTGCAAAGAAATGTAGTTGAGTTGTAGTTCCGGTCGCCGGTTTGTTCAATTTGATAATTAATACTCAATTGAAAGCGGTGTACCTTTTCTTAGTTTATTTTTTACTAACGAGAGGCCAGCTCTTGCAACTCGTGTGAAATGACGAGTGAAAACAAACAAATAAGTTTCTCCAAGTGGAATTCGGCAAATGAATTGTAACGAGGTCGCAATTGTCTGCCAGCGGAATTCTGGCACACAAATGTAAACGTTTACACGTTGCAACCGAAGTTGTGTGCGAAAAACATGTATGTAGCATGTACAATTCCAAGCGGCGAATTGCATAACAAAGTTGCGTCAATTTGGTTCTAGTTTCCTTGCTATATATTATATATGGTATGGTTTATATCATAGCATAAACAATGTATATCACGCATTCTACAGCCAATTTGCCACACATCTGCTATACAAACAAAGTTTGGACTTTTGCATAATGTAGTGTACGAAGGGTAAACTTCAATCTGACTAGACATCCTAAATCACTCATAATGACGATCAGCCATAAGGATGTATTTAGATCAAGCATGCACAATTCCCACCTGCATGCATTGCTCAGCGTATTGCTCTAAATAACTCATGGCTGGTCATCGTCTAGACGAGTGAGAAAGGATCATTTATGACCTCATAAAATTTTGATCTTAATGACCACGACTTTCTGTGGGAACGTGATTTGTTCTTGAAAGTAATTAATTTTGGTCTCACATAATGTGACTCCTATGCATGTGAATATTGATTTTTGAAACTGTACATAGATTAGCATCCCTACTTTTAATTTTAGAATAAGTTTTCTGTACATAGATTTTAGAATAAAAGAGCGGTAGATTTAGAAATCAAAAAAGTGATCTAAATGCGATCCTTGAGGCCCACACGACTAACTTCCCTGTGGGGTGAATAAAAAGGCCATAATTTGTTTTTATTATTAATTACTATTATCAATAATTATTAATATTATAAATAATTATAATTCTAAATTATTATAATTACTTTCATTATTATTTTTATTTTTCATTATTTTTATTAATGTTTTTATCTAGCCATGTTTTGGTAGAGGAAGACGCCTCCACCATCTGGTCGTCCTCTACCAAAGCCTCGGAAACCTCGTCCTTTTCCTCGCGCTCCGCCTCGTCCTCCATCTCGGCCCCGGAATTCACAATCATTATTGAGGGTTTTTAATTATTATTAATAATAATCATTCGTTATTAAGAATGTTTGATCGTTACTGAATAATTATAATTGACTTTATATTTACAATATCAAATTACAAATAATAATATTTGATTGTTAATTGTATTAGCGTCACACATCCCAAACCTCATAATATAAGTTTGGAATTCTATAAATTAATCTTGATTTGTTTTTAAATAATATTTTTTACAACTTTGATCAATTTCTTTAAAACACACAATAATAATATGACTATGAAGATATTTGGGATCTGCACGAATTAATAGAGCTTTTCAATAGTTTCTTAATTAGCCATTTTTGTCTTTTTTCAGTTTTTTCATCCTCAATACAAAAACGGCTTACTCAATTTTGCTGAAAAGTCATTCAGTTCTAAGTTATGTAATTACGCGTCGAATGAAACCAGTCCCACGTCAATGCAATCTTTGATTCTTGACATAATCGAGACGAAAAATATTTCCGAGCGCACATACGCACATCCGCACATACGTACATAGACACACACATACATCTCTCAAAACGATGGATTTGGATTCTAGAGACCTTAATACGTGGAGATATGTCAAAATTTAGCATTCACAAAATCGACTCCATTACAATAACTTTCCATAGGGAACTGGGAAGTTAATTAGATTTAATCCAGAAACTATACTGCCATATTCGCCAAGTGTTTGTCATATTTGGCAGCACCAGACCATTAGAAATATAGGCATTTCGCGTGAAAAATGAAATTGAAATTAGCGCTTGTCGCTGGAAACTAGGAAAATTATCATATTATTCAAGAAAGATGCCCAGTAAAACAACCATATTACAATAAGTATAAGTAAACTGCATACCCGTGTACTTCAGGATGAATGACAGAGTAAGAAAATTGCATATGAATAGTTCGTGCACGAAAGACAGAGATACCTATGGAAGCTAGCTTCATTAATTTGTTAAACCGCAAATGACAGCGAGAAAAGTCATTGTGTATTCGACAATTCGCGATCAGAAAATCGCTTGTAATTAAATGTAGACTTTTCAACTTCCCAGTATATGGGAAGTTCTTGTAATCGCCTCGAAAATCGAAATTGAAATTTTCAATTTTTCTTTACGTTTTGTGGTATATAGAGTATATATAAAGTGTTTTTAGAAAGAAGTATGTATGTGTGTGTGTGTGTATGTACGTACGTACGTATGTGCGTTCGCGGGCAGTTTTTCTACGAGCATAACTCACGTAAACAAAATCGTATCGACTTTGTTAAGGTGTCAATCGAAGCGTCTTTGCAATTTTAAGAGCTGATTAGTTTTTGGAAAACTTCGTTCGGGGGGGTTTGCTGTTTTCACCCCTTGAAGGTCAACGATGTTATGCGCTATATCTCACGAACCAAACATGCGATTTTTATCACTAAGGTGTCAATCGACGCTTATTAACATTTACGTGATTCTGTCAAATTTTTAAAAAAATCGTTGGAGCGTTTTTTTAATTTTTTGAAAAAAAGTGCAAAAAATTGGGGTTTTCTTCAAAAACATCAAATTTTTAACTTGATTTTCAACATGCAGTAATAAATTCTTATATAATTTATATACTCCAAACAGTTTTTGTGAAAAAACCACCTAATTTTTTTTTCATGAATACAAAAAAAATTAAATTAAAAAATAAAAAATCATTAAAAGTCATCATGACCTTCATGGTCATTTATGTCATTCATTATATCTCGAGCACCAAATATAATCTTTGCATCATAAAGGTATCAATCGACGCGTATTAAAATTTTAACAATGTTTTTAAATTTTAAAAAAATCGTTAAAGCCATTTTTTTAATTTAATAAAAAAATATTGAAAATTAGTGTTTTTTTCCTAAAAAAATTAATTAATAGTTAATAAAACAAACATCGTAATAATAAATGTTTATAAAATTTATAAACTTCTATCAATTTCTGTAGAGAGACCTGCAAAATATTTTCTCATGATTTCAAAACAAATTGAATAAAAAATAAAAAAAATCATTCAAAGTCACCATGTAAAAAGGGTTCATACGAATTTGTATACCTTAAATCTCTTATTCTAAAGACATTGTTGTAAAGTCAATCAAAGTTTATTATTATTTGCATAATTTGCGGAGATTTTTAATAGTCTTCACAGATCCGCGTTTTAACTTTAATGAAAAAACTGCTTAAATTTTGAAAACCAATACAAATCAAATCAAATTTGCAATTGTGGTAATCAACGTTTTAAATGGTAAAATGTTTTGTAGTCAACACTTTTTAAGATCATATGCTTTGAAAATCTTTCATCAAATAAAAAGTTGTAGTTTTTAGGAGTTTTGTTCTTTAGTATTCGTAAAATTACAGTTACTTCCTTCATCATTTGAAATACATATATTTTACTTTTTACATGCAATTGAACCTATTTTTGATTGCATAATCAATGTTTCTCGAAACGTTTCATTGATATAAATCGTGAAAAAATACAAATTCAGTGATTATGCCAAAATGCTGGCAATTTTGACCGCAACTATTCAAAATGGCCATCACGCGACAAAATCTCTTAAATGAGCGTAATAACAAAAACTGCATTCATTTTTGTTAGCGCTGTTTTGCCCTTCAAGTATCGATATGAAAATAACAAATAACGTAGAAAATGCTTTGTGACCTGTCCCCCTTCCGATTGATCCACGTGAATATTCAATCAAACCAATCCACGAAAATATTTATGTAATCAATTGACGCTCGCGTAGATGGTACGATGAATATTAAGTCATTCCAATAGCTTTTATGAGAGGTAAATTTTTATTATTAGAATTAATATTATTTCCATAATTATTATCGTGTTTAATATTTTTAATATCTATGTAGATATTACTGGGAATTTGACCGTGTGGACCTCAAGGGTCGCACCTCGCGGCTTGTTTCAGTGAAAATGCAAAAAATAAGTTCAGTGAAAAGTGCGGAAAAATAACAGAATATGTGAACATCAACGCTCCACTAAGCAACGCGTAGCGAATGGAAAAATGTTTTCTAACTTGGAACAGTGTGAAAAAGTGGCTGGTACTGTACGAAATGGAAATGAAGTTACTTAGGAGTATATTTTCTTGTAACTGCAGCATCGAAAAGGTAAGAACTTCTTGCTAGTGAACGTGTGTAGGTATCAATAGATAACGTTAAGGTAAGTTGTCTGGTTTTCGCATTTGTTTTCGGATGATCAGCACTGAGTGACGTGTAAAGCGCGTTGGAAATCAAAACTTTGCCAGCCAGTGTTTTTGAAGAAAGAAAATGATGGTGCCTCTCTAGTGTTTGGCTCATAAAGCAACTACCTACATTACACAAAACTTTGAAAAATTCAACAAAGTGTAAAATTTATGAATTCACAGTTTAGTTCTTCTGCTACAAAACCATATTCATGTTCTGCAATATTTGTATAATTTTTTTCCCATAAAATGTATTGCTATTTAAAATGACAATCTCACTTAATTTTGTTTATCCTGTTGATCGGGCAACCCTAAATGCTTCGATCGGTCGCGTATTCGCATCGGGTACTAGCTGCATTCGTTGATTTCACGCACACTAGTGTTAGGTCAGCTGATTTTGGCATGCACACATAAACGGTTAACTTTTATAAAATGGCGAGCTCGTCTCTCTACATATGCACATCCTGTCCTGGAGAAATTTGAATACGAATTTCAACCTATTCTTTGCACGCGAGCTTGGAAACGAAAGCTAGAGAGCTCTTTCTGATGCAGGGGTAATTTTGGCATGTTTTGTTTCAAGTCTGTTTTGACAGCTCAGAGTGTCAGTGCTATATATTCTTTATGCTATGGTTTAGGACAAGAGTTGTCACTTGTGAAAAATTCACACCTATGGATGTACGCAAAAATACACACACAAGTCGATCCAATTTCGAGCGAGTATAGCTTGAATGTGTTCAACCATATAAGCTCTCGATTGCTCGAAACTCGATCCAATTTCAAGCGTTCAGGCTCTCAAGCCGGTCCATGTACACAGGCTATATGTTTTCGATTAGTGTATTCAAAAGACAGTGGGATAACTCGCTGTCGGGAAATAAACTTAACTTAATTAAATTTAAGAGTGAATTTACAGAAATTTATGATACATTTAAGAGAGATCAAACCAAAACAACTGTAGGAAATACACATGTTAAGCAGAATAGGCTTTTGAAATTAAAAGTCCACTTTGTTCTCTAGTTTAACAACTAGTTCATATATAGATATGGTTTGGACTGACTATTATGGAATTTATAAAGACACTGAGGACGTTTTCAGTAGAATATGTCCGGTTCGAATAAATTTAATCTTGAAAGGTCTGCCAGTAATTGTTATTGACTTTCTGGTGTTAAAGGACAAATATTTTGGGACTCAATGCTAAATTTAAAACAGTAGCACTTTTGCTTAGCCCTGGAACGCTAACCTACGTAAAATTTACTCACACACTCGAGATAAACTTAAGTTGTGCAGCAGCACGCATAGGTACAGTAACATGCATCCGCAAGTGCGTCCAAAGTTCTCTTGTGACTCATTAGCGAGCTTTATTTCAGATCGGTCAGACGTTCATTTGTTTTTATAAAGCGTGAAGTGAAAACATAGGTGAGTAAAATTTACTCATGGGTAGTTATAGAGGATGTTTTTGTGTTTTGTGGATAGGTATGTACATATTTCTAGGAAATAATTTTATATTTAGGTGCAATATGGCAGGCAAACAGGAAAACCTGAGTAAAGGAGAAATATGGAAGTATTTATTGGAGAGTAGTGATAGTGAGCAAGAAGATAAAGTAGAATTAGATAAGAGAGATGACTCGGAAAGTAATGACGATGAACCACCCTGCCTGGAGGAAAATTTTGAAGAGGTTCTGCTCAACGTATTTTCTAGTCCGTCTATCTCATATACATCTCATGTGCCATCCATATCGACTTATGTAATTGATTTGGACTACGATGAAATGAAAGGTAAAGCAAAAACAGATCCCTTTATTTGGAAAACAAAACCAATATATTCTACCGTTGGTAAAATACCTAGCCGGAATATTGTTCACGTTAAGCCTGGCCCTACATCTTCAACCCGAAACGCATTATCTCCACAAGAATGTTTCAATCTATTTTTCACGAATGAAATAATAAATGAAATCATTTAACATACAAATGAAGAGATTAGTAGGCAAAGATTGAAGTACAAATCAAAGGACAAAAATACCTACACTTCTACAAATACGGTAGAGTGTGAAGCACTCATTGGTTTGATTATTTTAGCTGCAGCACTCAAAAGCAATCACCTTTCAGTTGTAATGTTATTCGATCCACGCTACAGTGGCGAAACATTTAGAGCTACTATGTCTAAAGAAAGGTGCAAGTTCCTAACCAATTGCATCAGGTTTGATGATCGTAGCCCTAGAGCGGTACGTCGAGTTAGTTCAAAGTTTGCCCCAATATCTGAAATCTGGAACATGTTAATTGCTCGATGTAAAGCCTGGTACTTATTGTACAATTGATGAGCAATTAGTTAGTTTCAGAGGCCGATGCCCATTTCGCATCTACATGTCAAATAAGCCCAACAAATATGGCATCAAAATAGTCATGCTGTGTGACTCGGCTACTTGTTACATGATTGATGCTGATCCTTACTTGAGGAAAACTATGGAAACCGAAGGTAAGCCCCTAGCTGATCATTTTATATTGAAACTAGTAGAATCGATCAAAGGAATGAACCGAAATCTCACGATGGAAAATTGGTTAATGAGCATACCAATAGCTAAGAAACTTTTGGGGTCAACGTACAACACTACAGTTTTAGGAACAGTTAGGAAAAACTAACTTGAACTTCCTCTTGAATTTTGTAATGCGAATTTCCTTCAGCGTTCTGTAAATTCATCGCTATTTTTGTACAGTCCCGAAGCTACGATTGTCTCTTGCAAACCAAAGAAAAACAAACTTGTTACACTATTATCGTCAATGCACACTACGCCTACCACCAATGAAGTGACACACAAGCCCGACATAATACATGCATATAATTCTACGAAGGGAGCTGTTGATACCTTTGATCAAATGTGCCAACATATGAACTGTGGCAGAAAAACGAAAAGATGGCCCTTTTGTTTCTTCTATAATATGCTAATCATTGCATCTATCAATTCCCATGTTGTATATGTTTCTAATTGCATAAAGCATAATGAAAGTACGAAACCCTTATCAAGACTTCAATTCGCTCTAGAACTAAGTAAAGCCCTCACCAAAAAGCAGCAAGAATCAAGAGCAGATATCACAGCACTCAGCAACACATTGAGGCATTCAATCAAAAAAGTAATTGGTGTTTCTCCAGCTCAAAATCAGAATGACGATCAAGAAAACCAAACAGGACCAAGAAAATACTGCAGTGTTTGCCATTACCTTAAGCGTAGATACACAAGTACTTATTGTTTACTATGTAAAGCTCCCATTTGTAATGAACGCCAAAATAAAATATGCCAAAATTGTTCCTAAATTTACTGAAAGATATTTTTGATTTTTAATAAAATTTTCGCTATAACACCGATCCAATTATCGTTAAAATGATAAATAGTTTTAAGATTAACATATAAGATTTGATTTTTATGACATTATGAATACAATATACATATTTGAATATAAGCTCCAAATTGAAATATATTTTTATTAACCAGAAACAACATTGTGAGTAAATTTTAATCATGATTAGCTTTAGTGTAGGCTAAAAAAAGGTTAGCGTTCTAGGGTTAAATTCACAGTAAACACTGAAAGAAAATTTCTGGTGCTCTAGGGTAAGTGACTAGAGAAATGTTGAAAATGGTTCTTGAAAGGTAAATAGTCGAACCACAGAAAGCACTCGAACAGTGTAGCAGTTTGAAAACTGAAACTACCAAATAATAAAGCTAAAAACAATTGTTTGAGAATTGAAATTAAGTTCTGTAAAATTTATTATGTAATGAAAACATGGTTGGTAATAATGACAGCATTGATATGGGCACATTGGGCTGCATTGGCATGAGAAGACATTATTATTGAAATCATTTGATTAAAATTTTAAAATCCTATGCTATTCATTTACATACTTGCAGTAGTTATCAAACTTTTCCTCGTCTAACCGGTTCAGGGGGCAAATCGTTAGGCTTGGCAATGATGTATTCCAGCTGTAGTGATCTTTTTCCAGGGAAATCACAGTGCTCTTTTCATAATACCGATCTATTGACTCCATAGAAACAAGCCAACAGCAAAAAATAGCAATAACTACCAGTATAAACCAGAAAAGCCTGGAATTGAAAGAAACACAAGTAAAAAGCTATGCATTTCAATGGGTAAGTGAATTTGAATGACAAAAATATTAAAATTGTCGGTAAAGGTTAAGATTATGGTAGGGGGATCGAAAGAGGGGGCTCCCTACTACTATGGAATAAAATGTTCGTGGCAGTCACGACCCCATAAGAAGTTAAAACGTACGTTCAAAGTGTTACCCCTATTTATATTACATTTATGCAGTGGCGGCTCGTGGGAGTTAAGTATGGTGGGGCTACTGGTACGAATTTTTCTATCACCAATATAAGTTCTTATGTGAGTTTGCACTCCACCCAAGAGGTACCACATGTGGAGCGTTAAGCGATTTTAAGTGATCAGTTTCCCCAAAAGTAGATTCGCTGGCAATCAAAGATATATTCCTATTATCGTATTTTGAATAACATTTAAAGCTTTAATAAAAGTTCAGTGCACTCTGAATGTAAAAAATTGTTTAAAAACATTTGAATTCTTGCAACGAAACAACTTTTAGGCCTGTTGCACTTTTCAAAATAAATAATTTCTCTACTAAAATAAATGCAACAAAAACAACAATAACAATCGAAAAAACTAGTAATAAATAAATTCAACTAAAGCAACAATAACAAGAGCAAAAATCATCAATAAATAAATTCAGCAAAAACAGTTTTACATTGTATATAGTTCTTCAATCAACAACAACAACAAAAGCAATTTCTTTTATCTAGACGTTTTATTTGTATAAATATTCAGCACGTCGATTTTTTTGTTGAGCAAACAAGTCAATCACCCTTTCATTCATTTTGGGTATTTCTTTAATGAATTTATTACAAACAGAGAGTACTGCAGGCGAAGACGAACAAAGGTTATTATCTTCAAAAAAACTGTTAAGCTGAACAATGGAAGACATATTTTGAAACATTTCGTTCGAATAGCGTAATATTAATATTAATTATATTTTCTACCGAATTCATATTTTGAAAATACCGAGAGAAAAATTACTAAAATTGAAATTCCAACTTCTAGCAAGTTTTAACACATGCAAGGAAAATTTTGTTAATTATTTATTTAACCAAAATCATAAATACCATAACCTGAAGAACCCTTTTCTGAAACAAACTTTAAGCACTACAAAACTTTAAATAATACAAAACAGTACGAAGGTACACTAAGTACTAATACCATGCACTACACTGATGAGACTACTATTGCATTAACAGTCATCACCTTCACCCCCTGCGGCCCGTCGTAAAAAAATGTTGCTCGTGCCTGCTCAAAAATATTATCCAGACCATGCCAAGACTAAACGTTGTCGAAGCACTGAACGGGCTGCATATGATTAGCCCGTCCGCTATCTATACACATGTTATTTCAAACACGCACACTCTCGCCGCTTCACCATAGAATTCACGCAGCCATTCAAATCGAAATTCTCTTAATCGGGGCTTATTTCATGTAGCCCTTCCTTATAGTAAAGGTGGAAAGTTGTCAAAGAGAAAATAAGTTTGAATTTTACTCTTAGCTTTTACTCGGTGCAGGCACAACGAAGCGAGTCGAAGAGAAAAACAAATTGTTCTACAGTGCGTGACAAGAAGATTATGTGAAAGTAAACTACAGCATGGGCGAAAAAAATGCTTTATTATATTTTGAAATGAAATGAAATTATGAAAACTATATTGAAATGTTTAATGATATTTTATTACATTTGCACTAATATAGGCTCATCAATAAGTGGCGGGGCTGAGCCCCACTAGCCCCAAAGGTAGAGCCGACACTGCATTTGTGATAAAAATGACATTCATGACCGAACTATTGAAAATACTACAAAATATGGGTAACTTTCTATTTACAATATCAGATAAATCTTTGAAACCAAATATAAGCAAATTAATGTATTCAAGATCGAAAATCGAAGATTTCTTCTTATCATCAGTAAACTAAGTGATGCTTGGCTACATTACTGGCTCTTTTTTGTAGTTGCTATAGCTTTCTTTGTTTTGACACCGTCTTAATATGAAAAATGTCTGGTTTATTTTCATGTTTTTAGAGTAGCAATGAATAAAATCGGTTGTCAGAATCATTTAATAATATTTTCAAGTGCTGTGAGATTGTTTGCATCAAATTTAGAAGCAAACCCGTTCCAACCTTAAATTGTACGGTGAATATGATTGTTGTAGGCAAACTGCATATGCAGTCACTGACATGACTGAGCGTACACCCAGATAAAAATTACTAATAACTAATTCAATTTGCTGTTTCGTTTAATAGAAAAAAAATACTGGTACAAAAAAGCAACATAATAGTCAACATATCAATTCATTTTCAATATAATGTTTCATGTATTATATAAAAGCATTTTTAACATTTTATTTATGTTAAATTTTCATTGACACAAAAAATAAAATATTTCAGTACAAAAATGTAATAACTAATTTGAATAATCTTTTTTTGCATATCCCGTGCCTGCTATAACTGCTTCTAATCGTGGAGACACCGATTGCACTATTTTTTTGTAAATCTTGCTGTAATCTTTTCCCACTCTACTCTGAGTTTTTCTTTTAATTGATTTTTATTTGTAGCATTACTGTTTTTGAATCGAAACTTGAGCTCATGCCACAAATTCTCAATTGGGCTGAGGTCAGGAGACTGAGGTGAAGTTTATAGAAGCTTGGGGGCCTTGTACAACAACCAGTCTTTAACTAGATGTGCTGTACATATGTTCCGGGTCATTATCGTGCTGGAAGTAATATCCTGGGGCATTTGTAAATTTTCTGCAGAAGGCTTCAAATTTTTTCGCTGGATATCTAAATATTCCATTTTATCCATGATTGTGTCGAACAATTTCAGTTTTCCAACACCATTAGCTGTCGTAGAGCCCCACACCATGGCCAAACCTCCACCATGCTTCACAGCTGGGCATATGTTTTTCTTCTTAAGCTCCGTATTCCTTCAAACTATTTAATTTACAACAGAACCGAATAAGCTGATTTTTGTTTCGTCCGAAAATATAAAATTATTCCAGAAGCTGTCCGGAAGATTTACATGGGTTTTAGCAAATTTCAATCGTTTCAGTATGTTTTGTTTCGAAATAAATGGTTTTTTCTAGCAACTTTACCGTTGTACCCATCATCCAGCAAAACGGGACGAATTGTTTCTGCTGATATCGAATCCTTGATTCTTGAGGACACTTCACACGACAAGCTTGGCACACTGGTTTAAGGATTCTCTTTAATTCGGCGTATGATAAACCGTTTGTCTCTTAGGGATAATTTTTTTTGCCTCTCCCTGCTTTGTTCTTTAGAATACCTGTACATTTATACTTATTTATATTTTTTTTAGACTGTAGAATTGATTCTGCCCACCATTTTTCCTATTTTGCGTAAAGATTTCCGGTCAGAATGTAATTTAATTATTATTTGCCGTGTAGCATTTTCGTGTCTAAGCATTTTCGTAACAAACTGACCTACTCTCAAACTAGAACACGAATGACAAATTTTATATTTGTAAACAAAAAAACAGGCAGAAAGTGCAATGCTGCGATTTATGATATTTCGTAGAACTAAGTAATATCATATATTTTATTAAGTGTACGCTCAATTTTGTGAGAATAAAATTGTGTTATATTTTTGTTTTTTGCGTTAAAACGACATTTAAATGCAAAATTCCACATAATAAAATATTATATCAGGGATGACCAAGCTCCTTGATAGTCCGAGTCATTTTTCAAAATTTGAAAGTTTTCGCGAGCCGCAATCAAATACGTATTTAAAAGGTATGCAAATAGGTCTTTAAACATTTTTTTTTACAGAAATTACATTTATTGAAAACATATAAATAAAAGTGCAAAATATGTGTATTGAATTCAAATATTAAAAATTAAACACATTTATTTTACTTCTCTTTAAAATTTGGTGAATAATTGGTAACAGCACTTCTTAGTAATTCTTTGAGATGCTGATTAGTTAATACTGATAGGAGTTTGGATTTCACGAATTTTAAAGTCGAATAAAATGATTCACATAAGTACGTTGTTCCGAACATTGAAATAATTCGACAAGCAGCCTTTTTTAATTCAGGATACTTCGATTCTGGTACAAATGTCCAAAATTCAGTAATCGACGTCGACTTAAATTTTAATTTTAGAGCTTGATCTTCTTGCATCTCCATTAATTCTAACTCTCCAGATGCTTTTTGGGTCATAATTATATTGAAAATGGAAAACTCACCTTGAATTATGTTAATTTCAAATGGATTCAAGAAAAAATCAAGAGACGATTTAAAATATTTCAAGTCTTGAAATATATTTTGGAATTCCGTCAATATTCCTTCTAACTTTTTTATATTCTCGTTCAGTTTTTCTTGTTTAGTAGAGGAAAAAAATTTTTTAATTCGAGGAAAAATTGTAATTTAGGTTGAAAACTAAATATACACTGTGAGAGGTCAGATATTATTTTATCTTTCCCCTGCAACTGCAAATTCAGTGTTTGCAAATGTTCCATGACATCAGTGAAAAGCATAAAGTCTTGTAACCACTCGTCATCGTCTAATTCTGAGTATGTTATTTCCTTTTCTGTTAGAAATGCAGTTATCGCATCAAATAAATCTACAAAACGGTTTAATACGTTGTAGCTAGATAACCATCTAACAATGCAAAATAAATTAAGGTCATTTGGAAGTTCTTCGTCCTTTAATTTTTGAATTGTCGATGATTTTTCGCATTGGTGCGAATGTAATTTACAATGTGTAACACTGTTTTCATAACATCAGGATATTTTAAATATTTTGTAACGAGATGTTCTCGGTGAATGATGCAGTGAATCGTTATGAATTGTGGAATTTCAGAATCATCTCTTAAAAGCCCAATAAGACCGATTTTTTACCCAGCATTGCCGGAGCTCCATCAGTTGCAATGCTTACAAGTTTATTAAGAGGCACGTCAAAAGTTTTCATTATGAAATCTAATGCATTTTTAATATGGACACCGCGGGTTGAGTCTTGAAGTGCTACTAAATCTAATAATTCTTCTTTAACAATGAAGTCAGCTGAAACAAAACGTACATTGTATCTTATGCTTCGGATAAAGACTTAGAGAATTTAGTGGTAGTTAGGGTATCTTTACTATGTGTAACTCCTTCCTCCTTAAGTTCAAAGCTGTCCTCAACTGGTTTTATGACAGGTAATTCAATCATTTCTTTCTTTCTTTTATTTTCGTTAATGTTAAATTTGAAGGATTTATGTTCTTTACAGTAAAGATATAAAATGAAAGTGGAGGTTAGTATGATTATTATTATCATTAAGGTTGATCCCGTTGTAATTATATTTCTCTGGTGAATGTACTTAATTTCTTCAATCTTTTCAAGGGTTTTTATATTTTCTAGTTTCAAGCTTCGGTATTTACTTCATAATTGTATTCTGTCATACATATTCTTTATTGGTTCTAGCGCTAATATTTGTTGGAATTTTTTTATTTGGTTTGTAAACAGTTTTCCATTTATTTCAACTTTACAATTTTTAAACCTTATTATGTATGTGCCTTGAAGTTGGTAGGTTTTTTCATTACAATTTTGTTTTATTTTTTCTTCACCATTTATTAGTAATAATAGTCCTTTTTCTATTTCGACTATACTAGTTTTGTTATTTATATTAATGATACAATTTTTGTTCTTACATGATAGCGTATTTTTTAATAATTTTGTTTGTTTTTCTACTTCGTAATATTTTCCATTATATAATACTACTTCATTTATTCCAATATTTAAAGTTTCTGATTTGTTATTTGGTATCCTTTTTAGGTGATATGATAATAATGGTGGTGTTAGTATAGGAGTGTTGATAACAAATATTATGATTCCATCCTTAAATAAAACGTTTAAAGTTATTTCTCTAAGTTCGTGGATTGAAAGGTTATGGGAATCTATTTTGTCGTGTGTAAGTAAGGATCTTGTCATAATACCTGTTTTTGCAGAATTTATGTTGTCAATAATTTTTTCTAGCTCATTTTTTATTAGCTCTAGGTTGTGATTTAGCTGCATGGTGGTTAGGATTTTATTTATGTGTTTTGTGTTATTTGTGAAATTATCCGCCATTTGTTTAAATTGTTCATTAGTTTGGTTAATACTATATAATATTTTATTAAGGTTATTTTGAAAAATATTATTAATTTGCATTTGTTTGTTCATCGATTCTATTACTGCATGATTGTTTTAGTCGATGATATTTAAATGTTCTAATATTTCTTGATAGTCATCATTGTCTACTAATCCGAATAACCATTCGTATACCTTGCCTACTGGATCGATTAGTCCACGTTTAATTTTTCGTTGTCCTCGTGATATTTTTCCAAATTTGTTTTTATTTGAGTGAGTATTTATGTCTATTGAAATTTTCTTACTTGCTTCGGTATCAAAATGAAGCAACTTTAGTTCTCCTTTTATAGTTTTTATTGTTTCTATGGTGTAAGAGTCAGGTTCTGTCTCTTTAGTTATTTGTTCTAGTGCCTTGTCGTATTGTTTTAAGTCTATTTGATGGTATATTCTATGGTAATCCTTTATTAGTCTTATTGAATCCTTTTTTATGAGTATGATTCCGGATTCTGCGCTGACTTTTTCAATTGTTATTTCAGCTTGGCTAAGTTGTAGTAGGAAGAGAATTGTGAGTATAATTAGAAATTTCGAATTCGGATGATTTCCTGTTTGCTGTTGAGCAATCTGCAATTTAGATTGAGTTTCTAGTTGATTAGAGGGTTTAGTTTAACAGATTTTATTATTTTTGTTGTGGTTACGTTGTTAATTTTCCTTTAGCTAGTTCTAAAATTATTTTCTGACGAAAATATGGCATATCTTTTTGGGTAAAATCCAATGGATGATTTCTTGCAGTATATTCGGCTGTTATGCAGCTAAATACGCCACAATCGTAGGAGTTCGTTTGTTTTGGGATATTTTCCATGTTTGTTTTGGTGAACATTTTTATATCGAAACTACGCATTCCTTGGATTCCGCTTCTTTTTCTAATATTCGGCTAAAGCGTTTAAAAGGGGTGTGTTTGGTTTTCCAAAAGAATCATAGTAATTGATAGTTTTTTCACAAGGTTTATAATTGCTATGCACCAATGTCTTTCATTCATATGCACTGGAACTAGTATTATGTCATACGAGAATATGTTTACTCTACGTGTCTATCGGTAGACTGCTTGGTATCCTAATAGAAGTAGTCGTATAGTAAAAAATGTATCGAAAGCGTATATTTTTGGTAGTTTATTTGTGATGTCTTGGTTGTTACGTTCTTTTATTAGGTTCATATAAAAATTAATAGTTTGATCGTCTAGCCATTCATTTTGGTCAATCCTTTTTATATCTCCTCTGGTTATGCTTAGGCCAAATTTTGATATAATGATGTTATGATGATGTTATGTTTTTGATGAAGAATTTGTCTGACTCTGATATGGTTAGTTTTTCGACAACTTTTGGTTCTGTGGTATATTTATTCTTTTTATTCTAATAGTATGTATTTTGTTTCTAGATTTATTGTTTTTTAATAAGATAATATCGTTATTTGTGTCTTTCGTTATTTCTACTTTACGGTATTTAGGTTGTTCTTTATGTCTTTCATTATAAATACTCTATTATTAGGAATATTTCGTGGTTTTTCGCGGTTTTTATTATGGTATTCGATCCATTTAGCTTTCTTCGCTTTTCGTTACTCATAAATTTTATTCCTGTCTATATTTCCTAGTTGAACTTCTAATGGTTTGCATTCTATGCTAGTATGTATTGTGTTATTATAGTATTCCGTTGCTTTGAGAACTTTTTCTTCGGTGTTTAGATCTGGTTCAGTAAGTGTAAGGATTCTTATCTGTTCCAGCAGTGTGCTGTGACAGCGATTCATGTCGGCGTTTCCGGTGTGAGACTTAGGTGATGTGAAGTGCATTTCGACTTTTTCTCTTCTAAGGAAGTCTCTAACATTTACCGTGTTAAACTCGTTGTCTGCGATGATTTTCTTCGGTTTTCCCATAATTGCGTTGTATTCTCTAATCAGCTTTACGAATGTTATTGCATTTTTATCCAAGGTTTCCTTGGCGTATAAGTGTTTCGAGAATTTGTCTATTGCCGTAAAGAACTGTTTTTTCCCAATCATAAATATGTCTACATGAACTAATTTACTAATGTTCTCGGGTGTTTCTGATAATAGAAACTCCGGTTTTACGGGTTTTCTATCGTATTTGGCAAGACTGCATATTTCGCAATTGTTAATATACTTAGCGACCATTGTTCTCATGTCTTGGAAATAGTATAAGTTTTTTATTTCCTCATAGTTCTCCAGAATTCCTCTGTGGTTACTGCTTCCATGTATTTATTTTATTTTTGTAAAACATTGATCTTCATCTAGTAGATCCTTTGCATGGTTTGTGAATTTTATGAATCTCATGTTTCGATTATTGGTATATAAGCTCATAATTGTGAGCTGTATTTTATTCCATTCGGTATCACTAAGTTCACAGTAGATTCCGATTTTGCCTTTGTCAGTTAAAAATTGTCTCAATATATCTTTCAAAATATGTTCTTCTCTAATGTCTCTTTTATTTATGTATATTTTTCGTTTTTTATTTATCATATTAAATTCTTTCTGCTTTCTTTCCACAATTAATATTTGCGTTTTATAGATGTTAACAACTCCTTTCGTAATGGGTATGAAGTCGAGGTGATCTTCATCTCCTGAATGGATTGTTGCTCTGTTACTTAGGTTTTCGTTGTCTGCATTGTTTTTGATGGATATATAAATTTCCTGTTGGTCAATGTTAATTCTGATGAGGAAATCAGCAACTTTGTTATCCTTAGCTTTGACATATTCTATATTGAAATTATACTCGTTCAGTTTAATCTTCCACCTTTGTAGCTTACTGTTTGGTTCTTTTAAACTGTTAAGCCAGACAAGGGGTCTGTGATCTGTTTTGATGTCAAACTTGGTACCAAAAAGGTATGGTCTAAAATACTGCGTTGCCCATACGATAGCAAGTAGTTCCTTTTCTATCGTTGAGTAGCTCCTTTCGTCTACTAGCGAATGACACTGAATGTCCTTATTGTGAGAGGACTGCGCCTATTGCTTTTTCAGAGGCATCCGTTGTTAATACAGTAAAACCTGTCAATAACAGAATCCCGAGGGGAATTTATTTTTTCCACTATTGACACGAATTCCACTATTAACAGGTTCCATTATTGACAGGTATTTGAGTCGAACTAAAATGATTTTCCATTATTGAGAGTAAAATGGAATAAAAAACCAATGCATATTTTCATGGACATTTAATGATCAAATCAAGTGATATAATGAACGTGAAAAGGAGATATGTACTGAGATAAAACTGTTTTTTTATAAATGAATGAAGGAAAAACTGAAAATGAAAAAAGCAGTGAATGACAAACATTATTATTTAAAGTAATCGGTAATCGGAAAATGTTTTGTTTTGCTTGCAATCAAATCATCCTGTACTAAATTATCGAGTAAAAATGTATTTGAACATTTTGCGATGAAAGGTATTCGTCGATAATTTCTTTTTGTTTCTTTAATAACCATGTACACAGCAGACTTGCCACATTTGTATTTTTCTTTCAAAACTTTGATTCCAAATTTTGGCTTCATAATCTTTTATCAAATTGTACTTTTGTTTTAACGTGAGACGTGAACGTTGGATTGTTTTATTATCCTCATTTTTACGATTCATTTTCAATAGCGACGGAAAAATGGGAGAGTAATGAAGTTCTAATTGTGTGGTCAAAGTGTTTTTCGCTCAAGTGCAATTGACGAACTGAACAATCAATGATCGCACACACAAATACAAAGGGCATACGATTGAATTCGTAGTGTCCATGGGGTGTGGAAAAAGCCGTTTTGTGACAGTCGTGCTCTTCAATTTCAATTTGATGAAATCCTTTCGCTAAATCGAGGGTAGTGAAATACTGGGCCTTTCCTAATTTATCGAAGATACTTTCGATATTTGGTATTGAATACTTATCTTCTATCGTTTCTTCGTTTAGTTTTCAATAGTCGATGACGATTCCCCACTTTGTTTTACCCGAGTTATCCATTTTTTTGGAACAACCCAAATAGGGGCATTTTATGGAGACGTCGAGTGCCTTATTATTTTTTGCTCTAGCATATCCTGCATTTGAACTTCTACTTCCTGTTCATGGATTTGGGAGAACCGATATATTTTAGAATATAGCGAACTGTTTGATTTTGTAACAATTTGATGTTTAGTTTGACTTGTGCACGTTAAATTAGTTCCTCCTTTATAAAATATATCTTCAAATTCTTTTAATAGTTTTTGTAGGGCTCTACTTTCTTCGTTGTTTAAATGTTCGTATAGTTTTGACAGGGTTTGGTTGTTACTCGTTAGTTCGTTTTGGAAGTTTACTTCTTTTGGTATAGCATAATTGAAGCTAATTATTTTGTTGTTAATTTCCATATTACCTTCTCCTAGGTTCAGCTTTGCGTTTAATGGATAGAGTATATTTTGGCCTATGATAGCTTTAAATTGTTTTTGGGAAAAGTCCATTAAGTTCCAAATAACTTTGTGTGAATTTGGGAGTCCACATTTGGTAGGCATTCCAGTTTTAAGTTTCCGTGTAACAAAGGAAGTTCCACCTAGGCCGTTAATTGGAATTGGATTATCTAGTTTAATTCTCTGTATGTTCGGAAAGCTGTAAGCTGGACGTTGAGGCGCCTGTATCTATTAAAGTCCCTACTTTTTCGTCCTCTATGGTCATATCAACTATAGGTAAAGGGTTTTCGAGGCTGGCATGGAAAAATTTGTATGCATGGGCTCAGGTTTTGGATAGTTGCGGTTTTGGCGATAGATATTTGAATTATCTACCTGCATTGGTTCTGCTCGGTTTTGTTCTCTATAGTGGTGGTAATTTTGGTTATTATTGAATGGGGGCCTATTACGATTATTTTGGTTATTTCTGTAATTGTTATATCCGAGTGTGTTTCTGTTAAATGGTCTCCAATTTTGATTGTTTGGATTATTGTTTAACTGACGATTATTAATGTGTCTGCTATTATATTGGTTATAATTTCTGAAATTATTTCGATTATTATTTTTAGGATGTTTCTCGCTATGATAAGCGTCACGATTAGTATTTTGCTGTATTTCTGACAACAGATTGTATGCCTAATCCAAAGTTACAACATTTCGCGTTTCGAGAAGGAATACTTTGTATTCAGGTAATAAGGCCTGTACTTGTTTAGCATCAAGTTTTCGTTTCGCACTGGATTAAACTCACTATGGAGGGCACGTTGGGGGTCTTGTAGGAACTTAGTATTTAAGTTATTTAAAAGGTTATTTAATTTCTGAAAAATGTCATCAATATTCCTACTACTAGGACTCACCCCGTGAATTTTATTTACTATCGAGTTGTATGATTTGAAACTCCACTGCGTTTTGGCGGCCCGAAACTAGTATAAAACTGTTCAACTCGTTGGTACGCAATTTAATCGAATACTGTTCGCCTATCTGGAGCCCACACAGCAAATGTGACATCGTCATGATTTGTAAAAGATTACTCGTCGCAGGAGATTTCTCTGTTGCCTTCTCGGTGTTGGACGCCGAACGCCGGATCTTGTATTTTTCAAGGGAGATCCGTGATTTAGCGCTGTATAAGTAAAGCGCACTTTTATTGAGGGAACAGGGTTATATTGGGGTACCTACCGGCAAGTTAATTGCCACATGTCTGGCGCAGGATTCAAGATCCAAGCTAGCCGATATTTTTACTAACTTTTTGTTTAGCGACTGGTTACGCTATAATTGAGGCGCTTTTAAAGCCAAGTTACGGCTCGAGCGTTTTGCCAAACTACGGCAATAATGAGTTAATTCAAACGAGTCAAAAGTACGCTATGACTATGACTATATTTTCTTTTCTACAATTTCCTTTTATACAATTTTTACAACTTAACATATAATCCCTACTCTAATATTTTATTCTACTTAATACATAATCCCTACTCTAAAACTGGAAGAATTGAATATAGTAAATTCATTCTACCAATCAAAATATCGATCAGCATTTTTCCAGATTACCCAATTTAAAATGCAACACTCATAATAGTCCATGAGTAATGACTACTCAGGTTTCTTCACAAAGGGTATACGTACTTTGTGTGTAAGTATGTCGTACATTGCACCTGCCAATGCTAAGCGCCGCTTAGTCTAGTGCGATCGCGATGGGTTAGTATAAACATTCATTCATGTGTCTATTTTTAGTGACAACATGAATTGGACTTTCGTGTGAGTAGATTATGTGTAATGCAAAACGAGTATGCAAAGTGAGCATTACAAGGTGATCGTAAATTATGCATTTGTATATTCTACGACTGCTCGTTGATTATTGATTTGTGGGTTTAGTTTATAGTAAAATGCTGATTGATTGTGTAGATATCTGTAGATCCACTACACCCTTAACCTTTTGAGGTGAGAGTTTGGGTACAAAATCGAGACTTATTATAGGTATTTTTACATGTCTTATATTATATTTTTATACATTGTTTTTCCCTCTTTTTTTTTGAAAATCTTAAGTCTATTATTGTGTATCCATTTTTTATTATTGTCTATTTCCAATAGTGTATTTACATTATTTTTACTTAGTACTTTAAATGGACCTTTATACGGTTTCTCATGTTTTCTTCTGTTCTCTACTTTTAATAAAACAAGATCGTCTATTTCTATGTTTATTGGTTTTGAATAACATTCTTTATTTGTTCTAATCATTTTAGCTTTTTTAATTAAGTCCTTTGCTTTTGTTAGAGACATTTTTAATCTAATTTTTAATTCATTTCTGTAATTCTCTAAATTGTATATTTCTTCTGAATCGCTTAAAATGTCATTTGGTAAATAGGATAGTTTGCCGAATACCAGTTCGTAAGGTGTATAATTTGTGTCAATATGTGGAGTTGTATTATATGAAAATGTATAGAAAGGTATCCATTCGTCCCAGTTGTTGTTATCAACGAAGGACAGTAAGTATTTGTTTAATACGCGGTGCTTCCTTTCTATTACACCTAACGACTCATGATAGTAAGGGGTTGAAAATATTTGTTTTATATGTAGTAACTTGCATATTTCTTTCATTAGACTGTTTGTAAATTCTGTCCCTAAGTCCGTTTTTAGAATCTTGAAATGACCGTATAATAAGATAAATTTATTTACTATAGCTTTTGCTACTGTGGTAGCATCCTTAGTCTCTATGGGTATGGCAGTTATAAATTTCGTTAATTCGCACTGAATAGTGAGAATGTATCGGTAGTTGTTGGAAATTCTCAACGGGCCAACAATGTCTGCGCTTACAATCTCGAAGCTAGTAGATGGAGTCTCGGTTTTTATCATTTTCTCTTTGGTGTGCTTAGTTATTTTATTCATTTTGCACTTTTCACATTGGTTTATATGTTTTTTGACCATTTTCTTCATATCCTTCCAACACTATCTCTGTTTCAATTTTAACAAAGTTTTATGTACTCCTGTATGTCCTCCATGTGGCGAATTGTGATACTCAATAATTAATTCATTTTGCTTTTTGACGTCTTGAATTCGTATGGGCGGTCTGTATATTAATATTTTTAACTTATAACTTTCTTCCCGTTGCAACGCATTAAATAATTTCTTGAATTCATTTCTCGGTACGTACCTGAATATATCATCATTAGAAGATAAAGAAAGTGCATTTATGCTATTGTTCTTTGAATATATTAACAACTTCTTCATGACAGAAATTAATTTCGTGTATGAATTATCATTGTTGTTATCATGAACTTTCAGCTTATCGTTGAAGGAAACTGGTTTCTCAACAACGCACTACTATAAAATCTTTCTCTTTAGTTATAGATATATCATCTTTCTTGTTTTTCTTGCTAGCTAGCATATAAAATTTCAGTTTCATCGCCCCTTTAATATCTGACAAAGAAATGCAATCAAACGCATGGAGGTGATCAATCTCTTCGTTTTGGTTGCCACTTTGCTTGTCGATTTCTGTATTTTTATTTTCACTTTGTACCTTTTTCGTTTTACTTCTTGTTATCGCCAATAACTTTTTGCTAATATTTTCATCGTTTGTCGGAGGTATCATGGATTTTAGCATTTCAGTGTTCATTTGTATTCTTGACAGCGCATCCGCATTTGTATTTATATTACCCTTTTTGTATATGATCTCGAAATCGTAGTCCGATAGATCTAGACGTATTCTAGTAAGTTTTGAAGATGGATTTTTATGTGTAAACAATGATACCAAAGGTCTGTGGTCTGATACGACTATAAACTTCCGTCCATATAAATATGGCCTAAAAAAGTTTATGCCCCAATGTATCGCCAATAGTTCCTTTTCTATGATAGGTTTATTCAATTCGTGCTTATTTAAGGATTTGCTCGCGGACGAGATTGGTAGATCTGAACCAATTTCTCCTTGTGATAGTATAGCACCTAGTGCAAAATTTAACGCATCTGTAGTAAGTATGAAGGGTTTTTCAAAATCTGGGTATTGAAGTATAGGAGGTGAAATCAGTTTGCATTTTAAAAGTTCGTATGCTTTTTGTTGTTCTTCTTCCCAAACAAACGGTGCTTTTTTCTTTAAAAAAGAGTTCAAACTCTTTGCCGTTTCTGCAAAGTTTGGTATGAAGCGTCGATAATAGTTGCAGAAAGCTACAAATCTTCGCACGTCATCCGCGGTCTTTGGGATGGGATAATTTTTAATTACTTCCATCTGCTGTAATAAGGTGTCCTAAATACACTACTTCTGATTTTAAAAACTTGCATTTATTTGCATTTAACTTCAAATTGTACTTACGAAGTCTCTGTAAAACTGTTCTTAAATTTTCTTTATGATGTTTCATGCTACATCCGAAAACCATGATGTCGTCTACGTATAAGAATGCTGAGTCGCTTAGACCAGTTAAGGCAATAGTGAGCATCCTTTGGAAGCTGTTTGATGATATTTTCAATCCAAAAGGTAATCTTTTGAATTGTTAGTGTCCATCATTGGTGGAAAAAGCGGTTAAAGGTCTTGATTCTTTTTCTAGCTCAATCTGGTGGAACGAACTAGTCATATCCAAGGTTGAAAAGTACTTTGCACACCTAGTTTGTCTAGGACGTCTTCTAACCTTGTTAATGGAAATTTATCGTTCACCAGTTTGTCGTTTAGTTTTCTGAAATCAACGACTATTCTCCACTTCTTGGTGTCATCCGAGCTTTTCTTAGGTACTACTAACAATGGTGAGTTGTACGGGCTTGTGGATTGTTCGATAATATCATTATCTTTTAGTTCCCGTACTTGCCTAAGAATTTCGTCATTCTGAGTTTGTGGTAATCTATAATTTTTTATGTAGACTGGGTTTTCGTCGCAGGTATTCAGTTTTTGTTGGTAGAAATTATTTTTCTTGCAAGCTCTTGTTTGCTTGTTCATCGAGACTGTTGGTATTAATTACGTTTAATAGTTCGTTTAATCGTTTTTTGTCAAATTTCCGAGTTGTCTTTAATACGTCATAATTCCTCAGTGGTTCTACCTCTGTTTGAAAGTTTTTCAGAGTTATGTCATGTTCGTTAGTATTGAGTATTTTCACATGACATATACCTTTCGCTGGAATTATGCATTGCTTAAGAATATCCCTTTTTCGATTTCTTTGTTTAGTATTATGCTGTCTTCTGATCTGTCTACGTCTATGGGTATTATCCTTTCTGTTCTTGCGGGAATTGTTATGTGTGCCATGTTAGCTTTTGTAGTGTACATTGGTAACACTATATCTCTGTCTTGTGTACTGAAGGATATGGTATATGTTTCGTAGTCAATTTTGCACATATATGTACTTGATTAGCATGTCTCGTCCTATAATGCCATCAGTTTGGATAGGGAATTTCTCATCTACCGCATGAAATGTATTTGATATAATGATATCTTCAATGTTGAAATTTAGTTTGATAGTTCCGAGTGACATTGTAGTTTCATTTGTTATGCCCGTGAGTTTGCACCTGTTTTGTGCTTGTATATCATATGAACTTAAATTATTACTTTTGTATATGGAGATGTCGGCTCCAGTATCTATTAATAGTTGTAGATATCTATGTTCATTTTTGTTAAATATTTTTATATAGTTTGTGCTCATACCCGTTATTCTGTATACATTATTTTCTAGAGTGTACTTATTACTGTTTTTTGTTTTGTCTTCAAAAACTATGCTTCTTCCGGGAGGTTGCCTAATTCCTCTCGGGAACTTGTCACGTTTCCCTGGTTGTTTATCAATTTTATCCTTCTAGTATTGTATCTGTTATTATGGATATTGTTATTATATCTTCCTGTATTATTATCAAATTTATTTCTATTAAAATTTCTGGTAGGGTTAGAATTTCTATCATTGTATCTATTATACGCTCTAAAAGAGTTATTATTAAAATTATTGCGTGGTTGATTGTAACTTCCACGATTGTCATTTCTATTTTTATAACCATTGTGGTTATTATGCCTTCTGGTATTAAAATTATTGTACTTGTTATTTTTATTTACGTACATAATTGTTGGTGGTTGAGATTCATTGTTCTCAATTTCAGTGGCCAATGTGATAGCTTCACTGAAAGTCTGTGGTCGTGCTGCGAACACAGTGTTCCTAATTTGATCGTTTAAACCATTCTTGAATATGGTAAGAGCATATGTGTCGTTTATGCTCTGAATTGCTTGTTTAGCAGCTTGGTTTACATCTGCACCTAACGTGCCAATTTGTAATTTGTTTAAATCACTTATTAAAGATAATATTTTGTCTTTGTATGCCGTTATGGGCATGCGTTTCTGGGCTATGCTTGCGAGCTGTGTATGTATTTGGGGTACAATTTTATTATTTTTGTACTTGAGTCGTAGCTCTGTTTCTAAATTATTGATACTAGTAATTGATGAAATGTTTATGCTGTTCTCACATTTGTGTTGAGTTTAATGTGTAGAACTAGATTCAGCAACTCTATTTTACCTTCTGCCGATAATTTTTTCTCTATTAATTTGATTATAGTTAAAAATGTCTCTAGTTCAGAGAACTTCCCATCAAATGTTGGTATGATGTTTATTGCACTTTCTATGTTAAATTCTGCCATTTCTGTGTAGATGATATTATCTTCAATTTTAACTAATATGTTTGCGGCGTTCAGCCGTTGTATCAGGTGTAATTAGGTTTCTACAAACTGATGAAAATGTCGATTTTAGTTATATCTCATTGCCTTCCTTAATGTCGTTAAAAAGGTTTTTTTTACCTACAGTTTCTGCATTGATTGCGTACTCTAATTTCTCTTTAAGAGTTTTGACCGTATAGGTCTTTGTTTTCTTTAAATTTATTAAATTATTTTGTAATTCAGACAATATCTGTTTTATCTTCTCTACCGACATCTGTGTGGACAATTAGAATTACTTTCAGCTAGACATTGTTTCGTCCTAACACGATATTCCTATCTACTATCTTCCTTGCATACCTTTTTTGATTATTATTATAAAGATGTAGGCACGCCATTATTATTAAGAATACAATTGTTGTACTTATTGTTTGTCTGTATTCTATAAAAATATTAGCCTGAGTACTGCAATTATTTCCCATTGTTTAAAGAAGTCATAATATATATATATAATACAATTTAAATATTTATACTATTTTTTTCCTTTAAGGTTGTTTAGCCGCTCCGTAAATTGTCTCCTTTGTTCCTTGGCCGAAATGTGTATTAGCCTGTGGAGTATAGCTTTTTCACGCCTTTCTTTGTATCTGCGTCCTCCACGTTGTCGACGTTTTATTTTATTTATACGTGGCTCATCTAGTCCACTTTGTTTCACGAAGTCCTCTATTTTCCTTGGACGTGGACCAGGTAGCGATGAAGGCTTATATGGTGGAGCTCGTAGATTTGGGCTAAGCTCATACTCCTCGTGTAAGGTTACCACTGGTGTTTTTTGTGCCCGTATAAGACATCTTTCAAATGCCTTGTGGAACTCCTCATCTGTTGTTATGTTGGCTATTTCACCGTCTTCAAGGTCTTCCGTATGTTGTGGTATATCATCCTTCAGATGTTCGAAGTTTACTGGATCGTCGGTTGCAGGATCGTCGGCTGCAGGATCGCCATGTAAAAGATTACTCGTCGCAGGAGATTTCTCTGTTGCCTTCTCGGTGTTGGACGCCGAACGCCGGATCTTGTATTTTTCAAGGGAGATCCGTGATTTAGCGCTGTATAAGTAAAGCGCACTTTTACTGAGGGAACAGGGTTATATTGGGGTACCTACCGGCAAGTTAATTGCCACATGTCTGGCGCAGGATTCAAGATCCAAGCTAGCCGATATTTTTACTAACTTTTTGTTTAGCGACTGGTTACGCTATAATTGAGGCGCTTCTAAAGCCAAGTTACGGCTCGAGCGTTTTGCCAAACTACGGCAATAATGAGTTAATTCAAACGAGTCAAAAGTACGCTATGACTATGACTATATTTTCTTTTCTACAATTTCCTTTTATACAATTTTTACAACTTAACATATAATCCCTACTCTAATATTTTATTCTACTTAATACATAATCCCTACTCTAAAACTGGAAGAATTGAATATAGTAAATTCATTCTACCAATCAAAATATCGATCAGCTTTTTTCCATATGACCCAATTTAACCCTTATGTGAGTGACAAAAAAACAACTTCATCAGAGTGACGAGGTACCCGGGTACCTTCATACAGTTTACTATTATTTTAGTGAAGCTAAGCGGGCGGCCAAAACGGTGGACGGCTGGACTGGGGTACGCGGTTATCGGCGCACAAGTAACACTTATTCAGCGCATCGTGCTTGTTTTTGACACTTGATAGTATACTGTAGCGGCTGGCTAAAAAATGTTGTAAATATTTTCTTAGAATAAGTAAAATTTAAATACGAATGAAATTCTTAGCAGTCATGTACATATTGTAAAAACCTTTCACCATTCCTGTGTGAAATAAAACAATTACCCTGTTATTAGCAAGCGACCGAAAGACAAAACATTCCAACCATTCATAGAACAAGAGTTGGGTGCATTTTTTGGCATTCTAATTTGTAGTGGAGTACATAGATCTAATAGAGATCATTTGACAGAAATGTGGAAACCTCATTATTTACACGTCATAAAGTTTGATAATAATGTGACGCGTCCTGAGCGTTTGTCAGCTGATAAAGCAGCCGCTATACAAAATATTTGGACTATGTTCATTTCAAATTTGAATAAAAATTATAAACCACGTGAAAGTATTACCGTTGACGAACAGCTGTATGGGTACCATGGGCGGACCCAATTTACTCAGTACATGCCATCGAAACCAAAAAATATGGAATAAAAATATTCTGGGCTTGTGATGCAAATAATTCCTACCCCCTAAATGGACAAATATATACTGGACAGTCAATCGATGGCAATCGTCAAACAAATGTCGGAGAACGCACTGTATTAGATCTCGTACCTAAATATAAAACTTCTGGACAGAATGTAACAACAGACAATTTCTTTACGTCTCTTCAACTGGCTCATTCTTTGAATTCGTGGAACATGACACTTGTTGGAACGGTGAGAAAAAATAAACGGTTTCTCTCTATAAACATGCAAGCACACAAGGACAGGGCAATTTATCTTCGAACTTTGCCTTTAGTAAAGTAGCAACTGTGTGCTCTTACGTGCCTAAAAAGAATAAAGCAGTAATCATGCTGTCATCGATGCACATGTTACCAGTTATTGAAAGTAATAAGGAAACTGCTAAGCCTGAAATAATTTTGTATTACAATAAAACCAAAAGCGGAGTGGATAACATGGACAAGCTATCAGGAGAATATACCGTAAAACGCAGGACGAATCGGTGGCCTTTAGCACTTTTTTACAATATCATTGACATTGCAGCGTTGGCAGCATATATTATTTACATGGAGCATAATCCACAATTGGTCTCAAGTGATAAACGTAGAAAGTTCTTGAAATCCTTGAGTCTACAACTATGTCGTCAAAATATAGAGCAACGATCAAAAAAAATTAAGGTGATTTCAAAATTACATGTTAGATCTGAAATGCAGGATGTGCTTGGCCAAGAATTACATTTCTTCCTGATTCCTTCTGGATCTACGACTTATACAAGTCAAACTAGACGAGATTCTACAGGTCGTGTTGCGATTGTTGGAAGCTGCTTCATGTGCAGAGAACTGAAACGCAAGCAAAGAAAAACGCGAAAAGCTTGCACTAACTGCAGAAGACCAGTTTGTGATGAACATACTGTAACTCGTCCAATATGTAACACCTGTTTCGAAAGTTGTTCTAATTCTGTATAAATAAGGAAATAGTATTCTTTATATTATCTAAATAAAACATTTTGATAAATATTTACTACTTCATCAATTTTTAGTATTTCGAATATGAAATTAGAAATATTTTTTTGCAATATCATACAAAACACATAAAGGTACCTGGGTACCTTGTCACTCTATTATGGGTGTTCAAAATGTTTTAACTTCCTCAACATAGTGTGAATGGGTTAACGGGGACAAAACATAAAAATAATATGATTTACAAAAAGTCAAGAGCTCTCACAAAGCTATGTATAATGTGCAAAATATACTTTTTCTTAACATTGAAAATGCAAAAGGTACCCGGGTACCTCGTCACTCACATAAGGGTTAAAATGCAACACTCATAATAGTCCATGAGTAATGACTACTCAGGTTTCTTCACAAAGGGTATACGTACTTTGTGTGTAAGTATGTCGTACATTGCACCTGCCAATGCTAAGCGCCGCTTAGTCTAGTGCGATCGCGATGGGTTAGTATAAACATTCATTCATTTGTCTATTTTTAGTGATAACATGAATTGGACTTTCGTGTGAGTAGATTATGTGTAATGCAAAACGAGTATGCAAAGTGAGCATTACAAGGTGATCGTAAATTATGCATTTGTATATCCTACGACTGCTCGTTGATTATTTATTTGTGGGTTTAGTTTATAGTAAAATGCTGATTGATTGTGTAGATATCTGTAGATCCACTACAGATTGAATCTATCCAGCGCAAGTTTACTCGTACTCTGTTTTATAAATTCAACATTCCTTACGCTCCTTACAATGATCGTCTCAAAAAATTCAATCTAGTCACTCTACAACAACGTAGACTATACTTGGACGAGTCTCTCCTTTGTAAGCTTTTTCTGTATATTCTTGACAGTCCTATCTGCAAAGAGCTTCACTTCCGTCACTTTTCTCGCCCCTGTAGACACTTTACGATTTTTCTCCTCCTAACACCTCCTCTAACTTATATTATAATTCTCCCCTGATCCGTTTGCAACGAAATCATGATCGTATGCAGTTTGGCTCCTTCGGTCATTCTTTTGCGACATATAAGCTTAAGATAAGAAAGTTTATTTTTTCCTCTCAATTATTACTTTCAATTTATATTCTTATGTTTATTCTATTTTACTACTTCAATTATTAATTTAATTTTTTGGATTTATTTTATTCATTAATTTTACTGCTGTTTATAGCTTTAATTTGCTACTATGTAATTGGATCACTCTGTTTAGTAGATGTTGAAACAATAAACAATAAATAATTCGTTGACTCCATAGGTTGATGTGAGGATCGCCTTTACATTTTGCCAGGTTGGTTCAGGAATCTTTTGGATGGTGTTTCGCGCTGGTCCTTGAAGCTTGTTCACGATGAGCCGGAAAAGGTACGTCCTTTGATCTACTGGTTGCGACAATTCCAGGATGATGTTCGCTTCGTCCATCCAAGCGTTCAGTGCGTACTCCTTATTGTTTCCTGTGTACATCGGTAGTCATCTTGTTTCTTTTAGATGGTCTTCGAACCTCATTTCCAAGGGGACTACTGGTTCAGGTATTTGTTGGTCGTTTTGCTCCGCCATTATGGTGTCTGGTTCCTTTTACTGGGATGCAACAGTTTTCACCTTTCACTTTTGTTTTGTTATTTGGTTTTTAAAACAGGATCCCTTGCAGCCTCTCAAGGAACTTGCGGGATCGTAAAGGCTTTTGATCTCCTGTTAGATACCATTAACACTTCGTTAATGTTTTTTTATAAGTTTTATATTTATTTCGCGATTTATCAATTTATATCCGATTCTTTCCGTACCGGTATTTTCGATAAATCTGCTTCTTGTACAAATGTACTTAGTGAAGCCGCGTTACGCATTAGTTCGTTCTAATTTAGAGATTTCCTCCCTTTTTAGAATAACGACTGCGCCAGTTATGTTGGGGCTATTTCCTTCCTCCAAAAAAATTAAATTGTTCCTTACGCGGAACTTGAAAAATAACACACAAAAGTATCTATTTAAATGACGTTTATTAAACTCGACCAAACCGAAGTGACACTGAACTACAATTCTCTCGCTCGGGATGCAAGTTCGTTCTTATATACTAAAAAGATGCCTATGCTGGATTGATAACAGGTCTTTGTTATGCTGACTTTAGATTCCCACGATCGGCTTATCTCCGATATTGAATTTGGTCCACAGGCTGTTTTGTCTGTGCGTATTTTAATTAAGTTTCGTTTAAGCAACATTGTATCTTGTGCAACATTGTATCTTATGCTTCGGATAAAGACATAGAGAATTTAGTGGTAATTAGGGTATCTTTACTATGTGTAACTCGCGCGCCTTTTGAAAACTTTTACACGTGTGAAAATTAAGTGAGTGCTAAAGTGAAATCCACGTGAAAATCAAGCATGGTTCAATTGGTGTGCATAGTAAAAAGCTCTAGGCCTCGTGATAATCAAGCAAGGTGTAATCGGCATGTTTTGTGTGGCAAGACTAGGGCTTCCAATCCCGCGGCCTGTCTTCAAGCTCGGTATAAGCGGGACTGAAAAATTCCAGTCCCGCGAGACCTCGGTATTTGCGGGATCTCGCGTATTGAAATTAATATTTATCTATGTTAAATGAAACTATAAAATAATTATAATATATTTACTTTTATTTTAATTTCATTATTATTATGACATCAAGTTAACATATAGATAGCTTACAGACATCAAATTAATGTAATCTAATAGAAGAGATTAATCAAAAACTCAATTAGTTTCATGCGTCAGGAACATGTGATTGAAAATATTTGCGAAGAAAACAGCATCCGCCAATCTACTACGTATCTTAGAATCAATATATCCAGCAGAAGAAAATGCCCTTTCAGCCTTCACACTTGTAGGTGGTATCCCTTTTAAAGCTTTATATGTAGGTGTAAGATATTTCCCCATTGAACCCCCGGATTCATAGAGGGTCATTTCTTTTTTTATAATAAATTCTAGTGAATTAGCACTTCTAGATGGTGATGGGCAAACTATATTAGATGCTGACGATATAGTTAACTCCAGCTCCTGCTGCAATTTAAGTTCAGACGGCAAAACAACTTCATTGCTGTTGTTAGTTCCAATTCCAACAGTAACCAAAACAGCAAGAGGTAAATCGTCATTTTTGTCATCATCTTGTCCTGAACTTGAAACACTGAACTGCATCTCGCAAGTCTGAAGAAGTGACGAACACCGTTAAAGGCAATCCATATTTCGCAGCCATACGAGCAACTCTTTCTTCCATTGAACTTTCGTTATTTTCAATCGGAAAGTGGTCGGTAATCTTCATTCTCTTTGATGTTGAAATCGAAACAGAAGGTAGTCCTAGAGTTAAGATACTAAAGGAAGAACTTGTGCTGAAACTTGATGACGACGACGAATTTTCTGTCATCCTTTTGCTCAAATTCTCAATACCATGCTTTTACTTCAAATGCACGTGTAATCCTTTAGTCGACCTAGCAGTAGTTTTGATAATACACTTGCACAATTTACATTTTGCGGTTAAACCGTCTTCAGCTTTGAGAAGGTGCTCCCAAACAATAGAATTATTTGAAAAAGTGCTATAACGCATTGCACTTTACATTTTAAACTTTATAATATGATATTTCACGCAGCTAACGAAAGTAATCTTGAAATTGAATTCTCACGTCACGTGTGCACTGTGCAGTATGGCCCACCACGGCGCACGCTATACCAACGTGTGTAGACGACCGCACTCAAGAATAGTCAGTTGTATGGTTGGCTGTAGACCCGCAAAATCCCGCGGGATCCCGCTATCATAACCCCGCATAACGCAGAACTGCAAAATGATGCGGGATCTCAGAATACCGAGATCTCGCAATACCGGGATTGGAAGCCCTAGGCAAGACTCCATAGTAGAGGACTTGGAGAAAAAAGCCACCACAATTAGCGGAACAGCGGTCAACACCCAACAAACCTGGAACAAACACTACCGGATGTTGTAAAAAGTTTAAGAAATTTTCAGGTGACCCAAGTGAATACGAACTATATTCACTTGGGTCACCTGAAAATTTAAAAAGGCTAAGTGTTGAGAGAATACTCCATATTTACAAATACCTAAGAAGTATCCCTAATTACTATGATATTCTTTTTGTTAGACGAAGTAAAATAATAGGACAGTCAGACATTGTTCTTGAGACCTACAACACCCCTTGAAATGGAAAAATTGCCAAGTGCCTCATTATGCATTACGCAGACAAGCGTGACCTGGAAACGCTTAAATATCAGTTAACTACAGTTGTTCCAGGAGCAGAAATAGTTCATGAGTTGTATCAAAATGTTTATCACCATCTATCCCTAATTTTGAACAAGTTGTTCGCTATGGAGTTAGGGTACAAATCGGTGAGTAGTTTAACGCAACTTTACCAGCCTTAAATACATTCATAAGAGGTTTTTGGGGTAAATTATCACGCCTTTCACGTATCAGAGAGCCAGGAAGCCTCCCGCAGGCTTTGTATTTATGTCTTAAGTAAAAAAACGTAAATTATCGAACACAACATGCTCACAACTCGTCGTATAAATGATTTGAAACTGAAAATTTTAGTAAACCTTTCAAGCTGACCACTGATGCTTGGAACTTTTGCAATTGGCGCTGAATTGTCTCAAGACAACAAACAAATATCCTTTTTGTTGCGTACTCTCAACAAAACCGAAGAGAACTACGGAACTATCGACAAGGAAATGCTCGCGATCATGTCAGCACTTGAGGCATTACGAAACTTCCTCTACAGTTCGAAAAAGGTGAACATTTTCACAGATCACCAGCTTTTCACATATGTGGTAAGTAACAGAAACAACAACTCTTAGATGAAGCGCTGGCAAGCTGTTTTAAAGAAATATAATTATTTACTGAAATAGAAGCCAGATAAAGCGATTCATTCTCCAGCCCTCCAAAGTTTTCACAGATAAACTCATTCAATCACACAGAGCACAGCACCAAAAGCTCAGCACAAGACTTTATTCCTTCTATCGAAATGTTAATCAACTTCTTTAGCAAGTTGTTCTAAAATTAGGAGACTAAAATACCATGTCTTTTCAAGCACTACACCAGGCACATCATCATACTGCAAAATTTAACAGAGCAAGATATAGTGCAAATTTTCAAATGCCGAGAATCAATCACGGATTACTCACAGATAAGGTTACTTTCGCCCTTATCGAGAGAGTCTAACATTTTCATATATAGTCAAGGTTACCGTAAATATGGTTGAAGTTATCTCCAACACCGTGAAACAAGAGAAAAGAATACTTCAAATACACAAAAGGGTCCATAGGAACGCCGGAGAGAATTGTCTCCAATTATTGGAAAGATTTTATTCCCCTCAAATGTCATCGAAAAAAAAAGAAAAATGTGGTCTAAGTGTGACCCTTGAGGCCCGCAAGACTAACTTCCTAATGGAGTCGATAAAAAAGGTATAATTTGTTTTTATTATTAATTAATATTATTGACAATTACTATGAGTAAACATTATTATTCTAAATTATTATAATTACTTTTATTATTTTTATTATTATTTTTTCTAGCGGGAGAGGAAAACGCCGTCGTCCTGTTCCAAAGCCTCGATATCCTCGTCATTCTCTTTGTCCTCCTCCTTTTCTCTATCTCAGCTCCGGAATCCACAGCCATTATTGAGTATATTTAATTATTATTTACAATAATCATTCGTTATTAAGAATACTGAATTATTATAATTGACTTTATATTTACATATTTACTTGAATTTATATACAAAATATCAAATTATATGTAATAATATTTGATTGTTATTAACAATATTATATATAAAATTACTTATAACAATATCCAATGTTAACTGCATTAGCGTCTCTCCTCTCATTCTCCCAAACCTGATAATATAAGTTTGGGATTTAAAAAATAATCTTGATTTATTTTTCAAATTACATTTTTCACAAATTTGATCACAATTTTGCTCAAAAAACAATAATAATAATATAACTATGAAGGTATTTGGGATCTGCACGAATTAAAAGTGCTTTTCAATAGTTTAAAATTTAAGTAATTTTTTGACTTTTTAAGTTTTTTCATCCTAAATAAAAAACGGCTAAACCGATTTTTCAGAAAACTCATTAAATTTTAAGTTACGTAATTACGCGTCGAATGAAACCAGTCCCACGTCAATGTGATCTTTGGTTCTGGAGGTAATCGAGACGGAAAATAATTCCGAACGCACATACGCACATACGTCCATACACACTCACAGACATCTTTCTAAAAACGATGGATTTGGATTCCAGAGACCTTAAAACGTGGAGATATGTCAAAATTTGGGATTCGCGAAATCAACCCCTTTACAATAACTTCCCACTGGGAAGTTGCGTTGCACCATATGCAGAGAGTGCAAATATGACAGACACCCAAATAAGTCTGTTGTTAACACAACTCTTATTCCAAGATATCCAGGGAACATTTATTTGCTACAGAAAAACATCGCGGTCTGTCTGTAATCGACAAATTCTCTAATTTTGATTCAGTCAAACAGAATTCCTTCGTAATCCGTGTGGGTTATCAAGCGTCCCTCACAGTATTTTTTTATTTCTGTGCTGCGAAAAACTTAATAGTCGACAAATAAGGAGCCCCACACTTTCCCACTTTAAGCTGAATGATGGAAGTTGAGCTTAAAATCAAAACTTTCTAGACACCACCCTTTCTCTTATAGGGTGAAGTAAACGGTCAAGTCGAATGGTCACACTCGACATTAACGGAAACGATGAGGTATCTTAAAAGAAAAGAGTCCTCTTTCACATTCGACGAATTGCTAGAAAGATGAGTTAATGAATACAATCATTCAATCCACTCAGTCACTCGAAAAAAAAACAATAAATTGAATCTTTGGACGCTTCTCTCATGCCTTTTCCGAAGAGCTTGAAAACGTTTGGTTGAAAAATTCTGAATAACTTATAACCAAACAAAGTCTGAATCAAAAGTTTCACAATAAAACTAGACAGCGAATAGTTTCTTAGGCAAAACAAGCGAAAAGGATCAAAACTTACACCTCGTCAGAAAACTATCAGAGAAAACGGACATACCACCATACTAGCAGCATCCGATATAATAGTTCATAAAGACAAAATCCGTAATCAATTGTTTCAGATGCATTTTCATGCTGGTCTGTACGATAGTAAAAATCTTGGACTTCACAAAATCGCAAGTAGTGACCCTCAATTTGGTTCAGGCAAGAATTCGGAGTGGAAACGTTAAGCTGATACACAATATCGATTTGAACCAGTATGAGCCCTTCATATCGCAAACACATACCTTCCTAAATTTGGCTATAATGCAGCATCACCCCCTCGCGAGATGAAGTGTAGCAAATAGAAACCCTCGTTCGTTATCTCAATGCTCGCGAAGTAAAAAGATCACAAACGTTCATATACCAATGGTCACGAACAAATTGTATCAAACGCTGCTCATAAAACTAGCAAAAAAGAGAAATTTATTTATCGAGATTCAATTTAGGAAAAAAGATTAAATATCAAAACGAAATTTTCGGAAGTGTAAAGGATTGCATAATTTATAATCATTTCTCTGTTTGTAAAGATTCCAATGTACTAGACATAAGCTAAGTTTTCTAATCTGATGAAAAGCGTCAGTTGTAATAAAATCAGCAATCAGAAAATTCAAACCATTGATGACGTCGTTCTTGGAGTTTTATTCCTAAATAACGTTAGTTTCCTCGAAACAGATGGATCCACTCGTCTCATTTTTGGTTAAACTTCACAATGCTACCATAAAGGCAAACAAAAGGACATACTTCGAGAATCTGCAATACCAGTTCTGCCATCAATTTTGCAAACATCCCAGGATGGCGATAAATTTAAACCATTGTTGCGGGAAGCTATGACTGCTCTTCACATAAACAACACCAAAAGAATTAGTCTTCTACAAACTGAGAGGAATATCCACCAACTATCGACTCGCCAGTCTCTTACTCCTAATTTTTTGAAGAAAAATATTAAAATCTATTCCTCTACTACCCAGACTCCAAAAGAAGCAAAGAAGCCGATTCCAGAAGAAGTTAAGTGAACAGCATGCATCAGTCCAGCTAAAACTTACAGCACGCCTCAGCTATGATTCAACAACTTAGCATATTTCTGATGATAGAGGGTCATCGTTTCAAAGGGGAAGAGTTAAGACGACACTTGCCTGGAATACTACATAGCTGCATTTTTACACGCCTCACCTGAAGAAATTGACCAGACGCGCAATCAGCACAATAAACTAATTAATAGAATATGTTCACCTTAAACTAAGCCTTTTTGTAATTTCAATTTCACAAAATAAAGATGTAAGACCAGAAGTCTTCCCATTTTTGGAAAATAACCAAGAACCTTTTTGAATTAACTGAGACAATACATGATGGCTTGTCAGTACTGTATCTTAACACTCAAAGTGCGAACAGGGCTTTCAAAATGTACTAAGTTTTAAGAAAGCGTACCAGGCAGAAAAAAATATCATTGTGCAACCGAAGATGCAAGTGTAGTACGCTGTTCAAGGTTAGTTAAATTGCTAGTCCATTTAGCAGAGCATTTCTTGGAAACACCCTCCTGAAAAATGTCGTGTATCCAATAAGGAAAATAATGGCTCCAGTGGAATTTTTTTGAAATGTAAAAATTTCGCTTAGATCATAGCATAGAACATAGCATAAAGAATATATAGCACGTTGTGTACAATTATGCACAATATTATTGTTCTGCTTTACATTGGCATACATGTTATTTGCGCACTAGTTCGGTCACTGCGTATATACGTACCCGAATGGCTGTCACACTATTGCGGCTTCGCCACAATACAGCTGCTCAATTCCACATGGAGAAATTTCGCTGCGTCTTTTCGGTCTGTCCCGCGCGGGCTTAGAAACGAACACCAAAGTGCTCTCTCTGAAAGAAGGGTAATTTTTGCATCTTTTGTTTCATGTTTTTTTGACAGCTTGGAGTGTCCATGCTAATATCCTTTTTGCTATGGCATATCATGTTTCATGTTTATTTTGGCAGTTCAGAGTGCCCATGCTATGAATTCTATGGAAAAATCTACAGGTGTTTTCAAATTTTAGCAACATTTAAGTCTCTATGTTTGTAATGATTATACCAGGGTTGTGGAGACAACATGAAATCTTAACAACTTTTATGGCTCAAATTTTGTAGATTTGGAATCCAGCACTCATAGATGATTCAACTGGAAAAGAAAGGAATAATTTTGACACAAATTTAAACATTTAATGTGAAGATCGTCGTCAGGATGTTAGTGTTTTTAATCGCCTCATGTGCATATGATACCCTAAAATGCAGTTTCGGCACGAGGACCCCAACGATATTGAGCATTACACCGTGATGCAGAAAACTATTTTTTAGAACTGCTTTATGGTAAGCAAACATGGCAAATTTACCTTATTGACTTTTTCATCATCAGTAATAATCTATATCAATTCATTTAAAAAAATGCAACGAAATAATGAAGCACCTAAATTAAGAAGCAACTGGCTCACATTTGTGTTGCATTGAATTGATATTGATAGTCAAGTAATTCGTTGAGTGTTTGTTACTGAACTAAAAATTGAGTGGTGTAAACGTATCCACAGGGATGTAGGGTAGATCGCCTCCTCGTGGTGCATCCCGGATAACGCTAAATGATCTACCATGGCACAACCTCGAATGTTTTTGGACTACTCCTTCGTCTAAACGACTCGATCTTATGCTTTGGGCTGGTAGTGGTGGTATTCTGTCACCTGAGTACGCAAGAGTGATATCTTGCGGAAATGGCTTTCAGGCTAATGCCACTGCTGCCTCCGTCCCAGTAAAACCCTGGCAGGCCTCGCGGTACGTTCAAAACTCGTCGCCACTAGTCTGGCCGTGCAGGTTCAGTTGAGTTCAGACTCCTGATTAATCCCCGGCCCGGCTCTGAGCACATATCTTCATAAGGGAATGCGCCAACCCTCGCATGGCCTCCCTGCTTCGGCATAGACAACCATGGGGTTTCAGGAAAACTGCACAACGAGTGGAGATAGCGGCTGCGAGGGGGGACCTAACTGCAATGAATACAGAAAAATCTACCAAGGAAGTTCCACTCAACCCGGAAGGGAAGTGGACAAAGGTAACGCGTCCTTCTGGTGGGAAGTAGACCGTGACGTCCAATTGGACTGCAACCAGCCTACCCCCCACTCCTTCGAGGGGTTCATGCACCAAAGCAGCTATGCCAGGGACAAGCACCTCTTCAGGTAAGCCAATTGGCGCCAGCGGCAGCACCAAGGCAACGGCGAATAAGCCGTCCCGTACGGTTACCGCTGCGCCCTCCAGCACCGCCTCTTCTTCAGGTGTCAAAAAGCAGAAAAAATCCACTGTTATGGCTTACAGGCACAAAAGATCTGCCTTCAAAGTCCTGAAAAGGCTGAAAGATTTACCCCCTGAGGGGCTTTCCCACAAGGATAAAATCTCCCTTGAATGGGCAACAACAACAGTAGACGCTCATAAAGCCTCTCTGGCAAAGCAAGGGGCTGCTCACAAATATGCAGGTCTAATGAGGCAGCCCCAAATCAACCGAGTGCCCAACTGCAGGTCACCAAAAGACCAAAATTGGTCGCGCCCAATCCTGTCAAAGGCAGGAGTTTTAGCGAAGTGGCTAAGGGCAGCCTGGTATGGGCTGTCATCGACAGGAGTAGCAGCGATGGAACCATCTCACCGTCAAACTGGATGATGGTAGAAATCGCTCTTCTTCAGGTGTACAAACCCATTCTGGAGGCAAACCCAGGCCCTCCACCTAATTGCCGTGATGCTGGTTGGTACCAGAGTCACGTTAAGCTTATAGCCTGCACGGATCAACGCTCAGCGGATCTATATAAGCGGGCTATTAGCAGACTGGGAGAAGTCTGGCCCGGAGCAAAGCTAGAAGCTGTCTCCAGGGAATCGGCCTCGATCCAGGGCATGGATACCGGCGGAGCCATCCACACCGGAGGAAATTGTTGAGCTTATCAAGCTCAGCAATGCTGATCTTCCGGTGGACAACTGAATGGTAGCCAAGGTTAGCGAGCCCAGCAATGGATAGCGAGAGGCCCTCATAATCCTTAACGAGGAGACGTTAGCTTCATTGGAGTCGAAAGGCTGGGTGATAAGCTACGGTTTCTCGGCTATCATCCTGCGAGTATATCGCAAGGACCGTACTTGGAAGGCAGTACGGGAACCGAGCAAAGAGAGTGGAAGTGAGGTGACTGTAGAAGCATCAGTAGACCCGACCGTGAACTTCTCTGAGTCAGATCTTCTCTCCGATGACGGAAGAAGCACCACCTCCACCACGGAGTTGGCTGGGGACCATCTCCAAACCCTCGACCTGGTCGAGGAGGAGATGTCCTTATCTGACGAGGAGGCGGACAAAACATTGTATCGTGATGCTGAGGTTTCTACAGATAAACCTCCATCATTCTAAGGCGGCATCCGCCGCACTGCTCCTCCACCTGGCCCAAAAAGGAGAGGAGCTAATACTGGCCCAGGAACCTTGGGTTGTAGGCAACCAGGTCTGCGGGCTCAATACGAAAGGATACAAAACAGTATCCCTCTACACAGCAGGTAAACCGAGAACTTGCATAATAATCAAGGAAGGCTTGAAGTTTCTAACCTTGTACAATTTCAGTGACCAGGACACCATTGCCATAGCAGTGGAAAAGCAGTCCAAACCACTTTGGGCTGTCTCCTGCTATATGGCACACGATGTTCTGCCACCTCCCATTAACCTGCAGAGGATCGTCACAGAAGCCACTGCACGGGGCATCCAGCTAGTTATCGGCGCGGACGCCAATGCCCATCACCGCATTTGGGGTAGCACCGATACGAATAAAAGGGGTGAGTCACTCTTTGAATTTATTTTAACGCATGACTTAGCCCTATCTAACAAAGATGAGGATCCTACTTTCATTACGGCAAGCCGTAGGGAAGTTCTGGATATCACTCTAACGAACGAGCACTCGCACCACGCTATCAAAGAGTGGCATGTATCACAAGAGTGCTCGTTCTCCTATCATTTATATATAATGTTCGATGTGGCTTTTGACCCTCCCAAAAATCCAACTTTCATTAACAAAAGGAGGATGGATTGGGTCAAGTACCAATCAGTATTCGAGTCTGCCCTAGAAGGTGGACCTCCGAAGATTGAAGACATAGGTTGCCTGGAGGAAGCCGTTGGGACCCTTACATCGGCCTTCAACGGAGCAGCAAGATCTGCATGTAGTCCAACGAAGCCTAGGGAGAAGTTTAAGCCCCCCTGGTGGAATAGTGAAATTGCGGAGCTGAGGAAGGAATGTAGGAGGTTCTTTTGATCAGGCTAAAGTATCCAATGACTGGTCTTCTTATAAACTAAAACTGAAAGAGTTTAAAAGCTCCATCAGAAAAGCAAAACGCACCTCGTGGAGAAGTTTCTGTGCAGAAATAGAACACTCCAAGGATGTCAGTCGTCTGCGAAAAGTTATTACGACCACCCCCTTATTTTTGGGGTCTATCAAGGACGCGAATGGGACCTGGACCAAATCCACCTCCGAGACGCTAGCCATTCTCATGGACACGCACTTCCCGGGCAGTGAGGATGCGGCTGATGAAACTGATTCACATACGGCCCCGAACTGCCTGTCAGCTGCTGTGCCTGTAGATGACAGGCTCCGACGCTGGGCAATCAGCTCATTTCAACCATTTAAATCCCCTGGAATGGACAACATCTCACCTGTTGAGATCGAGCAGGGAATCAATACAGCGCTACCGTGGCTCAAAGCCATCTTTAAGGCGTGTCTACGGATGGCTTATATTCCACAGCGGTGGAAAGAAGCTAAAATAGTCTTCATACCCAAAGCGGGCAAGACATCCCATTCCTCACCTAAGGACTATAGACCTATCAGCCTAACCTCTTTTCTGCTGAAAACTCTGGAACGGCTGATAGAGATTCATTTGAGGGCTACCCTGCAACCACTCTCTAATGCGCAGCACGCATACACAAAAGGGAGATCGGTTGAAACAGCTCTTCACTCGCTCACCAGCTACATCGAAAAATCGCGTCAAAGAATATACGCAGGCGGTTTTTCTAGACATCGAAGGTGCATTCAACTACGTCAGCCACAAGGCTATTGAGAAGGCACTCGAGAATAATAATGTGGATGATAACCTGATTAGGTTCATCGTGCAACTACTAAGCAGCAGGAGCATCAACTCCTCACTAGGAGACAGCATCCTAAAAAGGCGGACGTGCAGAGGCACCCCGCAAGGTGGGGTGCTATCACCCCTTCTATGGAACTTAGTGGTGGGCAAACTCCTGTCAACAATAGAAACGACTGGCTGCAAAGTCGTAGCCTACGCCGACGATGTTGCAATAGCAATATCGGGCAAATTCGTCAACACACTATCTGAAAGACTAAACTTAGCCCTAGGTATTCTCACCAAATTGAGCAAAGAGTGCGGTCTAATGATAAATTCGCAGAAAACGGAACTTGTGCTCTTCACGAGAAGATACAAAATTCCACGATTTGTTCCACCTAAACTTGATGAGACAAGTCTTAATCCATCTCATCAGGTCAAATATTTAGGTCTGATTTTAGACTCCAAGCTCGCATGGAAAGCAAACATAGCAGAAAGAGCGCGTAAAGCGGCATGCGCAATCTACTGCTGCAAAAAAACTATTGGGAAAAGATGGAGACTGAAACCCAAAACTTTATCATGGCTCTATACAGCGATAGTGGAACCAATCCTTCTGTATGGCGTGGTTATTTGGTGGCCAGCGATGGCAAAAACATCAAACGCGAACCTGGTTAACAGGGTCAGGAGGACTGCAGCTATTACAATCACCGGGGCTATGCGCACTAGCCCGACAAAGGCATTGTTTATGCTATTAAATTGGCTCCCGACGGAGCTTCTAATGAAACAGCAGGCCAAGTGCTCTGCTATTCGATTGAAAGCTCTAAATCTCTGGCGTGATGGGAATATTGGCCACTCCACCATATTACGGAGGGATGGACCAACGCCAGAGAAAGTAGACCTCACTCCTCCGATTCCCTGCTTCCACCACAGTTTCAAGTCCGTCATCCCTAGCAGAGATGGCTGGATCATGGAAGGAAATAGGATACAGGAATCGGTCGACATATACACTGATGAATCAAAAATGGAGGGAAGAGTTGGCTGTGGCGTGTTTTCAGAACAGCTAGGCCTGAAACTATCCTTCCGATTACCAGACTACTGCAGCGTCTTTCAGGCAGAGGTCATTGCGATTTATAAGGCAGTTGACTGGCTGAGAAGTCAGAAAATTTCCATAAGAAATTTAAACATCTTTTCTGACAGTCAAGCTGCTATCCAATCATTATCCAACCTCATCCAAAATTGTAATGGAATGTCGCACACTACTGAACGCGATGTCGCTTCACTGTGAAGTGATTCTTCGCTGGGTGCCGGGTCACAGTGATATACCTGGGAACTGCTGGAAGAAACCTGCAGGACAACCAGGCAAACTTGGCACACACTAAGCTCAAAGCGCACCAAGCAGCTCCTCAACACGAGCCGTGAAACACTAAGTTTCATCGTATCCGTGCTGACGGGGCATTGTCTCATTGGCAGACACGCAGAAAGACTGGGTGCCCCTTTCCACGATTTCTGCCGCAGCTTCAGATCGGAGAAGGAGGAGGAAACGATCCAACACTTTCTGTGTGAATGCCCAGCACTATGCAAGAAACGCATGCAAACTTTAGGCTCACCTTTCCTAGACAGCCTCACGGAAGTAGCCAGTTTGAATATTAGCTGCGTAGCCGGCTTCATATGAGAATCTAAATGGTTCTCGTCACCCAACAGGTTTTAGTGCCACACCCTATTGAAATGTGGTATCACAATGGGCCTATCATGGCCTTAGTGAGGCGCCTTTTGACAAAGGGGGCTGCCACTACAACCAACCAACCAACCAACCAAACGTATCCACGTATTTCATCCGAAAAATTTAATGTAATTGGTATTTTTTTTTCCTTTTTGATTTCCTTCGCAACATGAAGAAGAAGTGACTTCCGAAAGAAGTCTGGTCTTCTTTTCCACTTCCGTAGCACTCACGACCCGGTGAGCTAGTCATGGTAATCTGAACCTTTAACCAGGATCGCCACTATGCTGTCTACTTATATTATCTTCTTTTTGCTGTGGTGGTGACCTTTTACCAGTCATCTGAGTTCCGATCATATTTCTTTTTGGTGCACTGAAAATGGTGAGGCCTGAGGATGGCAATGATCATCTGATGCTGGTGACTAGTCGAAGAGCACTCAAATGATTGAGGTCCTCAGCTGTTTCTTTGTGAAGAAGGCCAGCGTCAACGATAACATGGCGTCGAAATCCCTCATTGCTCAATAAGTATCTGAATGAATGCTCCCTTTCACAATCAAACCGTCACCACATAGTCATCAACAACAGAAATTTGACTACTGGCGAGATAGAAAACTATCTTTCAAAGTATGACAAAATGACGTTCGCCTTCGGATAACGGGAGGTCCTGAAGATTAAGCTTCGAAAGAACATGGAAAGATACGATATTCAGTCATCAAACGGCTGAAAAGTTGAAAATAATTTTTCAATGTCGATGTTATTCCAACATGTTTGTTTCGATCGATTTCTACTCCATTCAGTTCATATCTAATTTCATCAAATAGAAAAGCTATGCTATTATTCGTCAGTTTAGCTGTTTTTGTTCCATCTGTTTTAGTTAAGGCACCTTCAATGTAGATGAAACTTTGGCTTGGTAAAATACACAAATCTTGTTGTTGCAGGGGTATTCTGATTTCATCACTGCAGTTGTATGATGATAAGAATGGAGAGTAGCTATGATATTCAATTTTTGATATACTATTTTCATAACTGACTTTACGTGTGACGTTCAGGATCTCACTCATTTTTTCAACATGAACCCCAATAACTTCAAGGACTGCATCTAGAATTTGGAATTTTCAGGAAACCTACAAATACACAGCGAACGATCACCATAGATTCGAATCACACATATCAGCACCAAATGGCGAGCTATCACTCGATGGTACACAGATTAATTACAACACCGTTGAACCACGAAAAGTTTAGCAAAGAACGAGAATATATTAAGACAACGGCAAAGATAAATGGCTACCCAGTGAAAATAGTTGACCAGTTAATCCGCAAGAAAGTGAAACGACAGCAGAAGGAAGAATTAACAACTTTCTACACGCAAAACAAAAAACTGGACCTGATCAGAAGAATATCTATTCCGCACTCAAGATTAACAAAAAAAATTAAGAAGATGTTCAAATCTCAGGAAATTCAGGTCGTCACACATAGTAGAAACTACCAAATAAAAACCTTGCTGGGATCATCCAAAGATAAGAAATCAAAGGAAGAAGTCAGCGGTATATACAAAATTTGTTGTCCACAATGCCCACAGGTTTACATAGGCCAGACAAAGCGGTTAATAATAACAAGATTCAAGGAGCACCTGAAGGAAGCTGAAGCCGCAACCAAAAATAGGAAAAAAATCAGCAGCATCAAGTCATCGGTGGCAAGACATATACTAGAAGAAAAACATAGTATAAGTGATGAGAACCTGGAGCTAGTCAAAGAAGTTAGAGCAGCATACAAATTGGACGCCTACGAGAGTCTCATCATATCAAGACAACCCCCGGATACTCGATTGAACACTGATTTAGGGAATAACCATTCACCCCTCATGACTGCAATTAGTTGTAAGATATAATTAAAAAGGTAATTAGAGTAGGGTTTTCCTTGCTTTGAATAAACTGTAAAATTAGCAGGTATATAAGAAGATCAGATTCCAAAAACTAATCAGCTCTTAAAATTGCAAAGACGCTTCGATTGACACCTTAACCAAGTCGATCGGACTTTGACGTGAGTTATGCTCGTAGAAAAAACTGTCCACGAACGTACAGACGTACGTACGTACACACACACACATACGTCTCCCTTTCTAAAAACACTTTATATATACTCTATAGACCTCAAAACGTAAAGAAAAGTTGAAAATTTCAATTTCGATTTTCGAGGCGATTACAAGAACTTCCCATATACTGGGAAGTTAACAATACAAAATAGTAAAAAACGAATGTAATCAAATAATCAAAGAAGCAAAGCAAAACTATTATACCATAAAGCTTGAGCAAAACTTAAAAAACCATAGCAAGTTCTGGAATCTAGTTGACGGTGTTCTAGGGAAAGGCGAAAAAGTAAGACACACAATATCGAAAACTATCCTTCTCGAACAAGATGATCAGTGAACCGAAGGAAACCGCCAACTGCCTTAATCACCATTTCTCAAAAGTAGGTCATGAAATAGTAACGAAATTGCCTACGATGCGGATATCATCGTCCCGAAACACATCCCCAGTCTCTATCTTTCATTTAAGAACCACCAATAAAAGCGAAATAATTGAAACTATTAATTATCTACGAAACCATACTGCACCAGGTCCGATTTTTAAAGGGGGTGATGAAACTGATCCAAACAATGACAGACCAATCTCACTCTTGAATTCCTTAAGTAAAATCCTCAAAAAAATTGAAGATTCTCGAATCAAAGAATTCTTATTGCAAAACGAAATCTTGGATAGAAACCAGTACGGATTCCAGGCGGGCAAAGGTACAACAGACGCATTCCTGATGTAATTAGATTTGTAAATGAATACTTCGATAAGGGCCACTACGTTGCAGCAGTTTTCGTGAACCTAAAGAAAGCCTTCGGCACAGTTACACATGAAACTTTAATCAACAGGCTCGGTGAATATAGAATTATTGAAAAAGCAAATAAATTAATACGCAGTTACTTGACGAATAGATCTCAAAACACACTAATTGGAGGTGTCAAAGGCAAAACTGCTGAAATTAGCATAGGTGTTCCGCAGGTCTCGATCCTAGGACCAACGCTATTTCTACTTTATATCAACTCCATAAAAAAAGCAGACCTTGTTGCAAAAGTGGTTATGTACGCATATGACACTGTGCTCGTATACTCAGGTAAAACTAATCTCGAAATAGAACAAAAAGTAAATAATGACCTGGACAAGTATTGATATTGGCTTCTACAAAGCAGATTGGCAAGAAACACGGGGAAAGCAAAATATAATATTTTCAAACAAAAGAATAAGACTGACATACAACCACACGTAAAAATCAATGACACAAGCCTCCAGAGAGTAGAACAAATAAAATATCTAGGACTTCTAATAGACGAGAAACTAACATGAACTCCACACATAAATGATCTAAAGAAAAAACTGGTTGTCTTGATTGGTCTTTTACGTCGCTTCTACTTCTTTCGAAAGAAAAATAAATCCAAATTATGTATGCGCATCTACTTCCCAAAATTTCCTACGGCATCTTGAATTGAAGCCAAAATTCTAAAGGTAACCTCATGATCATCTCCAGATTAGTAACGAAGGCGTATAAAACCATTTACAATCTCCATATGTCAACTCCAACGAGCGAAGTTTACAAAACAGCCCAAGAATTGAATTTGCAAGGCATAATTTTCATGGAAAGAGCTAAATTCATACATAAGAATTTACACCGTAATGAGTATACCACTGTGAAATTAGATAGAATTGAGAGGAAAAACACTTACAGAATGAGAAACATAAATAATATAGCTATAGTATTTGTCAGAACTGATCGGCTAAAAGAAGAATACACTACCGGACAAAATTAATATATCTCCTTCAGGGCCAACTTTCGAAGTAAGTTACAAGTGCAATCAGCTCCACTAAACTCAAAATCAAACTTGGAAACAGGAAATAATTCATAAACATATAGTCTGAACTATTAATCTAACTAAAAGGACACTAAAACTTACTGATTTGGTACTATCCCTTATACCGATTCTTATCGTCTTGCAAGTACTATGTCCTAAAATTTTAAATACGGAGAATTACTAAATTTTGATGGAAAGAGTGATTGAAGGAAACGGAGGTGTTTTTAGTCGGTAGAGATCCAGCATGCCGAGAGGCAGGAGCTGACCGGTATCTTTTAAAGATTTCCACCTGCCAACGTTGAAAAAAAATACATAAGGAGGCAAGATTTGATAGTCACCAGGCCTATAGAAGTCTTTCAAAGCAAACAACAAGAATTGTTTTTGCACTGATACTATTCTAGCATCATGCAGGAGCTGATCGGTATCTTTTGATGATTTCCACCTCCCAACGTTGAAAAAAAACCTATTTCCAGACTGGGAAAAAAATAGGAACTATACATTTTGAAACAATAGTGAAGTGATTCCACCTGAAAAAGCCAAGTCTAACTCTGTTTTCATTTTCTATGATATTGCCAGCGAGAAACAAGATAACGTTCGATCATATTTCTGTATGGGACGCCATCATAATATTGATAGTTTTTATCTGTGTCAAACTTATACGAGAATACCGAAACACCTTATTCGAGATAATGCAAATTTTTTGATTATGTTCAAACAGGATGATATGAATTTAAAACACATTTACAATGATCACGTAAACACAGACATGACTTTCAACCAGTTTAGAATCGTCTGTGGGGAATGTTGGAATGATAAATATGGGTCCTTTGTAATTGATAAAGGCAGTCCCCTAGACAAGTGTCGGTATTGAAAGGGATTCGATATATTCATAATACTATAAAAGCAAAATTACAACATCGAAGCAGTTCATAAATAGATTAGATCTGTTAAAACCATTCAAAAGCAGTTTGCAAGACCAGTTTAACAGTTCAAAGTAGTTAAATAGCCGTTCAAAGCATCAGCTTAACAGTTGAAAGCAGTTCATTAGCAGTTCAAAGGACCACATTAGCAGTTTTTATCAGTTCAGTTGCAGTTCAAAGGATCAGTTTGATGCAGCTCAATAGCTGTTCAATACAGTTTGATAACAGTTCAATACGGTTTGAGTGGAGCAACAGTGAAGATAGTTCCAAACAATTCGAAAAAGTAACAAATCGATTTAGGTACAGCAAAAATCATTTCAAAATCAAATTAGAACCTATTGAAATAACAATGAAAAGGACAATGTATGATAAACAGTTACTCAGTGATATTGTAAAGACAACCAATTCGATAAGTAAAAAGTATCACCAGCTGAAAGCTAATAAATCCGGGATAGAAATTCAGTTGGAGGAAACATTTAAGCCAATCACCCCTCTCAAAGAATTTGTTAAAAGAACTAAGTTGTTGCAAGATCAAGATATAACAAGCCGTGAGGTGCGACCCTTGAGGTCCACACAGTCAACTTCCCAGTAATATCTACATAAACTTCAACAACATGACAACAATGAGAGGTAATAGTAACAGGAATGAGTTAATATGAATCATATCGTCTACGGGAGGGTCCATTGATTATGTAAGGTTTTTGGTCGATAAGGACAGATTGAGGATCAATCGGTGGGGGCCTTTTTGGTGTTGAAAATTTTTGTTGGTTTTCAAAATTTAAGCAATTTTTTTTAATTGAGAGACTATAAAAACTATTGAAAATCTGCTCAAACTATGCAAATATCTTAAAACTTTGATTGAATTTACAACAATTTTTTTAGAATAAAATATATAACGTAATAGCACTCTGAACCTCTATGAACCCTCTTTAAATGGTAACTTTGAATGATTTTTTTATTTTTAATTTAGTTTTTTCATAATCATGGAATAAAATTTTGCCGGTTTCTCTCCAAAAACTGATAAGAATGTATAAATTTTATAAACTGGATCACTGTGCTGTGCAAATCAAGTTAAAAAATATTTTCTATGAAAAAAAACCATAATTTTTCGCATTTTCTTCTATTAAATTAAAAAAACGGTTAGAACGAATTTTTATAATGTTAAAAACTTCACAAAGATGTTAATACGCGTCAACTGACACCTTAATGATGCAAATATTATATCTGGTTCGTGAGATATAGTGAATGATAAAAATGACCTTGAAAATCATGATGACTTTTAATGATTTTTTATTTTTAATTAATTTTTTTACGTTATCATGAGAAAAAATTTTGATGAAGTTTTTGCGAACATTGTTTGGAGTACATAAATTTTATAAACATTGATTACTAAAACTTGACAATAAGGTTAAAAATTTATTGTTTTTGAAAAAAAACCTAATTTTTTGCACTTTTTTTTTAAAAATTTGAAAACCGCTCCAACATTTTTTTGAAAATTTGATGAAATCACACAAACGTTAATACGCGTCGATTGACACCTTGTTCAAAAAAATCGTATGTTTGGTTCGCGAGATATAGCGCATGACAGAAATGACCTTCAAACGGGCAAAACAGCGAACCCCCCGACCGAAGTTTTCCAAAAACTAATCAGCTCTTAAAATTGCAAAGACGCTTCGATTGACACCTTAACCAAGTCGATCGGACTTTGACGTGAGTTATGCTCGTAGAAAAAACTGTCCACGAACGTACAGACGTACGTACGTACACACACACACATACGTCTCCCTTTCTAAAAACACTTTATATATACTCTATAGACCTCAAAACGTAAAGAAAAGTTGAAAATTTCAATTTCGATTTTCGAGGCGATTACAAGAACATAGTCAAGCATTTGTGAAGTGGTTGGGGTTTTCAGCGAAACACAATTCCTGGATAAATGTCAAGGATATGATGATGTAGTGATGAGAGTGAAAAGTTCATTGTTCGTTAATGTTAAGTTTTACAATGAAACACTGTTGTTTTGATTGAAGAATAAAAAATTATTTATTTATTTATTAATCTTATGTAAAAATCAACAAGTTTTTTTATTCCAAATATTTTACTATTAACACTATAACATTCGCAAGTGTCTGGTCCACATTTTGCATCATCATATGCCCACGGACAGCTCACGTAATGCTTTCCGAATTGGCTCACTTTCTGCGGCATATCAGTGTAAGGTTTCAAAAATGTATAGCAGTTTATGAGCTCGTTAAAGTGTTCCTTAAGAATTACCGGTCTGTTAGTATAAAAAAATTGTTTATACTTCACAAGAGAGCAGTGGCGAGGGGTGAAAAATTACTGTGGGTAAGCCGCTTACTATTTGAGAAGCCGGGAACGCTACCGGCTTTTTGATTTGTTTCCATATCCTATTGAGGAAAACCGAGCTGCCATTCCAACAAATGGGAGTTGAATGCCCACGGCACCTTAAATTATTGATGAATTCGAGACTCGGAAAGCTTTGCTGCAACTCTCACATTTTAAATGTCTGTAAAAAATGTTTTTGCTCTCGATAATTCTAGCCATTTCCATTTCTTTCTTAATCAAATCTTGCCAAAATCCTTCTATTACTGCATAGACTGTGGCAAATTCTCTAGATGGTTCTGTTGTTGTTGTTGTTGTAATAATGAGAGTTGTTGTTGATGGTTGTTTTTGTGGAATATTCGACCATAATGATGAAACAACAGCATCGTCATCATTTTGAATGGACGTGTCCGTTCTTGTTTGAGCTGCACCAACAGTCATAAGTCGAAGAGATAATGCCACTTGCAATGTATTAGTATCAGGTAGCACTAGGTTGAATGCTAAATTGTTAGTACTTTCTTTGTTACTAAGCGTCACCACTGGTACTGGGCTGCCTTGAAAAAAAGATACTGCAACAGTCAATATGAGGATTAAATTTAAAGGCTCCATTATTCTATTTCAATCCGTTTTCAGACTACTTTTTTACTTTCTACTTACCGTCCCGAGGTCTATTTATACTGTCTTCCATTAAAAAATAGAAGAAGAAAAACACATTTTTATAATAATTCCATTTGGCTGGGAATATTTCTTATCGTCATCAGAATGAAGAAAAATTCAAAACCAAAGCTTTCCGTAAATTAGGAAAACTTAAACATGTTTATCAATTCCAAAATTTACATTATATCACCTGCGGTTCAAATAAACGAATTCAATTCACATTACCAAAGTAAATTTGCTTGCGGTGATCACTCACCTCCGGCACTACAAAACTAGTCAACTCACATGCTGATAAGAACTCCAAGCACTAAGTTGGCACGCGACTCCTTATCTCCCGCCGGCAAAACTATATACTCTTGCGGACTGCAAAACGCGTCTTATCGGGCTAGCAAAATTCGTTTTCATGCAATATGTATCATGAAAAAACGATAAACTACTTGCGTCTGGTAGTGGCTTGAATCATTCCGACTATTTTTACTGAATTAGAAATTAATTTGCTACCTATCTAAAATATCCATACGTCATTATTCCAACGCTCTTCGGAATTCCCTTACCACATATGAATCACATAATGGAAACATTGAAATTTGAAACCGGAAACCAGTCAGCCAGCTCTTATCACTAAACTTGACCGCAAAGAATTTACATACAAGTGGCTCTACAACACCCATATTGAATCGAGCGAAGACTGTCATTTTTCAGGCATTTTGACGTCAAAGTCAAGCTACTGTTCTACAAGACTATTGTTAGACAAATTCGAACATATAAATGTCCGATGAGGATTAACTAGATATCAAACACAATGGAGAATGTAGTTTGGAGTTTCTGAGAGACATTTTCTTCGTGCGAGCTGGGACAGATTATTTGCACTTCATTTCCATCGAGAAAATCTACGAAATATGTGAGGCACCAAGAATCGATGCCGTAGTCATCGGTTTGATCAGCAAGCAAACCGCGAACTCACTGTTCTTATATTAAAATTCCTGAGTGGAAAAGCTGTACTACCCAGCGATTCATATTTTAAACACTATCTCATCAGCGACTTCCTTCCTCCTGAAGCTGCAAAATAATTTACTATGTGTGTATATGGACGCCAAAAGACGGTTAAATACAACGCAGACATAGACACGCCGTGGCGCTATTCTTTTGCGAGATTTGGCTTAATCGAAATGACGGCGACCGTTGTCAATATAAAGTGGGTCTACAATGTATTGACGGTCTTGCCAGGCAACCTGGGACGATACGGACATTGTAAAAGATGAACAGACGTTTTGTTAAACATTAAAACTATTCGTTAGAACCTACAACATTGCAACTTCTTTGTTAAGTTTAAGTTTCTCAAGTCCTCAGCCGAGGAACTTTGAGCAGCGGTATCAAAGTCAGGTAGTGCATTCAAACAGTCAAAATTCTGTCGTTTGACAGCTTCAATCAGGAGACCCTCCATTCCAGGGTGCAAGGCACCTATTATACATATGTATGTATGTTCAAAAGCATCGGGCTGGCGCATTTTTTCAGATTGCGCTCGCAATTGGCTTTTCGAAGTAGAAATTCTGAAACTACAACGGCTTCTGTCGCCAATGGCGAAACACTTCATATCAAAGACACCTCAAAATTTATTATAATTGAACATAAGTTTGATCATGATTTGATAGCTTTTACTTTTGACTCCCAGTGCCATCTGCTCATTGTAGACCATCATATTGGTTTTTGAATGCTTAGAATCTTGGAATAGAGAAATAAGACAGGAAAGGCGCTGATTGGATTAGCATAAATGAAGTCAGCAAAACAAATTGTTTTCTGCCAAACCTTACCCAAGCTGACATTGCATTTGTTTTGTTTTGGGCTTAGTTAATTCTTTTATGTCAGATACCACGTCGTATGTAACTGTTGTACACATGGGGCTTCATATTTTTGTATACTGCTTGGTACAGTGACGTATTTGAATAAGTCCGATTTGGGTGGGATCATATAACAAAATTTTCTCTTGCCCGTGATATATTTTTATGTCATTGAAAATTGTTTCATATACATAGATTACTTGTGAATGAGCTGAAGCTCATCTTAATATTACACGAACAACACTTAACTGAGCAGAGCAGCAACAGATTTGAGCAGCACATGTAAGCTAGATAAGAAATATTCATAAGGTAGTGCCGCCATTTTGCCAAAGCTATTGGCAAGCTCAGTTGAAAAGGAAAAGGAGCGTGTTTATGATTTTCTAGTTAAATATAATACTTGATTTGGCGTGCAGCTACTATTTCTAAATAGATGGCTTTGCATAATATGAATATGTCATGACAAAATAAAAACTCAGCATTTAAAACGCGTTCATATTTAGAACAATATAGATTTATCGCATTGTATAAATTGCGTTTCTATTACATCTAGGTTCAAACAATAAGTGCATAGCACCGGTTCTCATTGTAAAACATAAAAAATAGAGCGTGTGCCTTTTTATGGCAGATATTTGTAAATATTGAAAAGAATTTTAGCCACTATCAAATAAACTTTTTTTCATTCAACATTCATTTTCAATGGATAAGGAAGCTGACGTAATTTTATCAATTAAATTATTTTTACATTCGGCTTGTCTAGCTTTTTTAAATAAAAATATCAACAAACATAAATTTAAATTAAAAACTAATTTCTGCTACATTTTTAACGGAAAAGTGCAGAGTCTCTGGTCACTGACCACAAGGATTCAGTTGACAACCATTACGGGCATGCCAAATTTTGAATAGCAAAATACATTTGAAATTATTTCAAAACGTTACATTACATAAAATGTACCCAAAGATTTATTCGAATTGATTGTGACTAATCGGATTTTCTGAATAACAAATCGTCGTATGTTATGGTTACTGTAAAACTAAACTATATTTTTTATTTATCGTCAGCTCAGTTTATAATGACTGCGGCTGGATTAAAATAAAAGGTGTGGCAAAAACCCGATGTTTTTGAAATTTCCTTCCACGTAAATCAACCCATCCAGTTTGAGTTCTTGGGCTATTTTATACAAGTCGACTGTCAAAGTCAGCATTCGAAAGTTGTAGATAGTGTTATATGCCTTCGCGATAATTTTTGACATACGCATTTTCATAGATCAGGTATGGCTGCGAGATTTTTCCTTAATTTATCAATATGTGCTGTCCATGTTAGTTCTTCGACCATTGTTAGTCCCAGTTTTTTCTTTGCTCAACTTATTGTGAAATTATGCTGTTATATTTTATTACAGGTTCGATATCCATTTTTTGTTTGTGTTTTAAAATAATGTGTTTCGTTTTGTTAGCGTTTATAGTTAATCTGTTACGAAGTAACCATGACCAATGTTTGTCTAAGTTTCGATTTTTTTATGACGAATTCGGTTTTTCCTTAGTTAATTTATTACTGTACTATCTGCGTAAATCACTACTTTCACAGTTACCCCTGAGGTGGGTAAGGTATTCGTATATCTATAACTGAAAAATGATTGGACGTTGCAAAGATCTTTTCATACTCAATACTAATTTGGGCTATTTGGCTGTAATTGGTGGCAATTCCTGCTTTTACGGGTCAAATAACTATTCAGAAGGTCTTTTGCATTAATTCCAAATTCCTTCCATATTACTTTTAACGTGTCATGAACTTTCGTATCAAATGTGTTTTTTTTTTCAAATCAACGAAGATTGCTGGGTAACCCATTTGTGTTTTTATATGTCTCATCAACTCAACAATAGTATCTATTGTACCTTTTCTCTCTTGGTAGCGAAACTGGTTCTTATACATTATTTGGTGCTGTTCTAAGAAGTGCTCGAGGTGCTAATTTTCCCCCATTATTTTACCCAAGGAGCTAGGTAGTGTTATTCGACGATGGTGGGTCTGTTTCTAGTTCTCCTTTAAGATTTACCCTGGAAAATCTGCTTTCCTGACGGATATATTTATTAATATTACTGGAATATCTGCTATGTAATCCTTAATTCATTTGATTGGGTCGACGGAAACTCCATCAGGCCCTAGTGCTGTGTTGTTCTTTAAAAAACCAATTGTTCCAAAAACCTTTTTTCCTGTTAGTAAATCGCGAATGAAAATATTTATTTAGCGAGACGTTTTGTCTTCAAAGCTCTATATTAAGTAATTTCGATAAAAATTTTGTCCAATTGTCGTGAAATGGTTGTCCAATAAGTCTGCAAATTTATCAGGATCTGTGGTTTTGACTTCCAATTATTCTATTTCACCTACAGGATTTTTGACTAGTGTTGTTTGCTTTTTACCTTTAAACGCTATTTACCTTGTCAAAGAATTTCTTAAAGTTTAAATTATTGCGTTGAACTCCTTAAAAGCTTTTCGTTTTTTCTGAATCTCGAGATTACATTCCAGATATCCGCGTATAATTTCTAGTTGTTGTAAGTTTAGTTACTGTGACTTTCACTTCTATTATTATCTTAACCAAGTCTTGAAAAGTTTGATGGTTTTCTTTGCTTTTAGTTGTTTTGTTATGTTAATGAAGTTGTCAGTTATTATAGTTATCAATTTTTTGCGGGTAATGTTTTTTAATTGCTTGGAGAGGTAGAAAGTTCATTTAATTTTTTTTGCTCCTGATATGTTTTTTATATTACTAAACACTGTTTAATTTCGATTACTTGTAAATGGGTTGGACTGAATGAAATAGACCAAATAGACCTCAATATTACCCGGAAAACATTAATCTGCTCAAATCCTTGTTTTGGACTCAGACTTGAGCAGCACATAGAAGTTTAGTATAAAATATTTACAAAGCAGTGTCACCATTCCACTAAAGCTGTTGGTAAGTGCATTTAGAAAAGGAAAAGGTCTTTATATCGGAATTTATATACATTTAAAATTTCTTTAGCCACTTTTACCTAAACTGATTTTGCTCAGATATTCTGATAGACACCAGACGCTTTTCATTTTGCAAACCAAAAATTTAACGGATTTTCAATGATGTCATTTACTGTTTTATTTGTAAGATGATAGAACCAACTCTATAAAATAATTATTCTTGCAATTCGTATTTGACTTCAAACAGTCTTTTAATTCACTTAAAATGTAGGAAGTTCTGTATATTAAACTTTTTCGTTATCATCAAATACTAATATTTTTTGGATAGCAACTTTCCAACACTGAAATGCGTAGGCTATTCAGCGGCTAGTAGTTGGGCAGTGGCCAATAATTGGTCCGTATCCGTACATTCTGGATTAACGTATCGTCATTTTTTATGGCGACTATTGTTGCCTAAAATTGCCTAAATGTTTTTTAACGTTTATCTGAAACTTCCTGCCAATATCAATTCTTTCAAGTCAATTCAATAACGTAGGTTTGTGTATGCTGGTAGATATGGGCTCAAATTTAATTTTTAATGTAAGATTAGTTTAATGAAAGGGAGGGCATGCTGGCAGTCACAACTATAGCCTGTGTATATCTAGCTTGATAACTGTCATTTTAATTCTCACTACCAATTCTTAATGACCATCCAATTAATCAGATTGATCACCGGTTTTGGTCACGTATCTATTGCATATTCTTGTTCCAACAGTTACAAAGATATATTTTTAAATGCTTTTGTTAAAATTAATATTTAACAACTAAACGATTTGGATTTCAACTCTGATGACTTCATTTATATCATTCCTGTGTCAACAAATTGAAATTAAGGCACACACAGCTCCTTAACTGTTACTAGGAAATATATTCAATTGTGAATAACTCATGTGCAAACACTTCACATTATGATCCGAAAATTTGACCACAAGAAAAATTGATTTGTCATTTATTAAGATCATGTTGTATTTCAACTAATTGGCATAATACGCGACACTCTTGTATGCGACTAACCTTTCCACGAAGTTCAGCTGAGGCCTCACAAAATACGCGAAACCATGTATGGCAGTGTTTTTGAAAAATTCGGAGATAAATTTAATTACTCTTCCCATTTAAGCGCTTATATTTTATATAGTACTCAAGCCTAGATATATTATACAGTACTCAAGCTGCTGCACAAGATTCACTTATTAATGACGGGAATGTACGCTGTTTGCATTTTCTAACTCAATTAAAGACTTCATTAAATTTTCAGCCTAGAGGCCAATTATTTGTCATATCCTTCATTATTTCACGTGAGTTATGTATGATGACGTGTAAATCTGTTTTAGTGATTATGAATAAAATCGAACGAATTTTAAATAGTAATACATTTGAGCGTTCTTTTCATGGTTGCATGCGCTACAATAAACATAAAATCGCAGTTTGTAATTCTGTTTGCGTGGAAGAGCTATAATTACACAATAGGATTGCGAGAGAAATAGCGTTTGGAGCGTGTCCTGAGATAGTAATCAAAGAATGTTCACATTAATAATTAAGATTCGAAATCACCCGTTTTAATTATTATATAACTATTCTCTATTTCTGAAAAATATACAGTAGGTACTTGAGTATTGAATTTTATTGTGGTTTTCGTGACCTAAAGAGCGCTTTATACTAATGAAACTGAAATTTTAATAATAATGATACTAACAATGGCTCTAAGTATTTTTCAACAATTTTGTCTTTACTTCGTTTCTTATTTATGCATGCTTCCTAAATTCTTTCATTACTTAGTTTTTTACTAAATGCTTCTTCATAAAGATTTTGAAAAATCATTTTTTTAAGCAAATATTTCACCAAATAAAACAATAAATCACAACAAAATATCAGTTACGTGTCGGGAAACCCTCGTGTTTTAAAACCTATTGTAGGCGATTTAGCATTGACGTTATAAGTCTCCCGCATGTCTCCATATGTGGGACTATGCTTCTTTCACCGCTTCTAACAATCGGTCCATGTTTGTGATATTACAGCTATGGCTTGTTTTGTGTCTTTCCCTCGATTGAATTTAAGTCCGGACTCGTTGATGGCCAGTCTAAAACGGTGACGCTGTTGCTCTCCAGAGCGAGAGTGTGTAGTGCCGTATGTTTTAGGTCCTTGTCGCGCTGAAACTTCAATAAAATAGGAAGATTCTCCTCATTCTACGGTAACATTATTTCCTTGATTAATATTCCTTCAAACCGCGAGAAACATCTTCATAAATTGATGGAGCTATCTCCATGCTTAACAACAGTTAAAGTGTAGCAAGGGTTGAATTCCCTATTTCTTAATTATCTTATATATTTCCTGTTATTAGGGCCAATGCGATTTATTTTTGGTTTGTCGCTACAAAGGATGAATTTCCACCTATGTTTTCAGGTTTAATATTCCCGTGCAAAGTGCATTTTTTCTTTCGATTAGTTGTCGTTACCAGGGACGGCCAGTCTGGCGGCTATCCACGTGTTTCAGTGCTCCATAAACCATTTTTATGGCACATTCTAGGCAGCTGGCAATTTGTTGATATGACAATCCTAACTCTCTCAAGTCTACAATCTTCTGTTTAACTAGAGAAGTGGAACTCATAGCCATTCCCATTGTTATTCAATTTAAAATCACTACTTAAAATCTTGCAAATCACGTTTAAACTGGAACGAATCCAACTGACTTTTTAGTCTGATCATAAAATTTTTTCTCCCATCATATTTATAGTAAAAAATAGTGTTTCTAATTACGTGTCCGCTCCAAGCCTTGGGTTTTCCAGAGCTTTGCTTCCCTGTCATCCTTATAGAGGAAGCATTCGCCAACTCTTTGCCTGCCTCAGTTGTCATTGACTCAGGTAAAAAACAAACCTACGACGAATGAGTTTCGTAGGTTTCACAAGAGGCAGTGAAGCTTACCCTATAAATCTGATATTGAACTCATGCATTTAAGAGCATTGTGATTTACTTTAAATGATTGAATAAATACCTAATTTTACCTGGTATATGGCGTGGCGAATTTAATTTTTTCAAGTCTACTCCTTCTAATATTTTTTGTTTGCGCTATTTTTTGATTATAATTGCTTTATGTTCCCGGCTCTGTGAAGAAGCGGCAATCCTGAATATTTTTGGCAGACTTTCAAAAGCAGTGGAAGCCGAGCTGAAAACCCTAACTGAATGCGAGGTTTATATACAATCTGGTAGTCTTTTTCGAAGTTACAATGACGTCATGCCGTCACTTTGCACAGTTTGAATTTCAGCAGCACTGTGCGGAAAACAAGATGTGGTTTACCAACTGGGTGGAGTGACAGGAAAACATATATATTTATATGTGAACGTTAAGTATTAGAATGGGTATTAATAGAAAACAAAATTATTAGCACGGTGGAATGTTTGAAATAATTCTGCAGGGAGTGGAAACAGTCTAATCAAATATAAGTGGCTAACTTTAAAACCAGATAATTGCAATTGCCATCAATTCTATAAATATCGGATTATTTGGTGAAGAGGATCACAATAATTTTTTTATTACATATGTTGATAGCTAATCATTTCTCGCGAAAAAACTGTTACTGGTACTGGATTGTCTATTTTAATATCGTATTTGTAGTTTCGGTTACTCTAAGTAGAATTCATTAATCTATCTTTGCCCTAACTAGATCTATTGAAATTTGTCAATACTGCGCAAACAACACGCGCTTGTATTTTTAAATGCTTTTTTGTTTTTGCGAGGCCACAAACTTTTGAACATTTTCTAGAGAATTTTTTTATGAGCCTAAAGCTTAAATATTCACTACAGTCCCATTAATTTTTGTTTCCTGAAAATTTCATGGCGTTGTAGAAGCAACTGATTCAATTGTGACATTTTGTTATACATTGCCTGGCTAGATGGGTCGACTCCAGTTTGCTAATTTAGCAACCGAAATATTATGCAACCTATTACGTAACGCGATTCAATTGTGTGAGCGAAATAGGATGACTATCAGCGCAAGGTTTTATCATGTCTAGTCCATATACATTGGCTGAAATGCGACTTAGATGAAAGGTACATAGACCATACATGGTATTGTAATGAGATGTGCAGTTTAGCGAACAATATCGTAACGAAAATTTCAACAAAACTTTCACCTCGTTGACCCCATGGTTGTTCAGTCCAGAGAACGAAGCAACGAACCCTTTTGTCGTGCAGACTAATGCGGGTTCGGACTCTAACTCTAAAAGTGCGATGACTGCCGGCAGCAAACCTCAGTTCGGCTCGTAATTTTGTGGGTGTGTTCTCTAGAATAAGTTCCGAATCCTATTTCAAGAGATTCAGCCGTCTATTTGCCTCAATACAATTTCCGGGGAAAAAACGATTTCCAAAGTTTTAACTACAAGTCCTGAGGTTACACCTCCTACGTTCCTCTTTTCAAGATACTCTAATGCGCATACCGAGAAAAGTCTATTCGAGAAAATAGAAATCAACTTCCCGAAAATAACGATCAACGAAATAAAAAACGATAAGCAAGCGAGCTAAAAAGAAATCTCTCGGGTGGCCGTGCAACTCTTCAATGAAGAACGAGCTGTAGTGGAGCTCGGCAGGCGTAGATTCTACTGCTTGGGCCTTCCCTACCATGGCCTAACGCTTGCTTGTCCACATGTGCTTTGCGTGCTAGGCTCACCAAGATCTACATTGTGTTTCACAAAAACGTGTCGCCAATTATATCTCAGTTATATCTCGCAAGCTTAATTACTTTGGCAAATAAATACCTGCACTATTTAAGCGTTACGCGTTCAGTCCCGATGTTTAGTACATTTCGATACTTGAGAGATAAACCGTCATATCAATATGAGTGCCATCTAAAAAAAAGTAATTTGAAGCAGTGTTCTCGGTAAGTCATCTAAAAGTACCAAGAATAAGTTTCGCACATACTGCGTGATATACTAAAACTTTTACTTAGTTGGTTAAGATTTTTAAAAAGTCTGGTGATGTTGACGACAAACCAAGTAGAGGTCCTAGGAGAGCGACCTCTGAAAGACAAGATAAGGTCATTTGTGACTAATTTGAGAAGAACTCGACACTGAATCTACGAAATGCGAGACAGAAACTGCTGTACAAAAGAGTAAGTGTATCAACCAGCACGATAAGGTGGATATTGCAAGAGTCTATCATCAAAAGTAGAAGTACACTTGCGATGCCGTCGTTAGCCGAAAAACATATCGAAAAGAGATTAAGTTGGACAAAGTGAAATTTGAACCGTAATTGGAGCAACATGATTTTTATTAATGAATCTTCATTTGTTTTATGTTATAACTGAAAGAGAGCATAGACGACAAATGATGAAATAATTTTGCGGCGTACAGTAAAACACCCGGGAAAGATGCACGTTTACGGATGCTTCTCGGAAAGCAGATTTGAGGAGCTAATCATTGCTACGAAAACCCTGAATGCTGAACGAATGATTAAACTTTGTAAAAATGATTTGCTTAGATCTGCTGAGAGTTTATATATAGCCAACAATGGCCATTGAATTCTGCACGAGGACAACGATCTTAAATATTGGAATTGTTTCTGTGCTAACTGGAAAGAAGAAAACGGAGTCTTAACTTTGGATTGGTCATCACAAAGTTCCTACGTGGACCTGATAAAAAACGTGTAATCACTAATGACGGAGAAACTGAAAGGCAAAAATATAGCTACCACATGGTAGCTCACGCGTGCGCTCAAGATGATAAGGCAAGGTTTAACTATGGAATAAGCACAGAAATTGAGTCAGAGTTGCACATAAAGATGTTAGGCAATAATTCATAATGTAGCTGTCACGAGAATATAATTGCACCATGACAGCACCGAGGAATTCTCCTTCGTGCAATTTGGCCGCAAAAGGATCGTGCTACTCCCTTGTCAGCCACCGCGCCGTGCGGACGACTCTCGCGTACACTGCCTCGTCGTGTATACATTTCATATTAAATATTTGTAATCTTTGTTAAGTACTCCAATCTACAATAAACTGTTATAAAGCTAGATACCTACAATAATAACGGGAACTGGATTCCATATTGATAGAATTGCGAAAAATGTATTCCTATGTAGTTGAAGAAATAATTTGATCTAAACGTTTCATAGTTTTAGTGAAACCGGGTGATCTTGTTAACTTTTCAATATGAAGTGAAGCTATTGTAATTGGTCCGAAAATCGAAATCGAAATGTTCAACATAATTTTACGTTTCAAAGTCTCTGGAGTATTTATGAAATATTTTGGAAAGAAGTATGTGTGTGGTCTGGAACGAACACAAATTTGCATCAATATTTTAGAAATGCCCATAGAAGTATATTAGCAATGACACGGGCAGGATATATTCTTGTGAATTTCGGTTCAGCGTTCCACATTTGTCAATCAATTCTTGAAAAACTAAATTCTCTATAAGGTTCTTATAAAAGAAGAGTCTTTTCATTATTATAAAATAAATTGATATAAAAAAATACTCGTAATTAAAAAATTGAGAGACGCAACGAATAAGGGGCTAATCTAATGGCGTTGTTTTTATGTCAATCAAAGCGAATTAACATATGCATGCTTTGAGCAGGTTTGCAATAAGTTCGATGTAGCATTTTTTTTACTTTAATGAAAAATTGCAAAAATATAAAAAAATACATTTGTTTTTTCAATCAGATTTGCAATCATGACAATCAACGTTTTGGGAGATCAGATGTTTAAAAGAGTTATTATGAAACCTGCCTGTTACGTAATCCTCACTCATTCAGCATTCAGCATTTTGAACGAATGTGATTTTTTGAAATTTTCAACTCTCGGCTAATGTTATAGGTCGGTGTTATATGTAGGTGTTATAGGCTTGAGTTGGACCCGATGCAATAACAATAAGCGTCTTTCACTGTAGCAAAAATGCAACGTGTATACAGAATTTATGGAAGTTTCCAAGGCAACTGTCCAAACTGGCCATCACTTGACAAAATCTAGTTCAGTCGGTGTAGAAACAACAGCTGCATTCAATAACCCTGAAATCTTAATTTCGCCAACATTTCCGCTGACGTCCTTTTGTCTTTTAAGCGTCGTTATGAAATAACTAGTTGTGTAAAAAAGGCTTTGTAACGCTTTCCCTCTTCGATCGTTCCGCGTTACGATTCAAACATTGCTTCACCCTCCGAAAGCTTTACGTAATTAATGAACGCTTCTTTAGTGACGACACATTTAAATTAACTCAATCCACTTACTGTAATGAATGCTAATCATTATTTATTTCGTTATTATTATAATTTACATATTATTGACGTTGATATTTATGTATATAGGTATTACTTGATAGTTGTTCGTGTGGACTTTATAGACCAGCCAGCCGCTAGCCTTTTTACAATTTTCGGGTCCGTCTCGACTCACGACTTGCCAGTAAAACGTAACTATCGTTTCTTACACGTTTTGCTGGTTGATTGACTCATTCTGTCTCAAACTTCCTTATTTAATAGTTAATTGGGAGGTTTTCGATAAGTCGTTAATAGAAAATTCCCACGTAATCTTGGTGTTCCTAGAAAAATTTCGGGTAAACTAAAATATAACCGTTTCATTTCCGCCTACAGAAATTGGCCTACCACTCACTATGTAGAGATTTTTTTGAATTTATTTGATGCTGGATGATAATTTTATGGAAATAAATTTTCTATGAAGAGCTTTCGGTTTCTCGTTTTTTTTCGCTTCGCACGAACGGACTTAGCTTTCACTGCTACGTTCCACTTAGCATATGGTTATTGTCGAGGAAAGGAAATGCTAATTTAGCCAGCTAATTGGAAATGAAACTACATATATAATGGAAACTATATATGGTATGTATATATGAAACGACAAGGAAAATGCAACGTGGCCGCTGCGAAAAACCTCGGGACCCTTTCCAGCCGTGCACTTGCAGTACAGAAATATCTTGTGGGGCAATTTTTTGATTTTTCCGATAACGGCAAATTAAATCAACTATGGATGTCGTCACTCGAATTCTAGCAAAGACAACACATCGAGCCTATTGGCGTTCCGCTTTCGCAATTTCATCAAAAACCTTTTCGGTTTTGTTCTCTGCTAGAACATTGCAAACAGGTGTCAAACTCATTGGCACGAACCTTAGCTAATCGCAATGTTCCACGACACGATCCATTAGACTATCCATGTTCCACGCATTGAGGTATAATTTGTGGCAAGATTTCTTATATGTGGTTGTGGACACTTCTATGGGGTAGTGCCGATCATAGGCGGACATGATTGTCTATTGCAAGGTGCAAAATTTTGGCGCGAAATTTGAAAATATTAAATTGTTCAGATCTAATTCTTGAATAATTGCGATATTAGGCAGATTTCATGGTCATTTGGTTAGTCCGCGTCATTCACTTACGCGCGTTTGGTTTCTTTCGTTTGATATTAAAACAACAAGCCACCATAGCATGTCACAGTAATCCGGCCATATGATTCTCTAGCGAATTTGTTCGGTGGCAGTAATTCGACACCACCGAATGACCTGACTCTGAAGTCAGCCTAAAGCTTGAAAGTAAAATTATTTGTACAAAAATCATAGAGAAAACCACCCTCTTCCTTTCACAACCGGGCTTGGGACCGGCTTTGGCGGAATTACGGCCAGTCAATGTTTTTCCTAGCAGTCTGATTTTTGAATTTCATTATTGAAGATGGGCATATTCACATAGATCTTCTAAAGGGAAACTACAAGCATATATTTAATTAATAATTGTGAACGGTTGATTAATAATATAATGTTCTATTAAAATACCAATACGCTAATCTTGCTCCCAAAAAAAAAATTCAAGCACGAAACTGATCCATAAAATGGACATATGACAGAAGAATGTAAACAAAACATGCTTTTGAAAAAACCTCTTATTTTACACTAATTTCACCTAGTACACTCCTAGTACCTTCTATAAGTAGTTAAGGGTACACTCACGCATGAAAGGAGATTCCCAAACTGCGAAAACACGAATCACACTTGCAGTTTTCAACGACGCACTTCATATTGCTGCTTCTCGATTTTACAGCAACTTCAATTAGTTTTTTCTTATAATTTCACTATCTTGAAGTGTCCCATACCAGAGTTTATAAATACCACTCGAAATCACTTCGATTTAAATAGCACAGACAATTATTTCCGCTCCAAAACACGACTCAGACACTTTTGTTTACGAACGCGTTTGACAAATGCACTGACAATTAGTTCAACATAACAGTAGTTTGACGTTAAGTTCAACAATTTCTTCTGCCATCACACGTATAGGGTTTTACACGCTCGGTTCGCTTCCTGTTCTCTTTCTTCATTGGTTCCACGACACGTTAGAGTTTCAGACTTTTGACGTAATAGAGGTAACTATGGAGTGGAACATCAACATAATTTGTGGTAGCAGTTTCAATATGTATTTGTGACACCTTCATGTAGTGGTTGGTTGTCATTGGCGGACGACATCAAAAATTTGAGGGACCGAAATTTTGGCGCAAGATTTCAAAAATTTTGCATATCGAAACATTATTCAAGAATATATTACGACAATTATAGACCTTCAATGAAAAGGATTTGGATGAATATCAAATAGAAACCGAAATCAATTATGCATGTTAGGCTACAGCCCACTCACTTAACGTTTGGATTCTGAACATATATGATGAGTTTTCAAATACATGTAACATTAATAATTTTAGTTTTAAACATAGCAAAAAACATTAAAATCATGTCTTCGAGACATATTGGAAGATGATTATCTATAGTTAATGTTAAACTTTAAAAATTCGTCAATATCGCAGTAAACCACTCAATATTTAATATTAACAATAAAAACGGGAACACTCCACTTAATTTGTTAAACTTTAAAGCCACCCTCTTCTTTTTACAACCGGGCTTGGGACCGGCTTTGGCAGAATTATGGCTATTACCAACATCGAATTTGAAATAAATAATTGATAAAATTCATTTCGTCTCATTAATTTTTGAAACGCCACTGGTTGTGAATTGTACACAATTCTGGGAAATGTCATTCTTTGTTTTGGATATTTCAGAGTTCATGAAAATATGAAATTTTCAATCAAAACAGCTTTTAAAAGTACTCAATCTTTTGAACAGATAACAGCGTGTAAATTTACTTCACTTAAGTACGAAAATGCACTCCTTTATTTCGAAAATATGGTAAACCATAAATTTCGCACTTCATATCACAAATTCTTGAAATTCACAAACTGTCGCGTCAATTTATCAACACTGTTTTCTTTGGGCTGCTACACCCGAGGTTAACACTTGTTGTTGTCACATAACACTTCGAAATAAGGTCAGGATTTGTATAAAACCACTAAATTTCGATGAATACGCGTTTTGCTTTCTTTTTGTTAAGACAAAAGTCGGTTGACACTTATGCACCTTTGACACTTATGAACAGCGTTCTATTGATACCACACACGTATAGGCGTTTATTCAGTTCGTTCCGTTCCTGTTAGTTTCCTGTTCCAAGTTTGACGTACATGATATATTGACATCATTGAACAGGGAACTAGAGGAATGGTGAAATCCGTGTAGAAGCGTATATGTGAGTTGGCCGACTTTCTGCTGCTGACGACTAATCCTTGAATGTCAATAGTCTCTCACTGTCACTGGCACTCACTGTCAGAAGTTTGCTTTCCGCGCAAATATTTTGCGTTTATATATTCTTGATAGAATAATCTAAGTGATAATGTTGTGTGTTATAAACTAGTGAGAAGTGTTATTAACGATGAAGTGTGTTGTAGCTTATTGTGCGAATAACTCGCGTTCTCGGCCGGGAGGAGTGTCTTTTCATATGTGAGTCTATCCGGAATTTACGTATTTTAAGTTTGCGCAAGTTAACCGAGTTTTTTTCAGTTATAAATGATTCATTTGGATGCATTGAATTTTCTTGCAATAATTCCTGACAGTTGCGCTGGTACTGTCAAAACTTGAACAGTGGCGTAGTCAGTATGGGCGCAAATTAGTTTGTTTAATTAAATTAAATGAATCAAAAATCTAAATTTGATTCTTTCTATTTGGCTTATTTATGAAACCATAACATGCAAGACATGTGTGTCGCCGTAATTCCACCGAAAGCGGTCCCAAGCCCGGTTAAAATAGGAAGAGGGAGGCTGAAAGGGTATATTTTTTTATATGTAATATATGGTAATTATTTTTGAATGTTGTATGCATATAATAAACAATGTATGCGTCTAAATTTGATGTATTAACATTGTTTCAAACATAACATGGAACAGTTGGCAAATATTAGATTTAATGAATACTCCCCGCTTAATCTTATAAAAGAATGAAGTTTGACCCCAGATCGCAAAAATGAATCTTATGCCAATGCCTCCTATTTTATGTGCCCTTAAAATCAACAAATTAACTGGGCTATTGTATGATGAGTATGTCATTTTAATTTTAATTTTAAAGTAGCTCTTTCTTGTAATACAACGCCAAAGCTACTGAGAATGCTATTTTTCGTTTTGTTTTTATCTGAATACCAAATCTCAAGTTTGTAAATTAATCAGTATAATTGAAATGTTGCTCTATTAACACTTGTTTTGGAAATTTTTCCATTTAGTTAATGGCATGCTTCTCCTTAAATCTGTTAATATCTCTCCAAGTTTGTCAGTTCTTCTGATTATTCTTTCCGTATAGTATTGAGTTCTTTCATTGCTTCATATTGAAGTTGATAATTGATTACATTGCGGACCAATTTACGCTTCCCATATAAGCTCATTCAATGATATGGCTGCTATTTTGCTCGTTATTTAATGTTTTCAAATTAGGTTACGCTCAATATAAGCTTTTATTTTGAACAGCAGTTAAATTTTTCTGTATCATTTCACAAACGACATAAAATTTTAAATAAATCTTGAGCTCCCCCTTTTATATGCCCATTTTTAATCGCATGCGATGTACGCCCTTAACGTCAGCGAGTTAGTGTTAGTGTCACAACCACCTTCATAAAAGCAAGCCCACCAAATTTGATGATTTTTCTCTCCTGTGTTTATTACCTCTTTGATTGACAAGTAAGAGGTAAGAATGTTTGACAGCGACATATATGTCAAACAGCAGATTTGAAAAACAATTCTATCCTACTCTGGCCGATACTTAAGATTATTGAATGGATGTTTTGTTGTGCCATTGGCTCAAATGGCTTTTGCGTAAAGTACTTAACCTAACTAAAAATAAATAAATAATATTTACAATTAAATTATACGTACATGAACCGGGGGATAGTTGGGGAGGAGAGTATAGGAGGTAATCTAATGTGTAATGAGCGACCCGATACGTGACTGTGGCTAAATGACGACTAAATGCGATCCTCGAGTCGTGAATTGGGGATCAGTGGACGACTAAATGCGGCCTTCAGGTCCTCCAAGTAATTCAGGGAGGGTAACTATTACATTTTCTGGTATGTGAGATCTACATTCTAGATACAATTTAAGATTTTATTCTAATGAGTTAGCCGATATAATTTTTTTTGATGCTTATCTTAGGCTTAGTGCTACAGCTTTTTGAACATATGTTCTTAATATCTACTTTTTACATGAGTTTGTTTGGACCTATTCTCAATCAGTGCCCGCGGAAACAGAGATATAGAAGGGATGCTTTTGGAGCTGCAGAGAACTAGGAGAGCGAAAGGGAAAATCTTCAGAACATAACAGTTGGATTGGGGATAGATATTGGGACGTGCCATTCAATATACGATTGTGAAGGTAGAGTTCATTTACCGCTGGTTCCGGATGGATGGACCATTTCTCCAGGCGTTTACTTCCTTGTTTTGTCAGGAATTCAAGAAGAGGTACGATCTCGCTTTCTTGGTAAAGGATTTGGTTTTTGTAATGCCTCTTATCTGGCCTTCTGTATTTTGATAAGCATTTCCGGATGATCTTCCGTTCAAAGATTTGCAGTTCTTCTGCAACAAAGGGGGATATGGTCAACCAAAATGGGAAGCAGTAAGAAATTATGGGTCGGATGGAGATTTTATACAGGAGCAATTTATTGCTCGGGAACAGGGCCTTCTTAGAGAGCAAGGCTGCTAGAGCGGCTGATGCACTGTTTGCTTTCTGAAGCACTGGGTTAAATTTTAGCCTGTAATGGAATAAGACGCCTAGATATTTGATGGATTCCTTCAAGGGAACAGCGACGCTATTTATTGAAAGAGCCAGTTGCTTACTTTCAGCAGGCGCGTAACTGCGACCCTTGCCCGAGGCGTTACGGAAGCAAATCAGCTCACATTTTTGGGATTAATGGACAAGGACCAATCGCTCATGAAGTTGCTCACCATACGAGTGTGTGCTTCGACTTGCTCTAGTGATGGATGTGGATGCTTTGCCATTATTATGATGTCGTCCGCGTACATTAAAGTTTTAGTGGGAAAAATCTGAGGAACCGAGTGGGAAGGGAATGGGGTAAGGCAGCTGAGGGGAAGGTTGTGTAGATAAAAATTAAAGAGAGAGGGTCCCAAAATAGATCTTTGGGTACGCCAGAACTCACTCGAAGCGGGAGTGATTGGAGATTGTTTATTTTGATACATAATGTGCGGTCGCATAAGAAATTAGCTATTATTCTAGAGAGAGGAAGAGGACAATGCGCAGCAAGTAGCTTATAAATTAAGACTTTGGTCCAAACGGAGTCGAAAGCTTTCTCCAGGTCAACGGTGCAGGCTACTGTGGATTCCTTTTGACGGAGATCGGAGGAAATAAAGTCGTAAAGTGACAAAGCCGCTTGTTCTGTCGACATTTTGGGTTTAAAGCCGAATTGTTCACTTTGTATAAGGAATGACCGGAGTATGACTTTTCGAGAGATTTTCCGAGATTAGAGAGCAAAGAGGTGGGTTTCAGCGAAGCAATTTGCCCATCTGAACCATTCTTCCGAATTGGAATAAGCAGAGTCTTCTTCTTAGTTTTTGGAATGTAACCGTTGTTTATACAGTTGTTTATGACTGTTGTGAGCGGAGTTGCAAGAGCCCAACAGCACCTCCTCAAAACATAATTTGGGATCTTGTCGGGGCCCGAAGATTTTTTATTATTCAAAGAACGCAGTATTGAAACAACCTCGCCGGAGTGGGTGAAGAATTTTCTAAAGGGTGAGTCGGGCATAATCGATGATGGATTCGTCTTGATAAAGATCCAAAGATAAGAGCCAATGTGACCCCTGAGAAAGCCATCAACTGTCGCGTGCACTTCATCATTCAAGTTTTTATTCCGGGAATCTCTTTCGCGATAAAGGTTCCCGTAAAATCTGGAACAAATTTCAAGTTTTTGCTCCGTGATCAAGAAAACTAGACCTTCGGCTTTTATAGGTTCTTTATTAATATTATAAGAGGATGATTTGCGCCCAGTGAGCTTATTGATTTCTCTGAAAACGTGAGGGGAGGGTTTCAGAGCTTCAAGACGTTTTTTGAAGGCAAAATTCAAGTCTGCATTTAAATACTCTCTAATTAGGGAATCTAAACGGTTGATGTCGGCTCGTATTTGAGTATATTCTGTGTTTATTCTATTGAGGTTCTTGTGGAAGGCTCTCTTCAGTTTTTGCTGTCATTTCGCTTTTGTACGGATAAGGCTTAGGGTGAAATCGGAGACCTCTCCGTACTGGTTTAATTTTGGCGTGTGGGCAGGAGCGTACTTGTCCATACAAAACAAGATAGACGCTGATAAAGTATTCACAGCACTCTCTAATTCGTCATTCGTGAGGATGCGATTGTCGGGAATTTTTCGTACAAGGTGTTCTAAAAGCTCATCAGCAAATGAGTCCCAGTTTACGGTCTTGTATGAGGTGCATGATCGTCTAAGGGAGCTGCAGTGGCTATACATTTGTGGTTATCCGTTCTCATGCGGAGGAGCGGAGCAGAAATGATAAAGTTGTCAATATATGAGCTACCTCTGAGGAATATAGTGAACTCCAGCATCAATAATTCCGAATGACATTTGGTTTCCCGACGTTAACCAGTTGAAGAGTGAACTCACAATACTATTAAAGGATCGGTCACCCCAATAGGGGTGCCTGGCGTTTAGATCACCACCCAATAGAATCTCATCGTAGTCGTTTGTCGACCCTAGCAGGTTTTCCAGGCAAGTAGAAAGAGGAGGACCCAAATCGCAGGGGATGTAAATCGAACCGATTAAGAATTTTCGGATACGACCTTGACGCCCCCGGACATGAAGGAAGACTAAAGTGCAAGACAGGGGCTCAACCACGCATTCCAAGGGGTAGGCACTGTGAGATGTGTGGACTAATATTGCGGTACCCCTGCCGTAGTCATTGCGGTAAACATTATAGTGGGAAAAGCACGGTTTATGTCTTTTATGCAAAAGAGTTTCGTTTAACAGCACGAGGTCTGGAGAGTATCTGTCTAGCATTTTCTGAAGTACTATGCGCTTGTCATGCCTTTGGATGGAGTTAATATTAATCGACATGATACGCAAATTAGTTTTGCACTGCGACATCAATATAAAAATTGAAAAGTGCTTCCGCTCTGTCTTGCGTTGGGAGCAGGCAATAATAGGCCCAGAATTTTTGTGCTTTCCTGAGAAGGGTTACCGGGGACATGCCGAAGTGATGCAAGGTCTCTTGGGCTAAATTTTTTAAAGGGTTGCTATTAGATGACGGGAAGGGGGAGGGTAAGTCGGGGTTTAGCGCAGCTTGCGGTGTGTTTTTGAGAGCTGCTGCGTATGTAAGGTGGTTAGAGGGCTGTATAAATGTTGGAAGAGCGATCGGTGGAGCGCTCACTTGACTAATGAAGATATGTGGTAGACACTTGGGCTTACAAACTTCGGATGGGGAACTGTTTGAGGTGGATCCACTTGCTTTAAGGGTCTCAAATTTATTAATATCCACCTGAGTTGCTGCACTTATTTTATCTTATTTATCTTTTTTTAACCACTAACTTATCGGTAGCCAACCGGAACATATCAGCATCTTTGGCAATCGCCTCCTCGATGGCACTTTTAGAGTGTGCTTTGCTGTCAAACGCCATTTCCTCGTCGGCTCGTACTGACGCTGCAATTGCTGTTGACACTGCTGCTGCTGATGATGCTGCTGCTGATGATACTGCTGCTGCTGATACTGTCGTCTCTGTTTTCCAGGAGACAAATTTCAGTTCTTGATGAACTGCCGCTTTCATTTCATCCTCGCTCAAGAGGACATTGGTGAAAGAATGCGTACAAACTTTCCGCGCTTTTGACGGTGCACCAAATTCTTCGTGGGGCTACGGGCTTGCACGTCGATGGCGCGGAATGTTGCGTTTCGAAGACGCCTTCCTAATGAAAGGCCCAAAGTCGCGTTGCGATGCCTGAATCTTTTGGCATCGTTCTTTTTGCAGGAATTCCTTACTGTCTATCTCTGAGATTCACAAATATTTGCACGACGTGGCAAGAAAGAGAGAATCTTAAAAATAGAAGGATAACAGCGCACAAAAAGGTCGATAATTGAGTTTTCCAGCTCCGTTGACAAGTTTGCTTATCTGACCACCTTGACGTTTCAATCGAAACTCCCACGACACGTTACACATTGACAACTCGCAATTGTGAAATAAATTGCGTACTATTTTGAAAATGGAAATTTTATTCCCTAAGCAAAATATTTTATTTACTAAGCAAAACATATGGAGAATTTTAGCCGGCAGAATACCGATTTATTTGATTTAGATATCCCAGGACATTGATTATTAAAAGCCGATTATTTGATTTTGGTAAGGTCATATCATACTGCATACAGAATATGCGGAAATTCATATAAAATGACACATCGCAGTCGCAACCATTTCCTACAATAAAACAACGACCGCCAGTTTATGTATTGTATTTCAGCAGGATCCTGTAAGCGACGCAAAAGTATCTCTCGTTCTTTGCAATTCTTGGAGTATGTGGTAAAAATTATAATAATAGTAACAACTGTCACATACCCGTAAATTCTGAGTTGTCGTTACACAACGAACTGGTGTTTGGCGACATTAAAAGTGCAATCATCTACTTGAATCAAAATTTTCTCAGCCGTACAAAGGATATGGTCATTTGGCCAAGTGTGGGCGGTAGTCGCGGCACGGAGAAAAACAGATAATATGGTACAAAAATGTATATTAAACAACAAAAGATAAAGGGATCGTGACCTCACGCGACGCGCCCAACGGTAACCGAATAAGACTGAAAATCGATGCGATAGCTGAAACGCCTTTTACTAATTTCAGGAGTGCTGAATCTGCAGCCTCAGCTCTCGAGACATTCGCGGTTTTGTGCGCGCGTTCGATGACCACACATCCGGCGAAAACTGCAACTGCAACGTAAGCGGTTGCTTATCTAGCGCCTTCAATCTTCAATGTATGAAATTGAAGACGAAATTTTGTGTGCGCATTCTTGTTGCAGCGATTAAAAATCGCTGCCGCGCACAGTGCCAGGTGGTGATAATCGAACGCCACAGTCACATCTCCAATAAAAAAGTCTCTTAAAAAATCAAATATACAAATGCCTGCATCTTCACCAAAAAATCATGCTACTTGTACGAGGAAAGTCTTCAGATTTGGAACCTACTGGCCAGAAGAGGAATGGGATAGACGAATTGATAAAATTAGAAATTTTAACTCTAATTCAAAACAACATTCCTCTGCCACACATCAAAAGGACTATGCAAGAGTTTTTTGTCAAGGGAGCTCCGAGGACTGCTAACGTAAAATGGATGCATCAGTACTTAGTGACCAAGCTTTTCCTGGATGTCTGAATCATTAAAACATCGATGCAGCAATAAGAAGAGTTCCGGCAACATCTTCAAAGTTTCCGTTACATCACGATACGCGTGGTTATTAACTAACTCGAAAGGATTAAAATCAAACCAAACGTGGCATGGTATGACGTTTAGGAAATGGAGAAGTACAACCAAATCATGTAAAAATAAGAACATAAATAATAATATTACTAGTCTAAGTAGTAAATGTTATTCGAATATATTGACTGAGGTTGATATACAAACAAACAAAGACAGTTCTTCAAACGGACCTCCACAAACCAAACCTACTACCCTACTCAACAACGACACATCTAAGACTCTTGTTCCTATTCATTACCCGAATTCCTCTTTGAAACTGCCCTTAATTCAGACAAATCTTACTCCTTACAGTAACTTTGTCCGTGATGACCTGGTTCCAGTTACGGAGGGGTCAATAATCCTTCCTAACACTTCAACGTCTAGTAAGCCGGCCAATGCTGATCCAGGCTTCCTTGATCCACTCATTCCCCCTGTAGTCAAAGCAACTGTTAACTCCTGCGATGACATTGAAGGAAGATATACACTCTCAAGACTTCGGGATCACAGAATTTACGAAAATGTCCGTTTGTTCCTAGCATATATGCATAATGCTTCAGGCTCGGCTTGTTTTGAGGGTAAAACTAAAACTAGTCTGAAAGTTCTTATCCATGAAGAGGGCCTTCCAGTTGACTTGGAGGCGTTATACCTGTTGTTCATCAAATATCATGAGCAATTGGAGTCTCTGCAAGTCAAGTTAAACAAGAACTAAATACCTACAGTTCTTATGTTAGGTCTAAACACAATTCTGTGCTTCAAAATACGAGAACCGAGCTCAAAAAATACTATTCCTAGCAACTCATCCTCGCGAGTCAGCGTCAAGCTTTTCTACCATAATTGTGGTTGAATGAGAGGCAAAATAAGTAAACTCTTTTTGACGCGAAATCTTGCCGGTTTAATATCCTAGCGTTCACTGAGACTTGGTTGAGTGATTCTTATAAAAACGGGGAAATTCTCGACGAAAATTGGACAATATATAGAGACGACCGCGATTATCGCATTACTACGCAAAGTCGAGGGGGGGCGTTTTAATTGCAGTTAATTTCAGTATGTCGAGTGAAATTGTCCACACTACTCCTCATAAGAGTTTCCAACATATGATTATCAGGGTTCCTTTTGAAAGAAACTACCTATACATCAGCATTTTCTACATTCCCCCAGATCTGACGAAGCCGCTTACAACGACCTTTTCTTGACAATCTCTTCTTTATCCGCAACTTTAAATTAAGATGACAAAATAATATTGTTAGGTGATTTCAACTGCCCCAATCTATCGTTTATGACGAACGAAGATGATAACAGTCTTCTCCCTACAAATGTTCTCGACTCTTGTGATATGAATCTGGTAAGTGCTTTTTATGGCAATGACTTACAGCAAATCGCTCCCAGTCCCAATCAAAACGGTCATTGGTTGGATTTAATATTTACCAACACTAATGACAATGTAGTGGTCAGTCCTACTAATGCTGTGGAGCATCTCTTCACTAACAGTCCTCACCACTCAGCATTCACAGTTGAACTCTCCACTACTGAAGATCAAACTCCCTTATCATACAATTGTAATATTGTATACGATTTTCGTAATGCTGACTACGAAAGCATTAAACTCTACCTTGACAATGTTGAATGGTTAGGCACTCTTTCAACGTTAGACCTGGACGAGGCTGTATCCTCATTTTACCTAATAATTCTTGACGCCGTTGAAAGGTACGTACCTAAAATTAAGAAGAAGAAAAAGTTATCTGACCCCTGGCTAGACAGCAATCTGCGCTCACTAAGGAATGAGAGAAACAAAGTCTATAAATTACTAAAGCTTAACAACAATGCTAGCGAGAATTTAAAAAATAGATATTTTGATTTGTAAGAAGATTACAAAGTCAAAAACCGCGAGGTCTATGAACGCTACGTGAATTTAACTGGTGAAAACATAACCAGAGATCCTAAGAAGTTCTTTGATTTTGTTAATCTCAAGAGGAAATCATCGGGTTATCCAGTGTCAATGACCAAAAATAATACCGTTTCTTCATCTCCGAAAGTAATCTGTGATCTTTTCGCTGACTATTTTCAAGAAGTTTTTTCACCGCCAAAGTTTTCGCTAGATACAGCTTGAAGTACCTCTTCACTTTCTTTTTAATAAATCTTTGACAAATGGGAGTTTCCCAACTTATTGGAAATCTTCCCATATAATTCCTATCTTTAAGAGTGGTGACAAGCGTTCTGTCCTGAACTATAGAGGTATTGCCAACTATAATCCCTAAACTATTTGAACAAATCGTTTGCAATAAACTCTCAGCTATTATTGAGCCTCTTCTAAATGAGCAACAACATGGTTTCCGCAAGGGCCGATCAACTACAACCAATCTCATGGTTTTAGTTTCTGATGTCCTATGTAAAATGGAGATGGGTTACCAAATTGACGCAGTCTACACAGATTTTAGTAAAGTATTTGACCGGGTTGATCACTCCATACTTATTTCCAAATTGCAGAAAATAGGAATCACCGGCTCTATGCTCAATTGGCTCAGTTCCTACTTAAGAGACCGAAGTCAATTAGTTAAATTTCAGGGATATTTGACCGAACCGATTCTCGTACACTCTGGTGTACCTCAAAGCAGTCACCTCGGCCCTCTTCTCTTTAATGTTTTTATATTAGATTTATCTGACGAACTCTCGGACGTTTCACATTTTCTTTACGCTGGCGATCTGAAGATATATCACACCATTAAGTCTCAATCTGATTCTGTTTTCCTCCAATCAAAACTAACTCCCTCCAACAATGGTGTGATATGAACAAACTTCATCTAAACGTTGGGATATGTTTTGTTATGACTTTTTCCCGTAAAACCACAATATTGAACAATGCATACGCTCTCAACAATACGGTATTGGATATGAAAGAAAACATTGTTGACCTTGGAGTTGTCCTAGACAAGAAACTATGCTTCAATTTGCACTACGATACTATTCTCTCCAAAGCTCATAAACAGCTTGGCTTTATTAAAAGACGAGCCAAAGAGTTTAAAAATCTGTGGGTAACTAAATCATTATTTACCTCACTGGTTCGCCCATTACTTGAATATGCCTATAATGTATGGAGCCCACATTTCGGAGTTCATAATACGAGAATAGAATCAGTCCAAAAACAATTCTTGTTGTTTGCTCTGAGAGACCTTTATAGCCCTGATGACTATCAAATCTTGCCTCCTTATGAAGTTAGATTGGAGCTTCTGAATTTGTAAAAATGAGCGAGGAAAAAATTGAGAATAGGATAAGTACTGAAGAGAGACTAACGACAGTTGATAAACAACAGTCACGAGTGTAAATGTTTGATCACTTCATTCCTACATGGATATAGAAACCAGAATCATTAAGTTTTCATTGAGATAATTAGACGATCAATTTGAAGACACAGTTCAGTTCAGTGTAAATGATGGATGTGGATTGGTTTGATTGAATATTCATGCGAATCCATCGGAGCGGGGAAGGCTACAAAGCCTTTTTTTACGTTATTTTGATATCGATGCTTGAAGGACAAAAGAGCGCTAGCAAAAATGAATGCGCTTTTTGTTATTACGCCCACTGAACAGATTTTGTTGCGTGATGGTCTTTTGAATAATTGCGTTCAAAATTGCCATGACTTCGGCGTAATCACAGAATTTATATTTTTTCACGATTTTACAACAATCAGGCTAATACTTGTTTCTTATTTTCAGTTGGTCTTGAAAAACATTGGTGCAGTCAATAATCGGTTAAGTTGCATGTAAAAAGTAAAATGTATTACAAATGATGATGGAGGAAGTACTTGAAATCTTACGAACAAATCTACTAAAATCGACAATTTTTTATTTGATGGAAGCTTTTTGCAGAATATTGACTACAAAACATTTTACCATTCAAAGCGTTCATTACCACAAATGCAAATTTGATTAATTTTTTTTTGTTTTCAAAATGTAAGCAGTTTTTTTTTAATTGAAACACGGTACTGTAAAAACTATTAAAAATCTGTTCAAATTATGCAAATATTAATAAACTTTGATAGATTCAACAACAATGTCTTTAGAATAAGAGTAATCAGGTAATATCATTCGCATGAACACTTTTTACATAGTGACTTAGAATTATTTTTTATTTGTAATTATGGAAAAAAAATTTGCTGGTTTTTCTTCAAAAACCGATAAAAATTTATAAATCTTAGAAACATTTATTACTGTGTTGTGCAAATTAGGTTAAAATTTATTTTTTCTGAAAAACCCTAATTTTTGCAGTTTTTTTTATTAAATTAAAAAACAGCTCAAACGATTTTTTTTAAATTCAAAAATATCACTAAAATGTTAAGACACGTCGATTGATACCTCAATGATGCAAATACTATATTTGGTTCGCTAGATATAGTGAATGACATGAATGGCCTTGAAGGTCATGATGACTCAATGATTTTTTATTTTTTATTTAATTTTTTTCATTATCATTACAAAAACTTTTGCTGATTTTTTCACAAAAACTGTTAGGAGCATATAAACTTTATAAACATTGATTACTGTGTTTCGCAAATCACGTTAAAAACTTATTGCCTATGAAACAAAAACCTAATTTTGTGCACTTTTTTTCTTAAATAGAAAAAACGGGTCCAATTTTTTCAAAAAAAAAAAATTGATAGAATCACGCAAATGTCAATACACGTCGATTGACATCTTAACGATGCAAATCGTATGTTTGGTTCGCGAGATATAACGCATGACAGAAATGGCCTTCAAGGGGTCAAAACAGCAAACCCCCCTCCCCCACCGACCGAAGTTTCGCAAAAACTAATCAGCTCTTAAAATTGAAAAGGCGCTTCGATTGATACCTCAATGAAGTCGATACGATTTTGTTTACGTGAGTTATACTCATAGAAAAACTGTCCGCGAACGCACGTTCGTACGTACACACACACACACATACTTCTTTCTAAAAACACTTAAAATATACTCGTAAGACCTCAAAATGTATAGACATGTTGAAAATTTAAATTTCGACTTTCGAGGCGATTACAAGAACTTCCCATATACTGGGAAGTTAATTATAATGAAGGTGGAATGTTTAAAACAAATTTACATGGAAATATGTGGCGACATGAAAACAGTCTAGTAAACAAAACACCCCCATGCGCGTTTCCTGGATTGAGGATATGAGCTTTCCAGAATAAACCAGAGACGATTTATTTTACTGAATTGTCTATTTCATTATCGTATTTATAGATTCAAGGTGCAATTCGTTAATAGGTCGTTGGGTTTTTTCACTACATACGTTGAAATTCGTCAATATTAGCACACATCACGTTTTGTTTTTGTGACGTTACGACCTTTTGAGTATTCTTTAGAGAATATTTTTCCCTAAGCTTTAATATTGACTATAGTCCACATTCGTTGTTATTGCCTGAGAATTTTCTAAATTTTTACACGTGGCGTTTTCGAAACGACTGATTCAAATGTGACATTTCGTTATATTTGGCGTTGTCATATAGCCCATCTCTGATTTGTTACATTGGCAGCCCTAATTGGCTGCGAGGCAGGAGCAGATCTTTTAAAAATTTCCACCTTCCATCGTTGAAAAAAAAATTGTGCGACTTGATCTACCATTCTCCAATTTGAATAATTGAACAGTTAAAATCTTGAATGTTAATCGTGTTCTAAAATTCATTTTAACAGCGAACAACTTCACTTGATGTGTTTTGATTAGACCACCGCTAGTGCATTTGAAACGGCTTCCCGCGTCAACCGTTGTGAGATTTCAAACTGAAGCGCTCTTTGTTCCAGTTGTGGTCGATCTGTGCCGTTCGTGGGAATTATTTATTGTATCTAGAATTAATTGTGATTAAGACTACGTTGTTGACGCTACGCAAAATGGAAAACGAGACAGCTGCTTCCCGTCTGAGTTCATACAAAAACCATGCGAAGAACACTGAGGTAGGATAACATGATATGAATAGATTTTTCGGATGTAGCTGAACGTTTCAATTCAGGCTATGCGCTCGAAACGCCACGAGATCTCGGTTGAGCTGCGAAAGTCCAAGAAGGAGGACCAGTTGCTCAAGCGCAGAAATATTAACGAGGACGACGTGACTTCGCCTCTGAAGGAAGCGAACGGCCAGTCGCCGATGCCCATGAAGATAGACCAGATGGTGGGATTGATGAAGAGTTCGGATCCGACCAATCAGTTTGCTGGCGTACAGGCTGCGCGTAAAATGCTTAGTCGGGAGCAGAATCCTCCCATCGACCTGATGATTGCGCATGGGATCGTTCCAATCTGTGTCGAGTTCCTTGGACGCTTCGATAAGTATGTAATGTTTATTGTCGCTCATGGAACACAGCTAAAGACCCCGTTTGCAGTCCGCCGCTACAATTCGAGGCTGCATGGGCCCTGACTAACGTGGCGTCAGGCAGCCCGGACCAAACCCGCACTGTGGTAGAAGCGAACGCAGTGCCGAACTTTGTCGCCCTGCTTGGGTCGCCTGTGATGAACGTGGCGGAGCAGTCCGTGTGGGCGTTGGGGAACATTGCAGGCGACGGGGCCGCAGCCCGCGATATTGTGCTAGAGAACAACGTGATCGATGGGCTGCTCCGCTTGGTTAACGATAAAACACCACTGTCGTTCCTGCGGAACATAGTGTGGCTGATGTCGAACCTGTGCCGAAATAAGAACCCGTCACCTTCTTTCGAGATAATCCAGCCGATCCTCCCACTGCTAGCGCAACTGCTACAAACTACGGATACTCAAGTTTTAGCTGATGCATGCTGGGCCATTTCCTACGTGACCGACGACGAAAACAAAAAGATCCAAGCCATCATCGACACGGGAGTAGTGGAGAGGCTAGTGACTTTGTTGGATATCGACGAACCGTCCATTATAGTGCCAGCGCTCCGCAGTGTCGGAAATATTGTTACGGGAACTGATGCCCAGGTAAAATCGCAATCAACTGAAGATACTGTAAAACCAAAACTTCGAAATTGCGCAATCTCTACAAAGTAGTATTCTCTTATGTGAAAATAGTCAATCATTTTCAATTGCTAAATAACAAGTCACTTGAAAAGATAATTTAATATCGAATCACCCAAAAATATAAATATTCTTCAACCGCTTCATGAGCGTCTTTCTGGAGAGATCGCGTCTTCAAGTAACTTGGTCTAATCAGCACTTTTCCGCTTTTATTTTCTTCCACATTTTCCTTGGCAGCGCATTCTTTTTTAGCCTTGAATTTTGAGCTTGACCGACCAAACCATTCTAACTTCACAGTTAATTCAACTCAGTCTTTTTCCTGACTCTCATCGTCATTTGAAATTTGCTAGTCCAATAATTCGGCGAAAGATCTGCGTGGCAATTGATAAGACAGAAATCGTACAAGAAGTACTAATCCGTATATCGATTGCCTTAAAATATGTAATCAATGACGCAAATGCATTTATTATTGTTAATTACTAATGCAAATAGTATTTCTCTGGTGGTTGTGTGCTTGCGGTCGTGCTACCAGGCAGGGTAATTTGAGTGCGACGGTGCTAACGTTACATTTAGAATGAAGGAAGTATTTGAAAAGGAGTGCTCACAAAGAAATGTGAACTGTGGACTGTGAAAAGAATCAAAAAAGCGGAAGCAAATCAGCCCAAAGTGCTAATGTGACCTACAATTCCGTTGCAATTTGTCTTTCAAATCTTGCTGAGAAGTTGAACATTATTTGTTGCAAAGGATCCTTCCCACGAAGTCAATCCGCCTGTGTACAGAGTGTTTGCCTGTGAGTAATTTTGATCGTCAGACAGGAACACCCATTCTCCATAGAAAAAAATTTCTTCAAACGACTATGATGGACTATCAGATGATGGTTACACGAAGTGAATCGGCAATATTATTGACTTGTCCGCCTGCCCAAATAAAGCTTTGACCTCTTTTATACATTCCAGTTGTTTATTAAATACTTCTGCGTTTTGGAGGCTTTTATTTAGACAAAATAAAATTTAAGTCGGTCGCTTTTCCTTTTTTTAACGCAGCCCATATTTCAAACGTCGTTTGGAGAAATAAGTTTGAACTTGTAAGCAAAGCTAAAACAGAAGAAAGATGCCCCCTTTTCAACGTTGAGAGGTGAAAATCTTCAATAGATACCGAGTCGCTCCTGCTTCCCGGCGTGTCGGGCTGTTAACGACTAAAACCACCTCCGCCTCTTTCAAACCTCTTTCTCATATTTTTTCCATCATTCGTTTCTGGGTTTTGCATCCAGTAACACTTCTCATACCATGAAAAATGTACTCTTGTCAAAAACTGCCCAAAAGTTCGCTGGGTGGCTTAGTTGTCAATGCATTAAGCTGTTTCAATAATTTTTACGTCTTTTCCAGACTGACACTGTTCTTAGCGCTGGTGGCTTATCGAAACTAGCTAAACTTCTTGAACACAACAAAAATAATATAGTGAAAGAAGCAGCGTGGACAATTAGCAACATTACAGCTGGTAATCAACGCCAAATCCAAGAAGTCGTTGATGCAGGTAAATTAGTTAAATATTTGAAACAGACATAATTATATTAACATTAAACCTACCGTCATTTTATGAACGTTTTTCAAATGAATGTTATATTCTTTTCCAGTTGATTATAAAAAGCACATAATTTAGCATGTGCAATAAAACACCGATTTTTTTTGGATTTTAGACATACATTTTTTGAAAAAAGGCAAATAATTGAATAATTATATCTTACTTCAGTAATTTACTTACAATTAGATGTCGTTATTCAAATCCAAGTAAAATTCATTCGTTGTCGCACTTTTTACAGATGGAAGGTTTCTCATATAGCGAACATCTTTCGCATTCATGATTTTTATGTGTAGAACAGATTTTTATGGTTTTATTTTTTCTTGGAATATCCAATTTGACATGTCTATCGTCGTTCAGAAATTGTGGTGAAATCTGCTGAAGTTCACTATTTGTTTTTTTTTTCGTGAATCTCGGTATTCTGTGGCAATTTCCTTTGTCAACTTAAATATGTTTTTTGTCAAGATACACTTTTCCCGATTGTTTGTATAACATCCAAGCATTTATCCCAGCTAAATCAAGAATGTTGAAAAATACTTGGGCTGCTTATCAATGGGATTAGATTTTGTGCTGGACTTTCTAGCTATTTGATCCGTCGTATCCCCGCCAAATTTAAAGTTATTCTAAAAAGTCATATTTTCAGGTATACATTTCCCTGTTTTTTCAATTTTTTACAAATTTATGCATCGAACTTTTTAATTCAGTTTGATTTTATAAATTTTCAGAGTATAATCATTTGATGTGTAAAGCTGCGTTGAAAAATTTATCTTATTGTCTTTCTTTTGTACCGCAGGTTTGGATAATTCCCTCTAGTTCGCTCGAATAGTTCTTCTTGATAATTTTTTTTTGCCCAAAATGAGCTCGTAAAAATATTATCGGGGGTTATATTTCTTTTGCACCGTATAAATGGTTCAGTGAGTTTGAGAACAACAAATTCATTAAGTGGTATTGGTGATGATTTCATCTTTTCCCGAATATAGAATTGCCAACCAGAATTTAATTTCAAATTTATCGGGGTGGGCATATATTGTGTAAATCTGCATCTTGCCTTTGTCGCAAATAGCTGTTCATCAACAATAATATTTGTACCAGGTTTGTAGCAGCTTGGCTATTTTTTTATATGTGTATTCCATACCTTTGAGACGAGAGGAAAATTGTCAGTCTGCAAACGATGGCTCCGATCGGTTCTTCTATCAAAACGAATAAGTCGCATAATTTCTGTGAAACGATTTCTGTTCATTATTCGTGAAAAGAATTTTCCATAAATATGAGACGTACAAATTTCTTGTTTCATATGCATCACGTGCGTATAAAACTGCAATAAAAGCATCTAAATCCGTGGAAGTTAGACTCCATTCGGATCCGCTCACGGTAGATAACAGTAGACTACATATAACCATCAATAAAACGACAGAAGAAAGATAGTGACAAATTAAGTAGCTGTATATCATAAAAAAATTGTGCAGTAAATTTAAGAAAAATGAAAACCTGTAGTTTAACAGTTTTGGCTAGTCTCAAAAGGGGTCGTTTGACCGCTCTGGTCGATTTAGTGTTCAAAGTTTTATAGGTTCCCTGAACTTTTTGTGAGTTGGGGTTGCTTACACGCCTTATAATTTTTTTCGTTCGGTTCTGTCCTGAATAAGTAAAATGATGCTGGTAACGTTCTTTTTAATAAGACCCATTGAACTGGATATTCATAGTACCGAAAATTACAGTGCAATATATGCAGACGAACTAATTTGTCAGAAAACTACAGTTTACGATAAAATGCCCCACTTATGTCTAAACAAAGACTTACTTGTTGAATTTAGCGTTATGCTTTGTAGCTTAGCGATATGTCGATGTGGTTGGTGAGCGATTGTAGAGCTATTTCAATTGATCTTCCTTTCGTGTATGGGTGCTGCCCCTCAAAAAGTAAGTTCAGGACAGCTTTCAAATGAATGTCTATCAGCCTTTCTAGTGTTTTCAGTTGAAACTAATAGGCCTATAATCCTTTGGCAAGAAATGGGAGGTCTTATCCGCTTTGAGTGTGAAGACTATTTTAGCTTCCTTCCAACGCTGTGGTATGTAAGACGTCCGTAGACATACATTGAAAATGGCGTTTAGACATGGCAGTGCTGTGTTGATTCCATGCTGGATGTCAACAGGTGGATATTGACCATGCCAGGGAATTTAAAGGGTTGGAATGAGCTGATTGTCCAACGTAGGCGTCTATCGTTTACAGATATAGTGGTTGAAGTTTTTGTGGATCAGCTTTGCTGGCTGCATCCTGGCTCCCAGGGAAGTGTATGGCAACAAGGACACCCAGCGTTTTGGAGCTGGATATCGCTCACACTCTATTTGTGCGCTTAACAGACTCTTAAAATGAGAGGGAGCTCGTCATGACTTTACGCAGGCGACTAGCATCTTTGGAGTTTTCTATGTCTGCACAGAAACTTCTCCACGAGCTTTTAAACTCCTTCAGATTGACTTCGCACAAAGACCAGTCATTGGATTCTTTAGACTGATTAAAGGACTTACTACATTCCTTCCGTAGCTCCGCAATGTCCCTGTTCCACCCCGGGGGCTGCAATTTCCATATGGGCTTCATCGGATTGCATGCGGACCTTGCTGCTACATTGAAGGCAAATATAAGGGTCCCAACGACTTCCTCCAGACTGCGTATATCTTCTATCTTTGGAGGTCCACCCTTGAGCGCAGACTCGAATAAGAACTGATATTTTACCCTTTTGTGAATATTGGATTTTTTAAAGGAAGGGATAAATGCCACCCCTTGATAGGGATAAATGCCATCCATTGATAGCTTGGTGGAATTGCTTGTTCGTTAGAGTGCTGTCTAGCACCTCCCTACGGCGCTAACAGTCTTACCTCTTGCAGTATTGTTTGCGTATGAACGCTCGAATTTGTGATGGTTTTCTAATTCCATCTGTATCTTTTATGAGCTTCCCCCTACTTTTGAGTAGAGGCTCTGTAAGCCTCCATCGTGCTCTATTTCCATTGAAGATTTTCACCTTCTGGGATTATCTGGGGTAAATCTTTTAACCTTTTCAGGACTTTGTTCGTAGACTTTCTGTCCCTTTAAGCCACTGTTGAAGGGTTTGGCTACTGCACTTGAAAAATAGACGGCAATGGGGGCGCGCCAGCAACACTGTCGGCCGGCTTATTCGTTGTGGCCTTGTTGTTGCCGCTAATTCCAATTAGCTCATCTGAGAAAACTCTTGCCCCTGGCATAGCTACCTTGGTGCGTGTATCCCTAATAGAAGTGGAGCATTGGCTATTTACTGTCCGTTCGGGCATCTCGGTCTTTTTCACAGAAGGACGCTCGCCCACCTGCGTCTACTTCTCTTCCGGGCCGAGTGAATTATCTACGTTGAAATGTATACTTATTGCAATTGGGTTCAGCAGCCGCTATCTGCGCTCGTTGTGATAACTTCGACATCATGGTTATCTATGCCGAAGCAGGGAGGTCATACGAGAGCTGGCACACTCCTTTATGAGGATGTGTGCACAGAGCCGGGTCAGGGACTCATCAGGAGTATAAACTCAACTGAACCTGACGGTATTCCGACAAGTAGATTTTCGTTATTAACAGCAGCCACATCGTAGTTGACGGTCATGAAAATGATCAAAACTCAGTCAGTTCTCATGTCCTTAGACGTAATACAGTCGTTTGTGGCACAACCGTAACACAATGTGCAGGACATTGTCTCGATTTTGCCGTCATTTGGTCCGTGCCGCCAAGAAATTTCATCCGCACAGTTATTGAATGGGTCGATCAGCTAAAGGGTGCCTATTAATAAATGCTGTTTGCAATGATTGTGGCCCTGAAGGAGGCAGCGAAGAAGTGGGTAGATTAGCAGCCAATGTTCTGTAGTTGATCTGATTTTGTTGATTTGATTCCCCTCCTCTGAGATTCGATTCTCCTCTCGCGGAGACTTGATTCCCCCACACGAATAAATACAGCCGATATTTACGTAAAGATGATGGATGACCGATAATGAAGAACGAGGCGCTGATAAAATTTTACTATTGTGCCTTGGTACTGAGTTACCCAGGAAATGTGGACGATCAATCCATCAATTGATACGTAATAAATTGCCTTTCCGACGAATGTCTTTGTCGAACTTTGAATTTCACGAAGTGTGTTAACCTGCTACCCTTATTGACCAGCATTACGTTCGCTAAAGCCTAGTTCGCACTAGGCTAGTAATTTAGTCGAGTAGCGAGTATTTTAGTAACTAAACGGCTAGCTAGCGGCATGCATGGATTTGGAAAAGACAATGGGCATACCAGGATTTGGTAAGAAGTAAGTGAAATTGAAAATTAAAAATATCCAGTAGCAAGAAAGTAGAGAACTGCTTGCAATTTTGTAATTGCTGGAATTGCCCTTCTTTAATGGGTAATTTCCACTTGCATTTTTAGTAACAGAAAATTTACACAGATTTTGCATATTCTCAAACTATCGAAGTATTCTTTGGAATCTTCTACGGCTAATTCCTTCAGGAAACAATTCGTAGCTCCTAGTTCATCTCTTCTAGTAATCCATTTTCGTACCCATTGCTTTTTTTTCTTTATCACACAAATTTCCTCATCCACCTCTTCTAAAACAGCCATCACAATAAGCTTTATCAGCTTATTCACTTTTTTGCGTTGCAGCCTATTCATCTTGCAAAATATCACTCACTTGTGTACTACACGACGATTTTAGCTACTAAACTATTCGCTACTCGACTAAATTTCTAGCCTAGTGTGAACTAGGCTTAACAGACATAAGGTCAGCGAATCGTCACCCTCTATCTCTATGCTTTCAAGTAGCGATCAAAGTTGAGAAGTCAAAGAGAGTCCCGTATGTTTCAAGTGTCCAGAACGAAGCCATATCGTGAAACTGCACACACATCTAAAAACCCGACGGAAACCCAGTAAACGTTTTAAACGAGAAACGGATCTAGGATATTACTGCGTGGTAAAAGCAGAGAATATGAATATAATGCACTCGTTAATTCAGTGAGCTGTCGTTTGTTTGTGAAACATCGAATCGCTTATTCATGCCTCGGCAAAATGAACATGAAAAAAGAATGCAGGGTTCGCGGATGGTAAAAGCTTGCCGTGAAATGAAATCTATCCCGATAGCTAAGAAGATAAGGATGCAACCATTTACCTTAACAATTCAATATAGCTTTAGGAAGTACTGAAATATTTTGAACAAATTAATGAAAAAATCAAAAGTACTATGCTACACGTACGAGTTTGATCGTATTAAAGGAGACTAAAAAAATTTTTGAACAAAATAAAGCAAAATTGTGAGACACACAATACTCATATTTCAAAACTTGTGCAAAGTTATGGCGAGGTTAAAAACGCTAAAGACACGTGCTAATATTTTAATAAACATTTTACTTCAGTTGGGGAGGTTTTACACAAAATTTTCAATATCCACGGGCTGATACAGTCTGGAGGTGATAATAATCAATGGGCAGGGGCGTAGCGAGGCGGGGGTGTGACACCCCCCTAAAATTTTGTAGCGAGTCAGCATTTTCGTGCCGAAGTTGGCATATTCAAGAAATTTGATTGTAAAGTCGGACAGTCGGCAAATTTTTCTAATCAAGTCGGCATTTTCAACATTTATCACACCCCCCCCCCCCCAAATTCATGAAGCTCGCCACGCCCCTGTCAATGGGATAAAGTACCTGCGAAATTGAGGGCAATAATTCAAATAAAAATCCTTCTTGGGTACTAATAAAGCTGGGGAAACTTGATTTTTGTGGCCCTCTTTTTAAATCCTATTTCCTTCAAGGATGACTAGTAATTCTTCAGAGCTTAAGTGTTGTGTCCCACAAATGTTTTTATCCTTGTCGGCTGTGATCGGGCGGTTCGTGCAAGAGTTTCTAGAGACTATCGATCCTGTTGCAACAATCGAGTCCAGCGTTTAACCGTAACAGATGAAGGTTCAGATTTCCCGAAGATTGTAGATATTTCTTCAAAAATTTATTTTTTGCTTTTCTCTTTTTACTAGAAATTTCATTACAGACGATCTTCTCAATTCAATAAACACAGCAAAAGCTCAGATATGGTAATGTAATAGTTAAATTACTTGATGTGTAATGAAGCTTATGAAAAAAAGCTTTCGTTGTATACTAATTAAATGTCGATCAACTAGTGATCTACCGAATGAGCAGGTGGAATGACTGCAAGTAATTATCAGACACTTCTCCAACAATAACTATTTTGGATGGGAGAATTTTTTTTTATCTTATTTGAAAACAAAGCGGGTTTATTTTGTGTGGCCCATTTTAATCCCTTTTTGAAAACAGGAATTGCATTCATATAGGCTAAAAGCATATCGTCTCATTGTATGGAATACATTGAACCATTCATTTTAGCTTACTGGAAAGCCAGATAGGAGGATTCTTCATGCCTTTGCATGATAAAAAAGAAACATTCTGTGTCTCATTATAAATAAAAGAAGCGTTCCCTATGTACAAAAAGCTACTGCGAAATTTACCTTTTTCAGGTTTTTCTGAACTTATTAAAAATGCGGGTAAAATATATTTTCAATTTAACCGATTTTCATAGTTGTATTATATTGCTCATTATAAAAAATGCACCAACTGGGTTTTTGAAAATTGGAACGAAAAATAAAAATACACATACGCAACTCAAAATAAAAAAATACAAAAGATTCTTTTTTTATGAGAGTTTTTTATCTATGCACTGCTTCGCCAATAGAATCACTATTCTCATGTCGTTTTCATACTGTTTGCAGCTGAAGTTTTCATTTTTGACCGCTTCTGCATTTTAGTAAATACTGTCAAGACATTTTTGAACAACCGTGTAGACTTCAACGCGTATAATGTTTTGCACCTTTTCAATCGCAACGTAAATGAAAAAAGTAAATCATAAAGATAAGCCTCAGATTGTGTGCCTTTGGGGCTAAAATTAACAAATCGGCGGGGTTAGTATTAACGTGTTTATACCTACCCCAGATATGGGGGCTAGTACTAGTGTCGGACTGTGTATTATATTTTTCTGTTGTTTTTGGATACATTGTATTACAGCATGAGAACTTATAAACGAAAAATTACTCGAGAAACCAAGTCCTTCTAGGTTTACGAGTTGGCTGCGAGAGATTTGCTAAGATGTGCTAATATTTATTTCGGGCTACTGCCCGAAGATATAAAGAGATTAACATATCAATTTGCTAAGTTTTACAATCTTTCGACGGTACCAAAACTCTTTCGGGTTATTGAGGTAAAGCAGTAATTCTAAAGATAATATCGATAGTTCCTAATCGTTGATTTTTTTTATATTTGTTGATTTTATGAAAAAAATATCATCTTAAGTTGTGTGCCCAAATACTATAGAAGCAATAGCTGATTACTTGTGTAAGGCTGATTAATCTTAAGAAGAAGTGACCAAAAAACATGGATAATATATAACTGTTTAAAGAATTTTAGATTTTGGCCTTGTTTGAATATTTTGTAATTTGTCATGTCAAGTCACTAGAGAAAATATGGAGAAAACGTTGGTATTGATTGAACTTTCATAAATAAACAATAGTGTCAAACATATACTATATTTATTTTCTTTTATACTAGTTCGTAGAACATAACGTTAATAACCTCACAGCTGTTAATTTTAGCCCAAAACACGGGGTAAGAATTAACAAACGATTTTTTTATAGAAAAATATGTCTATTTAAGACATCATTTGTTTTATGTTTGATTTATGTTAATAAAATGATACCTAAATCGTTAAAGCATCATGTGACGTAAAAATCAGGTCAAAATGTTAAATAATTTTGGAGACACACCTAAAAATGCATTTTTTGTTAATTGTAGCCCCGGCCTCCCCTACATAAAAAAGAATAGTATTCAGTGAAAGCAATGAATTGGTGTTCATAATGTATTGGATATCATCTGTATCTGTTCGAAATTATTGTATTCTTATCGGTATGAAAGTTCGAAGTAAACATGTTTTATTGAGCGTTGTATTTCATAAATCAATATTATTTCAGAGGAAATGCCCTTAAAAATAATTACCACCAAAACGACATTGCCTACTGGATTTGAGTCTTAAGTTTTCGTTACACAACACCATTTGAATGATCATCGAAATGAACTTCATTTGAATGAATGATCATTCATTTTGTAGGTGATACGCGTAATTGTCCAAATTTCAAATCTCAAATGTGAAAATCGCGAATAATTTGTAAGGCTAAATTAAAATGCCTTCCTTTATATTAACTTTACATGGCTAATGATGGGTCTGCTTAAAAGCCACTGTTTCACTCATTTTCTTTTTGGCTTTCTGCTCTTTATGTAGAGGCAAAGATCTGCTTGACGTTTGCATCCTTCCAAATAGAATGGAGTGAAGCCGTGCCATTCCATTTAGAGCGACTGTGAATAGCCAGCTTGAAAGATAGTCATAGCAAGCATAAATTTTGTGACAGATGACTGTAGTTACCCGCCGTAGCGAAAGGGTTAACAAAAGCGCAGCTTCGTCAGAATCGATAGTATACAACTCATGGGTGTAACGAATATACCATTCTGGACCCCATGGATTGTGTTGTTGGGAGGACAGAAAAGTACAACTAAATGGCCATAGTAATATGTCGTTTATTTCGTTTTTCCCACTACCGTTTTAGGTTAGGTGCAAATCAAGATAAGCAACCGTCATTTCATTTATTAGTCGTTGCTGGTTCTACGGCTCTCATCGATGTCTATACCTTCTTTCAACTGCGGCTAAATTTGTGTTCCAGTAACGAATTTCGACCGATCGAAAATATAATCTTTTGCCGACACTGCTTCATTTTTGAGCAGTTCATCTTGATCTTTAGTTTTGCTCTTTTTTGCATGAATCGCAGTTAGCATCCAGATATGACAATACATCAAGGATGGTAGTTATATCTTTTTTCAATGATGAATTGAATTCGATCAGCCACTGACCATTATTGTTAATACTGTCATGGAGACTTTTCGCTTGTTCTCCTCATTCTATTCTAGTCCAAGTGTAGCATTGAAGTCTTCTAGCAGAATTTTGATGTCGTTCAAATGCAGAGTCCCTTCTAGAATGTGATAGAGTTCGTTTTTTTCTTCGGTTGGAGTATAACAATTGAACAAGCAGACATTGAAAAACTTCGTCTTTATGCAGATCACACGCATTCCATCGTTCACATTCAAGTCAATTATAAGATGCTTGAATGAAGATCCTGCAATAAACTCCATTTCAAAGTCTTTGCTGGCGATTGGTTTGCCACTTGTGAATGCAATCTTATGAAACTTCTTTATGTGCCAAGCCTTTTCACTTCTTGGACCAGGATTCTATATGGAATTGTCGCAGGTCACTTGTATTTAGCGCTCGAGCATAGAATAGTTTATTTCGGTTGCCGATGTTGTCGTTTATCCAATGAAATTCGTTGTCATGTTTCGGGGCTCGTAGCAATAAGGTAATGCCAGAAAGGGTTGCTTGCACTTCGCTGTTATGCAGGAGTTCAGATTAGGAATCCGCTAATACTTCGATTGTTGAAAATCCAGCGGGAACCACGAAGAGGTGAAAGTTCGGTATTGCCAAAATTAATATTATTTCACGGATTAGTTATCAGGCGTAGAAAACACTAGTCCTATATCTAACCGATCGACTTAAGAGATACGAGAGACAATAATGACTGAACTTTTAATTAATAATTTAAATTCCAATATTTACAAACTACGATTCCAATGAGTTGTGTACTTAGCTTAATAAACTTCCTATTTTTTTTTTTGTGATTAAACATATTGTTTCTTTGCAGGTATTTTCACTCATATACGGAAAGTTCTTATAATGGGCGACTTCAAATGCCAAAAGGAAGCAGCTTGGACCGTTGCTAACGCCATCACTAGTGGCACACCCGAGCAAATAATTTCTCTTGTGGAGAAGTTTGATCTAATGAAGCCGTTTTGTGATTTGCTAAACTCAAATGATGCCCGAACTGTGAAAGTGGTTCTGACAGGTGTCTCGAATCTCTTTCATCTCGCCGACAAGTTGGGTGGTACTTCGTCTCTGTGCTTGCTCATGGAAGAAATCGGAGCACTAGACAAACTTGAGGCTCTACAAAACCACCCGAATGAGGAAATATACAACCAGGCGTTTACATTAGTTGACACTTATTTCGTCGCGCAAGAGGAAGAAAATCTGGCACCCAAACTGGCAACAGGAGAGTACGATTTCTCTGCAGCTGAAAATGCCAGGCCTCACGGTGGATTCCAATTTTGAATGTTAGAACTGTTGTTAAGTATGCATATTTTATTGATTACAAATTCATTCCATTAACTCTGGCACGTAAACAAACGCGGCGAGAGTGAATGTAGACATCAAAATGCCTTGCCAAATTAAGTGATGCAAACATATTTTCCTATTCGTAAAGACTTTAGATGTATCCGTTAATTATGTAAACATTTTTTTCTTAATCTGAAATGACTATTTAAGATTGGACTTTCCTAAATTTGTACTTTTAAACACCTGATTATAAAGGGTTGATAAACGAGTGGAGTTTTATTTATTGATCCTCAATTATTTCCAAAATTCAAAAAAGAAACATGAAAGTAAAGGGATTCACTAGTTAACTGAACTTATAATATTGACTTCCATTTTAGAAAAAGTAAAAAGCCTTTTTTTATCTCGTGTTTGTATCTTCAATTCGTCTTTGTTTGGAGGATTTGAGTAATTATTGGTGTGAGCTTTCTACGTTCAATATTTCGGCAAGTCAAGAAAACTCTGTCGTACATTTCAACGCTGATGTATATGCATATTTCGTTGGATTTTATAGTTGAGAACATAGTCTATGCATAAACTAGTCGTTAAAAATAGTGTAACAAACAAAGCTAAGTCGAGGTACGAACCAGAGATGAATCACCGCTAAATGTCACTGATTTCGCAGACGCTGTCGAAGTTTCCCGGAAAATCATTGGCAAAATTGAAACGATTGTGAACGATCGCAAACCTACTTCAACACGATCATCCATAAAGTCTGTGCCGTCGGCAAAAACCGGTTCTGTAAAGTATTCGGAAAAATTAGAGCTCCACAGCGAAATCTGTAAATTGAAAGATGACGCCTTGGTTTTGGAGGCCGAAATTCTAGACATTGAAAGCAAAATCAACACCTTGAAATGTGGTGATGATAGCGTCACAAACACAAAGGAAATTTCCGTAAAGGAACAACTCCTACATACGAAGAAAAAAGTGCTGAGTGTTTTCAAGGCTAGGATCGAGAACAAAGAGTCTCTACTAGCAATATATGACAGTGAAGAGCGGGAGCAAAATAGTGTGTGTGAACTCGATGGCAATAGCAGTGTGTGTGATGATGACTTGAAAATAAACGACTCAATCTCTGAGTGGGCAGCTAACGCCGGTGCGGAAGCGAGTGCAACAGATGCACGCGTTCTCGATCTAACCGAATCTATGAACAAATTTCTTTCGCGTCAAACAGTCGGGAACAACATAATGACCTTCGATGGCTCATCTCATCTGAAGTGGCCAATATTTCTGGCGCAATATAAAAATGCGATTGAACTATGTGGATTTTCAGACCGAGAGTATGTGATGCGGTTAGATCAGTGTTTACGTGGTAAAGCAAGACAGTGCGTTGAACTCCTTTTGTGTACCGCAAGTGAGCCAAGTGTAATAATAAATATTTTGAAAACAAAATATGGACAACCATATACAATCCTCCGCGAAATACTTGAAACGGTAGATGAACTGCCTCGCGTCACGAATGGAAACTCACTACTTGAACTCTGCTGCATGGTGCAAAATATAGCCGCCGTAGTTGACAATGCAACGTACAGTTTTGTCGACCAGAGAAATTTAATAGGAAAATTCGTCAGTAAACTTCCGGAGCACTTGATAACCCATTGGGGCTCATATTTATTAGGCAAGAAAATTACACTGCGGGCGGAAAGCCTGCATGACTTTGCTGCATGGGCGCTAGAAATGACGGATGTATACTCCAGAACCATCTTTCCGGCAGAAGAGTCAAAACAAAGATTCAACGTTTCAAGATTAACTTTCGATAAATCAGAGCACCAAAAACTATGCAAAGCGTGCAACACGAGTCAGCATAATTTGGATAGATGTCCAGTGTTTAGAAATGCAGATACAAAAAGGCGTTGGAAATTGGCTGAAAGCTCTCACGCATGTTATTCTTGCTTGAATTTCCATCGAGGTAGCTGCTCTCATCGAAAAATATGCGGGCTGAATGGGTGCGAAAAGTTTCATCATCAATTACTCCACAAACATGAATCCAAGCAAAAGGATGTCCAAGTAACGGCCTGTACAGCCGACGTCAGCTGCAATGTGATGCTGAAGATAGTCCCTGTGGTACTGCGTGGCCCATTGGGCTGTGTAAACATCAACGCCATACTAGATGAGGGGAGTACAACTACACTTTTAGACTCGTCAATAGCATCAGCCATTGGAATTAGTGGACCAAAATCACCTCTTTGCTGCAGGTGGACTGGCGAAATTTATCGTTATGACAATGAGTCATAAATCGTACAGACCGAAGTTGCAGCCCAGGAAAGTTCGTCTTATTTTCATCTTAAAGACGTGAGAACCGTTAAGGACCTCAATCTACCAAATCAAACTTGCGATATTAGCATGCTTATGAAGAAGTATCCATACATAGCGCACACAAACCTGAAAAGTCGAAGCTGTGCGAGACCTACACTGCTAATCGGGCAAAACAACGCAAAACTAATTGTATCCCGACAAGTTATTCAGCCAAGTCCTGGATCTCCAATCATATCTAAGACGTCATTAGGGTGGACACTTCACGGCCCAATAACTGCACAAAAATCAACCAATGCAAGGGAGGAGCTTTCTTTCCTCTGCTGTGAAAATAGCGATGAGCAACTGTATCAGGCGGTCAAGGAATACTTCAAATTGGAAAACTTCCAACCAACTTGTTCATTTCAAGCCGAAAAGCGTAGAACATCAGATGAAGAACGAGCACTTCAAATTGCGGAGAAGTCGATTAAATATAACGGATACAGATACGAAGTAAGTTTGCCGTGGAAGACCGACAATTTCATGTTTCCAGACACCAAATCAATGGCTAAGCAAAGACTGAAATGTCTGGAAAACAAACTAGGACGAGACAAAACGTTGAGTGTCGCCTACGGCGATGAGATAAAAAAGCTAATTGACAAAGGATATGCAGTGCCAGTTTATAAAGAAAAACTGAATGCGACTAAACGCATATGGTATCTTCCTCACTTCCCAGTCAGAAATTTAAATAAACCTGGAAAGGTAAGAATAGTATTCGACGCAGCTGCGAAAGTAAATGGAACATCTCTGAACGATTATATTTTACCCGGTCCAGACTGGCTGAAGCCGCTTTTCAGCGTATTATGCAACTTTCGAATAAATAAAATTGCATTCACTGGTGACATACAAGAAATGTTCAACCGGGTGGAAATATCTAACGAAGATAGCTTTGCGCAATGTTTTCTTTGGCGTGACCTGAAACTCTGCGAACATCCCAAAGTTTACCGAATGAAAGCGATGCTTTTTGGTATCACATCATCACTGTTCTTAGCGCAGTTCGTAAAAGATTATAATGCAAAAAAGTATTCAACGGATTATGGAGCAGCTGCCTCAGCAATAATAGATCACCATTATGTGGACGATTATTTACACGGAGCTGACTGCGAAGAAGATGCAATAAAAATTATCAAAGAGGTAATTTTAATACATTCAAAGGGTGGCTTTGAACTTCGAAAAATTAATTCGAACTCTGAAGCTGTGAAAAGAAGTCTACCAACAAAATATTTGTCAACAACGACAATGTCTCAAATGAATCGTTTCGCGCACGAAAATCACCGAGTGCTCGGATTGCTATGGAATTCAAAAAATGATACCTTTGGATTTTGCCTTGATTTTGAAAAAATTGAGCGTCCAATAATGGACGGTGAAAAAATACCGACAAAACGACAGGTTCTCAAAGTGGTCATGTCCGTTTTCGATCCATTGGGCTTATTAACACCAATAACTATTAAAGCAAAGATTCTACTGCAGGATATATGGCGACTGGGAATTGGATGGGATGATTTTATCAGCAGTAACATGATGTTACATTGGCGAAATTGGCTGATGGAAATCAAAGAGGCCAGACTTTTAGAAGTACCACGATTCGTACCAATTAAACACCAAGATGTTGAACTACATACATTCAACGATGCGAGCGAGAAAGCATACGGATCATCTGTATATGTGCGGATAAAAAATGGCATTACGAACAATGTTATTCTAATTGCCTCAAAGGCTCGTGTTGCTCCGCTTAAAACAATAACCATTCCTAAAATGGAACTATCAGCAGCACTTATGGGTGCAAGGTTGTCAAAAGAAGTGGCACAATCTATACATATTGCCGAAGTAAAAAAGTATTTCTGGACTGATTCTAGCACAGTTCTGCAGTGGATAAAGTCAGATAAAAAACTTAACACCTTCGTTGCCGCACGAATAGGAGAAATATTGGAGCTTTCAGAAATGGAAGATTGGCATTGGATTCCTTCAGAACAAAACATAGCGGATATATGCACACGAAATAAAGTGCTCGGCGATTTCAACAGCAGCCACAAATGGTTTCGAGGACCCCAGTTTTTGTATCTCAATCAGGAAAAGTGGACGAAAGATCAAAAAACTAGGAATGAAATTCAACCTCAAGATGAAATAAGCTTATGCATTCAACTAGCCAATGACCAGGGCCCATTGCTACCGACCATCAAAACACATTATAGCTGGATCAAACTTCTTCGCATCACAGGACGTATCAAGCGATTCATCGTCAATACAAGACTACCTTTTGAAAAAAGAACGACTGGACCAATGAAGGCAAGTGAGTTACTGTGGAGCGAACAACAATGGTGGAAGGAAGTACAGCTTACTAGCTTTCCCGAAGATTTGGCAAATATGAAAGCTCACAGACACAACAAAAACGGTAAACTGCGGAAGCTATCGCTTGTCATAGACGAAAATGGGATTCTCCGAGTATCGGGAAGGATACATAAATTGGAAGACGTTATTATCGAAAAAGAACCAGTTGTTTTATGCGGAAGCCACCCTTACGTGCGGCTAATAATTATGCACATGCATAAAAAATACGCACATCAAGGACTTGAAACAGTAATCAACGAGCTACGCAGAAACTACTGGATCCCACGAATTCGTTCGACCACGAAGAAAGTGTTCTTTGACTGCATGTTCTGCAGAAAGCGATATTGTAAGCCAGCTCAACCAAAAATGGGATTACTTCCAAGAGAACGGATGCTGTATTACGAAAAACCCTTTACTGCTACAGGAGTTGATTACTTCGGTCCGTTCCTGATAAAGTCAGGACGAAAAATTGAAAAGCGATACGGAGTACTGTTCACTTGCCTCACAATGAGAGCCATTCACGTAGAAATCGCCCACTCTCTGAACACAGACTCTTGCATTATGGCAATTCGGAGATTTTTGTCTAGACGTGGCGCCGTCAAAACGTTCTGGACAGATAATGCAACAAATTTCCGTGGAGCTAACCGAGAATTGATTGAAGCATACGAAGAACTAAACGAAAAATACGTACAAGAAGAGATGGCAAATAGGCAAATTGAATGGAAGTTCATTCCACCCATGTCACCTCATATGGGAGGTGCTTGGGAAAGACTCATTGGTTGCTTCAAGAGATCGCTGATGGCAATAATGAAAAACAGACATCCATCAGACGAGGTCTTGGCGACGATTTTTTCAGAAGTAGAGTATATCGTAAACAGCCGGCCCTTGACTCACATTTCTGGAGACGCTACAGAAGACTACAGCATAACTTCAAATGATCTATTAATAGGAAAATCAGTGAATGTGAGATCACCGGGAATATTTGATGAAAAATACCTACTAATTCGAAGACAGTGGCGAGTATCACAAGCACTCATCGATTTATTCTGGAAAAGATGGCTTCGAGAATATTTACCAACGTTGATCGACCGGCGAAAGTGGATATCCGATGAATTAAATCTTCGAGAAGGGGAAGTAGTGATTGTCAACGACATAAATTTACCACGAGGAGAATGGCCGCTGGGAGTAATAACCAAGATATTTACCGGCGCAGACAACATTGTTCGATCTGCAAACGTTAGGACTTCTACAGGCACGTACCGACGACCAGCAACAAAGCTTTATCGTTTAAATGTTTGTGCTGACCAGGATGTCAACACCGAGGGGCAGGATGTAACGAACAAAGCTAAGTCGAGGTACGAACCAGAGATGAATCACCGCTAAATGTCACTGACAGCAGTAGGCGTAGTTATAGATTTAGGTATACATAGTTGTATATTAAGGCATTGTCATTCATTTGTTTTAGTAAGGAATACAGCAGCGAAAAGAACGCGTGTGTTTCGATTGTAACAAATAGGACTATCGATTCTCGTTCCGAGGAACGACCGGAGATTTGAGCATATGCTCTGATCTTAACACGTGTATTTTGTACAGTTGTGTCGCTGTGATCTCTCTGCAATTTTTCTTAACGCTTTCTTAAATTTAATTTTTTATTTAAATAACAGAAGCAGCCTAACTGCAGAACATAGAAAAACCAAAGCGTTTCTTGCATCTTCCGATAAGTATTGGTTTCAATAACACCGCAACAAATTTCGGATCGTAAAAAGTATCTGGGAGGAAAACAGGGAAAACGTGTTGCATTGGACCCCATAAACTATTCCTTAGCGGTTTTTATTAGACTAGCTCGTTTAAATATGAGTCGCGTTGAATCCTACGAAGAAATCAAATGTTGTAATATTGAATCCACAAACTTTAATTTGAAGATTAGTTTGTAAATGAAATATTTTGACGATGTTCATTTGAATTTATTTATATATTATTCCTAAAATTCAATGGTACCCTGATGTATTGCCACGAAGTGTAAATTAGCCGAAATTTTCAATGTTTAAATTTTCCATCGTAATATTCCATCTTCCATTGTTTATTATAGTTTCAAATTAGAGATGCTAATTGATAAAAATTCTAAGAAAGAAGTTTGATCTTCCAAATTATTTTGATTGCCACTCGTATACATAAGATCGATTAAACCTATCGCAGGTAAAAGCTGCTGCTGAAACACATGATCAACAATCATTTAGCAAATGTAGACGTCAATACGCATCCATTGGTACCACAAAGAGTCAATAAACTTTGGGCAGTCACTTTCATTTTCTGGAAAAATCCTTCAATCCAAAAAAGAGAAATTTGCAGGTGAGAGTGGTAGTAGTCTGAATGAGCTTTATGGCTTAGTTTGGCCTTGTAATTATTGGATTGTCCGGAGAACCTTTTCTGTTTTTTTACTAAAATAAAATCTACTTATCTAATTTGTTTAAAGAGAAACTTTATTTTGTTATTATGTTCTGTTATATACCACTTTTTCAGGCAATTTCACAAACTCAGCTATATAAATGTTTTGGTCGTTTCAAACAAGAAATTCCACATCAATTCTTACATTGTCGTCTGAAGTGAAGGTTTTTCATTTGAAAAACTAATTAGTACCAAATAGTGCAATCATGTAACTTGCAATTTTTGCACAAATTAAAAAAAAGTCGGTACTGTAAACTCAAAAAGAAATCTTTGGACTACACAACATATCTAGGTTATCCAAATTCGTATCTATCAAAATTCACTTTCGGCCTCCAATTCAATAACGCTTCGCCAAAATATCACACCATTATTTTCTGTTGTCATCATAATGACGGTTAGCATATCAATGCTATTACACTTGCCAGATTCGTACCATTACACTGTGAGATAAGTGAAATTCTATGAGTGGTGCTATAAAATTATTAAAAAATTATTTAGTCTTTCAAAAAGTCTAATTATAGATTCTGGCTTTTCGTTAAATTGTTTCCGATTTTCATACTAGTTCATTATCTTATAAAACTATCATGACGCTCAAAATTTACAATATTTTACTGTTATTTGTGGTAATAGAGTTCATCCATTTTTCGAAATTCGAATTTAAAATTTTGACTTGTTGAAGCTCAGTCACTGTCACTGGAGTGTTTATACACTCTTCTTGAAAAGGAATATGAAAACATCTCTATATACTTGCGGCGGTATTTCTTTCTCGCGTGATATCTTGAGGCAATTTATCATCTTTAATAAAATTTTGGCCAGGTGTTTTTGAAACAAAAATGTGGAATAATGTGTTTGGGGATATTCGTGAAAAACAGTTATGCATCTTATCTTATTTGTACACGTGGCAATATAAACTTTGAAAGATCCAATCCTTTCCAAGAGTTTATATTAAAGTTTTGGCTCACATCGAGGTCTCTTTCGCCTGTGAGTACAATATAGATTTTTAGAACTTTTTAGTGTGACTCACCATGGCTTTGGGTTAGTCGTAACTGAAGTTTAGACGCTTTTGTTGTTAGTCTTTTTATTACTTGTTACGTTTCTTTTGAGTTTTTAAGACAACACAGAAGTGGACATATTATTTGTGCAATGTAATTCATTTGGATCACAAAAAACATCCAACAGTTTATTGGTTTTTAAAAATTTAAAAAAATCGGTAAAAATTATGTGTAATTTCTTGACCTTGAGACAAAGGCAAAGTATTATATTATACGTTGAAAAAAGCAGCTGGTGGCAACAACAAATTAAAAAAGCATATTTATCCAACTACAGCTAGAAAAGTTCTAAAAACGATGGTTACAATGGAAGGGTAGCTCGAAACAAGCATTTATTTCAAGAACCAGGCACCTGTAGCGAATTGTCTTCGCTAATGAGCGCGTAGAATTTTATAAGAACTTATTATTTTTGAACGAAAGTAAATATTGAATATTTGCAAGTAAAGATCGTAAAATAGTATAGATGAATTAAAGAGCAGCACTCGGTAAACAAATTTTGACGGCTTCTGAAAATCTGCTGGTGGAAACAATGTTATCGGGCAGTTTGGTAATAGTGGTGTTGGAAACTCGGGTTTATACATTCAACGATCGGCCGATTTGGTTATTTTGACATTTAAAAAAATTGTTTATTAGAATATGCTATTAATTTAGTAAAACAGTGTTTTACTTCTAACATGATAACGACGTAAAATACAGCCGAGATTTTCAGGCTTGGGGTACTTTATAATACACAACAACAGTTGTATACCCATCCTCATCCACCTGATATAAATCTCATCGAACATTTATGGGATTTATTATAGAGAAAAATCCAGCGATTCGTAATAAAAACCTAAGAGATTCTTACTATCAAGAAAATGTTGAACAAAATAACCGTCGAATAAGCTACTAACTGATTAATTTCATGCGAAAATAATGACAAGTAGTTTTAAAATGGAGGGGGTATTCAATAACGTATTAATTAAGCCTTTTTTGCCACTAAAACCTGAAAAGTTATTATCAATTAAAGGTCTGCGCATAATTTTATGACTGAACTTTGTGAACTCGTTTTGAAAAACTATGATTATCATCCATCATTTGGAAGTGAAATTGATTTTTTCCTATATATATATATATATATATATATATATATATATATATATATATATATATATATATATATATATATATATATATAAATATAAACAGGGTGTTCGGGATAAATTTGACAGTTTCGTAAGGAAAAAGAAAATCTTCTTTGTATATATTAAATTTAATGAATTGACAAAAAAAAATTACAGGCAGAGTAAATTACAATACTATCAACAAGATTCACTCAAAATAACCACCATTAGCATCGATCACAGCTTCAATCCTGCTTCGGAACTTCGAACAAGCTGATGCTACAGTCTCCCTGGGAAGGGCCTCAAAAGCTGTTTTAATTTTATCCATTAACTGGGCTTTTGTATTACTGGAAGTGCGATTGGTGTCTTTTTCAACTGCGCCCTATGCAAAATATTCCATGGGGTTAAGGTCTGGGGAGTTTGGAGGCCAAACATTTGGACTGGTGAAGTCGTAGAAATTTTCAGACAACCATTTTTGGCTTTTCCCAGAAATGTGGCAAGGGGCCGAATCCTGCTGCCATACAAACGACCTACCATTGGCTACCCTTGTTATCCAGGGCTTGACTACAGTGTTTAACAACTCCACGTAGCCATCTGAAGTCAACCTGAGGCCCTCTTGGAAAAAATGCGGAGGCATCACATCGCCTTCATAGTAAAGACTGCAACATTCATTTCACGTGACAAAGCCCGAATTCCAATGCGAGAGTTCTTCAACACCTGTTGATTTGCGAGGAATTCTGCTGTACGAACGCAATCAGATCGTCTGCTAGGGATCTTTCTTCTTGCTACATCCTCGTAGTCACCATTGCAAGTCTCTAGTTCATGCCTGATTGTTTTTACTGTGTTCAGGGAGCATTGGACAGCAGTCATAATATCCTTATTTTGATGGCCGGCACGAATCATCATGATGCAAGTTATTCTCCACGATTCAGTTGGGTCCAGTCATCCATCCTTTCTGACATCTTGTATATAAATGAAGAAGGGTCCAAACTTTTAAATGACGAGTAGTGTGTGTTAATACCTCCAACCTACGGAAAAATAAAATCAATTATAAATATGTCAAATTTATCCCGAACACCCTATATATATATATATATATGTATATATATATATATCCTATATATATATCCTATATATATATATATATATCCTATATATATATATATATACTTATATATATATACATATATATATATATACATATATATATATATACACATATTACTCTTTGCCAAAAGATTCCTTTCGGAGCACTCTCATCGTCCAAAAGAAGTATCTCCAAAATGCGAACTCGTTCGATCTAGTCGAAGAAATTTGTTTTAATATGCATTGTCTTTTATGAGCTACGTAAGCTTTGATTTGTCATTCCATCGTTATACTTAACTGTAACTACTGTAAATCGAAGCGTCTGCGTGGTTCTACTAAATTTTAAATAAATTCAGTTAAGCCATTTATGAATTTAGTAAAGAAAAGTGCAGAAAAATAAAGTTTTTGTCCAAAAAATGTTTCCAACTTGTTTCGAGCAATTAAAGCATTTTTTTCATTTAGTGCAAAAGCAAATTATTGTTCTAAATAAATTTCTATTTAATTTCCAATTCTGGTAATCAATTCTTTATAAAACTATGTGCTCTAAAGAGTTTTCATCAAATAAAAAATCAGTGTCTCATCATCATGAATAAGGGAGCGTCCATTTATATAGATCATTTGTGAAATTTTCTGGTTCAATCATTGGAATGGTTCGTAGGTTCAGTTGCTTCTCTAACGTTAGATTTTATATGTTTCACATATAATCAGACATTGAATTTTATTGCATATTACATGTTGTTTTAAGATCAACTGCAAAATATGAATTCATTGATGATCTTTCTAAGACAAAATGGCGTGATAGCTTAAATATAATGTCTATACAGCACTTATGAAAATTTTGGACGCAATTACCAAAAATTTGTTATAACGCGACCAAAACTATATCAGCTGGCGTAGAAGCATACAAAGGGTTCAATCACCCTTAACTCTCAATTTCGTTAAAATGTTTTCTTACTCCTTTTTGTCTTTGAAGCGTCGATATGAAAATAGCGACTTACGTGAAAAAAACTTTGTGACATTCGCTCCTCGCTCCGAATAAGAATTCAATGACACCTATAATAAACTGCGTAATGAATGGACACTTCCCGAATGAATAATACGATAATAATAACTCACTACACTTACTGCAGCGAATTCTTACCAGTTTTTTTTGTTTAGAATTTTATTTTCGCTATTTTTTCAAATATTTTTAATATTTATGTAGATATTACTGGGATGTTGTTGGTCTGGACCTTGTTAGTCACACCTCACGACCAATTTACCTTTACACTCGAATCAGCGGCACTTTGAATTTTTCCGTCTTGAGCAACAATTCTGGAAATCGCTCTCAGGCTGCTGTGTATTATTTCGCAAGTTTCTATTTTTGGTTCCTTGTTTTATTACCGTTGAAATTTGCATTTTTCGCTACTAAGTTAGTGCAACAAGTTTTCGTATCTCCAACATTTTCTCAAAAACTAATAATAAATATAATATATGCTCACCGAAAGATTGCCCAAAGTAAACAAAATAATGTTAGCAACAAGCACCGACCAGATACTGCCACTGTTACGTGTAAAATGACATCATATACAGTAGGCTCCATGTCATTTGCGAAAACACATGATAAATCAAAAATATTCGGTTTTTTATTACTTACATTTAAATGAAACATTTCTTCTGATACAAACTATTTGCGCCCTTCGCTCAACATTCATGTTTACATAAGTTTCATTTTTTAATTTGTTCATATGCGTTCCAAGGTCTTTTTATATGTCCGAATAATGTCGTCAATAATTGAAATATTTACGAGCAAGACGGGAATCGAACGGGACCAACATCCAAGTCCATGATTTTCATATCATTGAATTTTAGTTTCATAGACGGAACCCAGTCTCCACCTGTAAAAATAATATATAGAACGTGATGAAACTTTCAGTCTGTGCTTACCACCGGCTGCTAAAATATCCTTCACCATTGAGGAAAGCTGTTGTTGGACGACAGAGGCTTGTCGCACCTCACTTTTTTCCATAAGTTCTATTATTTCAATCGCCAGTTCAGGACAAATATTCAAGGAAGTCATTATTGCTGAATCGAATCCTAGGGCCAAAGCTCCTACAAGAATTGTATCGGCTCCAAGAAAAACAGCACGACCAGGCCGTAAACAATCGACTCCTTCCGCTAAATCACCTGAAGTGTATTTGATGCCGACAAAGTTAGGGATTTCATATTCAGCCAAGTCACAAAACGTTGGCATGTATACTGTAATGAGGTAAAAATGAGCTGTGAAGAAAAATATTTGCATACGATAATACTTCTAACAATTTACCTTGGACACCACTGAACATTGGGATGTGATAATAAAGAAGTGGAGTTTTGAGACAATGTCGACTAATTTCCTTGAGGTAAGCAACAAGGCTTTGGGTTGTTCGCGGTTTGAAGTAAAGTTCGGGTAAACACAGGATAGCATCCACTCCAAGTTTTTCCGCATGCTCAGCCAGCTCGATAACATCGCAAATGGGAGCGCCACCAACTTGAACCATTAAAGTAAGACCGTTTCTCTTGCAGGCAGAGGACCATGCTTCAGTAACCTCCTTTCTTTCCCGAATAGACATTACCGTCCCCTCTCCTGTCGTTCCATTTACTGAAAATTATAAGTATGGATTTTGTGTGTACCGTTTAAGCAATTTTATGCTGATTTCGGACTCGTGAGTCATGTGGTTCGTCTACTTAAGCGATACGGGGAATGAGAAGAGTTATGAGGCTTTACAAATTAAAATGGAAGCCGTATGTCGCAGTAACTGTGAATCCCTGAAAAATATTGTGTGGAGGTTTTTTTAAGGGGTATGGTCACTGTAGCAGGTGCAAAATAATGTGTTTTTTAAATAATTTGTTTTATATGGAAATTTTATTCATATATAAAAATAATTATAAGTACATAAAACTACAATATCGGAATATCGGGAAAAAATTTATAAACGCATTTTTCAAACAAAATGGCTGACTTTTCGTAGTTCCATTCATAAGTGTTTTTCAAATCGGCCGGACAAATAACTCGAATAATTTTCATCCGTCCGACTTAAAATTTTTATCACATATTTATAATTGCATTCCGCGAAGAAGTACCTGAGATTTTTTTATAGATAATTTTTTTTCCATTTTATGACTATTTTTGAACGATTTTTTTCGAAAAAAAAAGAGTTTTCACTCCATTTTCCGGAAAATCAATATTTCTAAATTTCCTCAGGTACTTCTCTAGGTATTGTGATGTAGTTCAACGGTTTTTTTGTTTTGTTCTAGGTTCAAAATTGTGGCTGCTAGCTGTCCGGCCGCGGAGTGCTTTAAAAAACACCTCGGAATGGAGCTACGAAAAATCGGTCATTTGGTTTAAACACTGCGTTTATAAATTTTTTTCCCGATTTTCCGATATTGTAGTTTTATGTACTTATAATTATTTTTATGAATAAATGAAATTTCCATAGAAAAAAATATATATAAAAATACATGATTTTCCACCTGCTACAGTGGCCATACCCATTAAAGGCATAATTTTTTTTAAATAAATAAAACACACCAATTATTGAAATGGCCAATTTTTTGGCTTTATTAGTTCGCAAAATTCATGGCATTTAGTGTTATATATGATCACCGCGACTGTATCTTTGAAAAGCCATTCTGTCGATCCAATTTTGCACTACTTTTTCAGCATAGCCGGTTTTATTTAGCTTAAAACACGTCGAACGTTGGCTTCCAAGCCATCAATTGTTGCTGGTTTACCAGCATAGTCAAGTGACTTGACGTACCTCCACAAAAAGTACTCTAATGAAGACAAATCACATGATCTGAGCGGCCAGTTAACAGGTCAATTTCTTGAGATAATTCATTCAACAAAGAATTGGCCCATTAAAGAAATAGTTGCAGGAACTGTATGGCATGTTGTGCCATCTTGCTGGAACCACTTGTCTCTCAGACGATTGATATTGATGTTAGGAATCAAAAATATACGAGACGTTTGTCGGTAGCGATCGTCATTAACGGTAACATTGGCTTCGTCAACAGATTTGAAACAGAAAGGACCAAATATGCCGCCGGCTTGCAAACTGCACCATACAGTGACTATTTCGGGATGTAATGGCCCTTTCAAGGTATCGTGAGGATTTTTCTTACACCAAAAACGGCAATTTTGCTTATTTACGAACCCATTAAGCCAGAAAAGAGCCTCATCGCAAAAATGATTTCACGGTGAAAATGCGGTTCAATTTTCAACTCATTCACAGCCCTTTCACCGAGCGTTTGACGTGAACCACGGTCCAATGGCTTCAATTGCTGCACTAGTTGGATATTATAGAGCTTTGGTCCAAAACCTTTTTTCAAAGTTTTGCATGTAGTGGACGGACAGAGGTCAAGTTCTTGAGAACGGCGTCGAATCGATTAATTTGGATCCTCAGTCATGTTACCCTCTACAGCTGCGATAGCTGCCGCGGTACGCACTGTACGAACTCGCGTTGGATGAACATTGTCCAATATAGTATACGTGGATATAAATGTTTCCATCGCAATGCGTATGAGCTGCTCAGATGGACGATTATGAGCACCATAAATTGGATGAAGTGCTCTTTAAATTTGGCGTACAGAATGCGAATTTTGAAATCAGTTTCTTCTTACTTTCAGATGGTGGTAATAATAAAAAAGTGATAAGTCAGTCATACGGTGTCAAAAAAGGACAATGTAATTTTTTGGGAGTCACAAATTCTTTGATGTACATGTTACTGCTTCGCGAAGTGAGACAAGTCACGCAAAGTTATCTGATTTCCGGCAGTGAAAATGAAAACAATGAAGCGGTGATCTCGAATTCTTCATTTTTGGTACCGTTTTTGGTTTATAACCTTTTTATTATTGCCATCATCCAAAAACAAGTTGCTCCAAATTATAAGAATTATTTATGTATGTATGTACAAGTTGCTGATAATTAAATTCTACACAAATTTGCAATACACAAATTATATGTGGGATCCACGGTTACTGAGAAATTGGGCGTCTCTGTTCGTTTTCAATGCATTATGCCGCTTATCCCGTGTTTACATCACGGTAGTAACAAGCAGCTAGTAAAATAACAGCCAGCATGGCAGTATGTACGGTAACATTAAAACCGAACGACCAGTGCTGTCATCAAGTATACCAAATTTCTTCAAGTGAAAATATATACTTTGAATTGAATTACTATAAATAAATAAGTTTGGACATATTTTATATCCTATAATATATAATTGAATGAATAAATTGCTAGGAATTGTAAAACCATATGTTTTCAAACGCCCAATGAGCAAAAACAAACAAAAACGCTTAAATGTGACGCATAAAGGTTATTTAAAAAAATAGATTTGCACTTACTCTCCCACTTCATGCCAAATTGGTTTCTTAACGGCGCGAAAGCCACTAGCACTAAATTCAAAACTTGCCAAATTTGACAGCTAACTGCGTTTCACGAACCTGTTTACTAGTATCGATCATGCAGTGCGCAAGCTGCTAGGATAATGTAACGCCGTATTAAGCAGACTCAAGTTTCCTTCACTGGAAATATCTAGTCTAATACTTTTGTGTATTTTCAACTAGGTGAAAATTTTGAGTCCACTAGCTCTTACAATATAGAGACTCAAAGTGCATATAAAGACAAGACATGCTATGCTCTTCTGAGTACGAAAATTGGTTGGCTCTGTGTATCGCCTCAATCGTGACGGCATATTAATAGAATGGTGCCTCAATCATAGCATAAAGAATACATAGCACGGACAGTTCAGCCAATTTGTTACATATCTGTTATACAACCAAAGTGGCCAGGCTGTGTCTAAGTATGCGTAGGAGTAACAGAGTAAGCAAATTGCATGTGAATGGTCCGTGCACGAAAGACAGACATGCACATAGAAACTCGTTTCGTTAATTCTTTAAATCGCGACTGACAGCGAGAAATGAATTTGACAATTCGCGATCGGAATATAGCGTGTAATAATTTTTTTTAGATTTTTCAATGAAAATTGAAACAAATCAAAGTGACAAGTGCGGGAGAATCACGAATTCAAATTATGTGATCATCGGTGCTCCACTGAGCAATGTGTAATCATCGGAAAAGTGTTTTATAGCCGCAACTTCGAACATTGCGAAAAAACCTACTCTTTCGCACGTGAGCTTGGGAACGAAGGCCAGAGCCACAGAATATGGAGACCCAGTAGATAAACCTTCATATGATGGCTTCCTATGGACAAGCGTTCCATACAATCCGTGGTACCACGGACGAAACGCACATGGTTTTCCGTATGATTTCTGTCAATCGTCATATAATGAGTCTGTTTACGCGCTACGGTGCTGCCATAGTTTATGGTTATTATTTTCGTTTATCGTGTGGGAAAATATGTGGATCTCAGAATTCAACGTCGGAAAAATAGTTGTAATGGGGAAACCAACCATTTAAAAATCGATCAAAGTGCCGTAGCACGGAAAACCGGCTATATATATGTACATACATACACGTATATATAAAAAATGTTTTTTTCGCTTGCCTTGTTTCAACCTCATTTTAGGTTCGCCAATGCCACATTAATATCTTTCTTCACTATTGGGCAAAAACCAACTACAATTAGCAACTGTAGTTGATACATCTAAATTATTTAGTTGAAGATTTTTCTCGAATGGAAAATGGCTTAGTTGAACACGCATAACACTGCCTTCCTCTAATATGGTTCTGGTTCTAACAATTTTCAAGAAGTCTGCTAAAATGCTTTATCCTCTGTACAGCTTGCAGTACGTAAGATACGTCAATTTTCGGGAGTATTCTCAAGTCTTTTTCGACAGCTTGGTGTGTCCATGCTATATATTCTTTATGCTATGGCCTCGATGGTGGCGAGAAAATTTATTTGCATGTAAATCCCTCTTGTAAAACTACGTTGTTTTTGTTTTGGCAGCCCTACTTATTCATGAAAACCTCAATCTTGACTTCACATCTTGTTCATATGTAAATACCTTGTTAGAGACTCAAATGACCGTTTCATTGTGACACGGCTGGAAACGATGTTATAAGTTATATAAATGAACGGCACCGACAAACCTCCGGCTTCTGAAATCAGCTTTAAGGTTAGGTGGCAGCAGCAGTAATGGCAATAATTCCAAGTTAATTAATGTACTTCAATTTGTTGACATTATTTCGAAAATAAATTTTAAATATTAGCAGTTTGCTAATAGTCTCAAAGTTCCTATATGCATGTTTTATACGACGGTGAATAAGTTTTAAGTATAAATTTTTAGATCTGCTAGTATTTTATAAAGTGTGTTACACATCGGCTGAAAGTGTCAAAACAAGCTAATCTTATCTTAATTAATTTATTTTTATATTATTTGCGACCGCGAAATCTTTATTACTTACCCAAAACACCTTTAACATTTCTGTCTTTTAGAAATTCCGCGTATATGCTGACTGACTTTATGTTCACACTTTTCGGCCTGGAATTAACAAAACATAATAAACTCGCAAAAGTCTCTTTGCGTTGTGTTCTTTTTTCACTTGTACTTACTCGTCGTAATTAAAACATGTGAAAACGGGGGCCATGAGGCCTTTAAAATGGAATGACACTCTCGACATTTTAATCAAGCTTAAGCTCACAACGTTTGTGTCACGTAGCGTTCTTGACTTTTCGACGCAAACTGGTTGACAAGGCCAAGACGTTAACTGTATCACAGGCGACCAAAACAAAGATTACTGTCTTTCCCATCCGCGGAAACTCAAAAGCATCGTTTTTGGAACTGGCCGCCATCTGGCACAGCCGGTATATGTTTTGGTATTTGTTTTATCAATAAAGTTGCCACAATGCAGAGATGCGGATAACGCATTTGATTTGAATTTTTTTTGTTGCATGCTGATTAGAAAGATAGATTCAATAGTAGATTATACTAATGTACATACATTGACTTGGATAAGATACGGTTGTTTCTTGCTAGATTGAAAGGCAAATGTATGAGTTAAAACTCTATTTTATGGTTGCCTTCATGGACCCAATTCTGAAATTTTCTGCTGACTTCTTAAATATAAAGTAAATATAATATCAGTTAAAGAGAGTTGTGTGTACACTTGATGAGCCATAATGGAATAAAATCTTTATAAAATAAAACACTTGATTTTTTCGACTCACAAATTTTTATTAATCCGACGCGTTTCGATCCTTATTTTTCCCTTTTTCGTGATTACAAAAAGTTTTTAATAAAACTAAAAAACCATTAACAGTCACTATGAATATAGTGTTCATACCAATAATATCACCTAGTTTCGTTTAATTTAAAGGCGCGGTTGATCTTTTTCAATTGAAGTTTTTTAACTTTTGGATGATGTGAACAGATTTTCAATAATTTTAGAACAACCTCTTTTATTTTAATAAAAAAATGTTTAAAGTTGTATTTTTTTTTAAAAAAAAATTGTATCAAATTGCAATTGCGGCAATCAATGCTTTGGAGGAGCAGATGTTCTAATGGATTCTTAATAAACAAGCAATCATTGTTTTTATATGATCGCAAGATATTTTCATACAAAAGCAATAACATATTAATATTCATAATGAATGAATGTTTGATACGATATTGATATTAACTAAATTCACTTATAAATATTAACTTAATCCACTTATTATAATGACGCTGTCGTGGTTACAAAGCCTTTTCTACGTTATTGGTTATTTTCATATCGACGCTTGAAAGACAAAAGGACGCTAGCGAAAATGAATGCAGTTTTTGTTATTACGTCGAATGAAGAGATGTTGTTGTTGTTGTTGTTACAAAAACTGTTACGAGTATATGAATCTTATAAACATTGATTACTGCGTTGTGGAAATGAGGTTAAAAATTTATTTTAAATTTTTTTTGCATTTTTTTATTAAATTTAAAAACTTCTCCAACAGCTTTTCTAAAAATACAGAATCATACAAATATCAAAACGCATCGATTGATTTCTTAACGATGCAAAATATTTCATTTGGTTTGCGAGTAAAGCGCACAGAAATGACCTTCAAGGGGTGAAAACAATAACCCCTCCCCCCCACCCGGAACGGAAGTTTCCCAAAAATTAATCAGCTGTTCAAATTGTAAAGACGCTTCGATTGCCACCTCAACAAAGTCGATACGACTTTTTTTTACGGGAGTTATGCTCGTAGAAAACTGTTCACGAACGTTCGTACATAAACACACATATACATCCTTCTTTCTAAAAACACTTTAACCCTTTATAACTCAACCACCACCACTCAACCATATTTTATCAAATTGTTTGTTTTATAGTAGGTTTTAATAAATAAAAATAGACGTATTTCCTAAGAAATAAGAAAAATGTACAATAAGGGAGTGTGACAGATGTGCTTGCTCATTCTATACATTACGTACTCTTTTGTATAAAAACCAGGCATTAGACATAATAAGGTCTCAAAAGTGGTAAAACATGCAAAATTGCCACCTCTTACTTCGCAGTTTTCTTTTGTATCTAACCATGATACTGTCGATCAAATCAACACCTCCCATATGACGGTTATACACACCCACTATGTTTGGTCGGTCAATGGTCACATACTTTTTATTGGCTTTGTCGTATCTTGATACTTGTGTTTTGGGTAACTCCTCAACAAAACTTGATGCAAGAGTTACTACTTAATTGTCAAAGTATAGTAGGTAGTCTTTGTTGCGTGATATTTGACGCGAAAGCCTGAGGACTACATTTGACGCAGCTCCCAAGTCCGGCTCACTCCTATTATGTTCTCTGCTCCTGTTTCTGGCTCAAACTTGTAAGCGAAACCGCTTGCACCACTCAGGACATATATCTTATATCCTCATTTACTTGGTTTTTTGGGATTGTATAGTTTCAAATTGTGTCTGCCTTTGGTGGAAAAAAAATTTGCTCATCTACACAAAGATACTTTTCAAACGACACATTCTGGCAAGTTTCATTTAGTTTTTTGATTACTGATCGAATCTTGAATAATCGGTCGGTTAACATGATCGCGAGGATTACTTTTCGAATTATCATTGAAATGAATAAATCGCCTGATCTTTTCGAATTTGTTCACTGCCATTGTATTCATTACCAGAGGTGTTCCTCCATTGCCATTCCAATGCTTTGTGACTCGGAAGTTGTACTAAGGACATGATGAATACCAGCCCAATGAACTGTTGTGTATCTGTCTCAGTTACCCTTCTTCCTGCGCGATGTAAATATTCGTTTGTTCTGTATCTACATATATATATAAAAATCAATTAGTGTTTGTACGAGGGTTATAGACTCTTTTAAATCGCACTATAACTGTGTTCAATGTTCACAGTCAGTGCCGGATTAAGGGGGGGGGGGGGTAAGGGGGCTACAGCCCCGGGCCCCACTTACCCCAGGGGCCCCGCACGCCTTTGGAATAACCCAAGTAACCCAAGTATCTCAAGTAACTTCAAGCGACCCAGCTAGAGCAATTTTTTACAACTTTTAATCTATAAACCCAAGTAACCGAATCGACCCAAGTTGATTCAATTGTTTGGGTCATTGAGCATGCTTTGGAAGTAAGCTAATCGACCCAACTCAATTAACTAATTAGACTTCGGATAAACAATCGTAAGAAACTGAATCAGTGAGAAAAATGTAGACTTCGTCCAGGCTGTTGCAGCACCGGGATACAGCCGACGCCTATTCACTTGTTTTTCAACCCCTTGTTTTGCTAGTGTCATAATAAGTATAACTTTAAAATATATAGGGATATTTTCGATTCAGTATCCCCAGGAAAATATCGAACCGATTCCACAACCCAAAACTGTTTTTGCTAGTACCATTCTTATGCCACTTTCTGCTTGAGAAATATATGAACGCAATATTGCACATAAAATGAGAAATTTCAGGAAATTATCACACTAACTAGTTGATAAAAAATCGGATTGCTTTTCAAATCTTGGTAGTATTGAGAAATCTTATTATTCAGACTCAACGAAAAGAAAAATTATTAAAAAATTAACAGATGTAAGTACGCAACAAAGTACTTTATCTGGGTCTGATAAATTTAGAGTAGAATCTTTTTATTTAATAATAGATAAATTGGTGGTTGAATTGAAGAAAAGGAGCGAGGCCCACGCTTATATAATTAATATTTTTGGTTTTTTACAACGGTTATTATCGATAGAAGAAGACGAACTACGGATTAAAACGAATGAGCTAGTTAAAATTTACGATGAGGATTTAGATGGAAATTTATTGGATGAATTTAGGCAGTTCATTCATTCACTGAAAGATCAACTGGAAAATAAATTCACCAGTTCAGAGTTCTCTAAAATTAATAGAAATATTCTCGATCCATTAAAGGTATTAGATTGGATTGTTAATTTTGATATGCAACAAATTTTTCCAAATGTTTTCGTAGCCTTTAGAATATTATTAACGATTCCGATTGCTAACTGCGAAACGAAGAGATCATTTTCTGTCGTAAAACGCGTTAAGAATATGTATAGATCTACAATGACTGATTATAGATTGTCGTTATTAGCGAGACCAAGGGCGGATCCAGCATTTGACTCAGGGAGGGGTCACTGCCTCGAAAATCACAATAAAAGAAGACAATATTGCAAAAAAATCGTCAAAATCACTAGTTTAGCTAGGTTCAGGGGGGCATGACCCCCATGACCCCCCCTTGTATCCGCCCTTGAGCGAGACTTAGTTTTGAAAGCGAAATTCTCCGATCACTCAATTTTGATGATGTTATAAGTGAATTCACTGAATCGAAATCTATTCTACTGATTTACTTAGGATGTTTATCTGTTTTCAAGCTCTCTTTCCTACTGGACTACTTGGGCTATGATAGGTTACGTGGGTTACTTAACGTTCTTGGGATGCTGTTGCGTAATCATAGGGCCCCATTTTACTTTTAGCCCCAGGCCCCACGAAGGCTTAATCCGGCACTGTTCACAGTATTTGTTCGTTTTGTCGTCGTGATGGTTCAGGACACAATTATGGATACCTAACCATAAATGGAGGTTGGTATTCGCACAGATTTTGAGTGCAAGGAAAATTTGACAGTCAAACATTTTAAAATCAAGTTTTTATTGTTTATTAACAAGAAAACTCTTACTAGAATTAATACTCATGTTTTTTATCTATCTATCTTCTAAATATATATACTGTCATGGACATCAAGATAGAAACACGACAAAATTGTTTAAAAAAACACAAAATCGCTAAAATTTAAAAGAATCATAATTTATTTTACGGCTCAATAAATAATTCTACTTAACTGCTATACAAACAAATTGAACTCCTTCAGTTAAGCTTTTTTGAAAAAACAATAAAATTAAAAAAATTGCAAAATGCATTGGACAATAGAATAGAGACACCGAAAAAATCAAATAATTCGTATATTTGGGCATTCTATTAAAAATAAATAGAAAGTTCTTCTATATTTAGTTGCGTGACCATTATTTCTAAGTACATCCGCGCATCTATTTGGCATCGAATCAATTAATTGGTGGCATCACTCAATAGGAATTTTAGACCATTCTTTTTGAATTATTTTCCATAACTCTGGCTTATTTTTTAACCGGTGTCCACCAACAGCCTTTTTCAGGTCCCCCATAGATGTGGGGCTCAAATCGGGCGATTGCGATGGCCATTCGATTAGGTGGATTTTTTGATCTTGAATGCATTTGTTTGCGTATTTGAATGTATGTTTAGGTTCATTGTCTTGTTGCAGGACCCATTTAAGAGGCATATGCTCTTCTGCATAAGGTAGTATTGTATCCCTTAAAATATTGATATACTGAATTTTGTCCATATTGCCATCAATCAATCAAATCGAACCAATTCCGTACCAGGAAAATGATCCCCATAATTTAATACTCCTTCCTCCATGCTTCACTGTTTTTTTTTTGTATATTGGGGCCTGAATTGTTGCATTGGTGGTCTTCGGAAAGTTTGCCTGCCATCACTTCCAAATAAATTTATTTTAGTTTCATCAGTCCACAAAATGTTTCTCCACTTCTTGATTCCTATTGATTCCTATCCACTTCAATCTCGATGGTCTTTCGCAAATTTTATTCGGTATTTTATGTTTCGTTTCGTTAATATTATCACTTTTCTTGCAATTCTACCATACAAATTACTTTCTACAAGCCTTCTACGAATGGTTCTTGAAGAAACATTCAATCCTAATTCTAATTTAATATCTTTTGAAGACTTGAAAGGATCAGATTTCGAAGCACGCACAATTTTTCGATCTTCGTGAGCAGTTGTTTTTCTAGGTTGACCAAGCTTTTTTATCTTTGGTGTTTTAAAGGTATTTTCAGCCAACTTCTTCGACCGTTTGATAATTGCAGCAATTTCCCGAAGTGATGTTCCCTCATTACGCAAAATTAAAATAACTGCTCTCTCTTCTGGGGTACAGGGTTTTCCTCGACGAGCCATTTTTATCTACGAATGTATACTTTGTATCAACTAAATGCATATGTATGTAAGAAAAATATATTTTCCTTAGTTTCAATTCTACCGCGCTCTGTCGGTAAACTCGAGATCTATACGACAATTCTAGTGGTAGAAATGGAGATGATAAAAATAAAATTTGTGGTAAAAGCAACGGAGGATGGAAAATCAAACTATATAGCTCTAACCTCAATAAGCACAGATAACAGCATACATTATCAAATACCTACGGAGTTGCAAGCAGCAGCGCTGCACAAATCAATAACTGCATCTCCAATTTTTGTAAGCGTAAAGAATACTTTAAAGAGAAGACACCAAAGTAGAAACGTATGTTTCAGCATTACGGAAGATATAAAAAAACTGGGATGATGATGGAAATGTTGTTTTCGAGGGACAATTATTAGAGGAAATCCCGGAGACAATTGCAGCACCTGCTAGTGCAAATGAAAGTCAGATGACTAATGATAAACTTACTCAAATGTTGCAACAGGTATTGAATCTACAACAGGTAAGAGATAGACCGAGTTTAAGAAAATTGTCAGAAAAATTTGTAATTGACTATTTTGACGGAAAGACTAATGCACATCGGTGGCTGACAAATTTTGAGAATGAATGTCAAAGATTGGAAATAAATGAAGATAGAGAAAAAATAGAAACTTTGAAAGTTTTTGTTAGAAAAATCATGCTTGGATTGGTATTCAGCTATGCTCATAAAGCAAACTATAAACTCAAACTGGGAATTATGAAAAGAAGACTTCTGCTCTACATATGCAAATAAAGGATGGACAAATAGCAGATACGCTCTCTCGTTCAGGTACCAATCTGGTTCATTGCTAGATTATGCAGTAAGAAAACAGAAGTTAATGTTGAAAGTAAGAAGCTCCATAGATCAAGGAACCCTGATAGATGTTATTGCCGCTGGTTTGCCAAACTATATAGCAGATAGATTAAACAGAGATGAACTAGAAGAGACAAAAGATTTGTTTAATGATATTGGAAAATTAGAACACTTGGTTAAAAAGAATATTAAAAAAAACCTAATAAACACTTTGAAGGTAAGGTAAAGAATAATGAGAGAAAGCCACGTAAAATTTGTGAGAAATTAGAAAAAGGTGAACGTTACCACCAAGAATAAAGATGCTGGTTCAATAAAAAAGATGACGGGAAGCTGACCAGCAGGCAAACAAACATGTCTTTTATTGAATCTGAATTGATTGACTCAGATCCAAAAAACGTACAGTAACACCATTAATAAAAGTCAAATTAAAGCTAAATGATACATTAGAATTACAAGGCATATATGATTCTGGCTCAAATGTATCTTTGATAAACTCAAAATTCTTGAAAATAAAAAATGAGAAATTGAGTGAGTCAAAAATAATTACTATTAATGGTGTTATGAGAACAAGTGGTTTGACTAATTTAAAAATAAAAATTTTTAACATAGAAGAAAGTACTGATGTATACATTATGAGTAAAAAAAAATTCAGTTATGAATTTCTAATTGGTTTGGACATGATAAAAAAGTTCAAATTAATTCAAGATGAAAATCTAGAAATAACTCAAAAATTCACTCCAGAATTGAAGAGAAGAGAGGGAAAAAATTTTGATCCTGAAATTTCTACAAGAGATAATAAAGAAAAAAAAGTTCAGAATATAAAGTAAATTTTAATGAGCACTTAAAATGTGAAAATTTCGAAATGAAGATAGATCACCTTGATGACATGCAAAAATACGAGATAAGTAAGCTGATGGAAAAATATAATTCTGTTTTTGCAAAGAATAAATACGACATTGGAACAGTTAACGATTACGAAGCAAGAATAGATCTGATGATTGATAAATATTGTTCTAAACGACCATATCGATGCAGTGAACAAGATAATAAACAAATTGAGGAACAAATCTCGAAATTGTTGGATTATAAGCTAATAGAAGAATCTTATAGTCCATTTGCTGCACCGGTTACTCTGGCGTTAAAAAAAGAAGAAAATAAAAAATCGAGATTATGCGTTGACTTCAGAGATCTAAATAAAGTAGTGAAACCACAGGCTCAGCCTTTTCCACGTATTGATGATTTAGTGGTTAAAACGAGAGATTGTAGATTCTTTTCGACTTTAGATATAAACTCAGCTTTCTGGACGATACCTCTTCGTATTGAAGACAGAGAAAAGACGGGATTTGTCACGCAAAAGGGGCACTTTCAATGGACTTGTCTTCCGTTTGGACTAAAGACTTCACCAGCAATCTTCCAGAGAATTTTGAGTAATGTTCTGAAAAAATACAGACTAACAGATTTTGCGGTGAATTATATCGACGACATACTGATATTTTCCAATACTTTTAAACATATTGGACATTTAACGCAGATTTTTGATGCAATAAAAAAAGAGGGATTTAGATTGAAATTTACAAAATGTAATATTGCAGCTGATTTTGCAAAATACCTTGGACACATAATCCAGAATAATAGCATAAAACCATTAACAGACAATTCAGTATCAATCAAAAACTTCCCAGTGCCAAAAACCCAGAAAAACATAAGACAATTTCTATCATCCAAAAAGTGCAATTTTATTAAACCCATTACACAACTTACTGAGAAAGAATAAAAGATTTGATTGGTCCGAAAAAAGCCAAGAAACGTTTGAAAAAATAAAAGAAATATTATGCTCTCAACCAGTACTGGAAATTTTTGATGATAAACTACCAATTGAAATTTACACTGATGCATCTTTAGAAGGTATTGGGGTAGTTTTTAAACAACTACAACCAGATGGAACGAGAAAACCAGTAGCATATTTCTCGAAAAAACTTAATGAATGTCAAAAGAAAAAGAAACCTATTTATTTGGAATGTTTAGCTATAAAAGAAGCGATTAGATACTGGCAATACTGGTTAATTGGAAAGAAATTCAAAGTTCTTTCAGACCATAAACCGCTGGAAAACTTAAACCTAAAAGCGAGACCAGACGAAATACTGGGTGACTAAGCTTATTATTTGTCACAGTATGACTTCACTATAGAATACAATCCTGGAAAAGAAAATGTAGAGGCGGATTGCTTAAGTAGAAATCCTGTACTAGATCCAGAAGAGAGTAATGAAGATCAATTAAAAATTGTAAACTTAATTAGTTTGAGAGACATACAATCAGACCAAAGAGAAAATGAAGAAATTTAAAAAAAAGAAAAATAGCCCGATTGAGAGAAATGCCGTATACTTTAAAAAAGTAAGAAAGAGAGAAAAAATAATTCTTTCAGAAGAATTAAGCATCAGCCTTCTGAAGAACATACATGAAAGCTTTTGTCACATTGGAGTAAATCAAATGCAAAAAAAAGTCGGTCCGTACTACACAGCCATAAATTTAACGAAAAACATAAAGAAAATTTGTAGAAGCTGTGAAGTTTGCATTAAAAATAAGACTAGAGGCCGTGAAAAATTTGGTTTGCTATCACAACTGGGCCCAGCGACGAAGCCTTACGAGATAATCTCCATCGATACGATTGGCGGCTTTGGTGGTTCCAGATCAACAAAAAAAGATCTACATCTGCTGGTGGATCATTTCATCCGATATGCGTTTATCATAACTTCAAATTGCGAATGATTTCGTGAAACTAGTAAATGGAATTACGAAAATTGATGAAATTGAGACGTTTCTCGCCGACCAATATCCAGGTATAAATTCTGAAGAATTTAAGAAGTTTCTTAATGAAAACAACATACCAATAGTATATACAGCAGTTGATGCTGCCTTTTCTAACGGATTAACTGAAAGATTAAATCAGACACTAATCAACAAAATTCGATGTAAAATAAATGAAACAGAGAAAAAGATTGCATGGACGACAATAGCACAAGAAGTCGTGAAAAAATACAATGAGACGGAACACTCGGTTACAGGTTTCACACCAAAGTACCTATTATACGGTACAGAAGTATCAGTTCTACCACAAGAACTGAGGAAAAATACAACAAAAGAAAATTGGTTACTTGACAGAGAAAAAGCATTGAAAAACACAATAAAAATCCATAACTACAATAAGGACCGCTTTGACAAAAACAAAATAAACCATCAGTTCAACGAAGGAGATTGTGTGTATGTGGACAATGGTAAAAAACTGAATAGAAGAAAATTAGATGAATTGAAAATTGGTCCTTATCAAATCTTGAAAAAATATCAAACTCAATTTATAAAGTGAACACTGGACACAAAAAGAAGGAATCAAACCTTTTTCATATTACAAAACTCACTCCTTATCCAGAATAAGAAAGAAGAGGTAAAGAAGAAAATTAATTTTAATTCAAGAAAAATTTGTGCAAATTTTCTTCTAAAGAGGGGAGATGTAAGAAAAATATATTTTCCTTAGTTTCAATTCTACCGCGCTCTGTCGGTAAACTCGAGATCTATACGCGCGGCCGATATGCTTTTATCATAATTTCAAAACTCAGAATGCTTTGCGGATTTGTTCTAGAGAGAGACGAAGTGCAGTCAAAGTTCATTTGTTGTGAGAGGTTAAGTTAGGGAACTTGTCAATGTAAATAATAAACTTTAAATGTCGTTTCCTTGTTTTTACAGAGCAACAAAACATCGTTTATTAATGGCAAATTCCCACAAAATAGAATTGATCTTATATGTATATCAAAATTAATAAAATCTTATTTCAGAAACACTCACCAATATAAAGAATTCAAATTTCCAATTCAAATTTCTCAATAGTAGCCTCTCGTGGCCTAAGTGAGCTACCTTTGGATAAAAAGGGGCTGCCACTACAACCAGCACTACTAATTCGAGCTGTCTCTATTTTAATGACCAACATAAAACTTACTTTCCAGTTTTATTTGACGTCGTTACCAAAAGCATGATTCATGGGCCATGCGGTACTTTGAATAGCAAATCACCGTGCATGTCTGATGGTAAATGCACAAAAAGATACCTGAGAGATTTGATTGCCGAAACCATTACTGGCAATGACGGTTACCCTCAATATCAAAAACATTTGCAAATACGTTAATAAAGGTAGTAATATCTACATAAATATTAAAAATATTAAACACAATAATAATTTGGAAAATACTACTACTTTGAATAATAAAAATGTACCTCTCATAAAAGTTATTGGAATGACTTAATATTAATCGTAACATCTACGCGAGCGTCAATTGATTACGTAAGGATTTTGGTGGATTGGTTTGATTTAATATTCACGCGGATCAATCGGAGTAGGGACAGGTTACAAAGCATTTCTACGCTACATATTTGTTATTTTAGAATAATAAATATAAGGTATAATCATTCGTAGGAACCCTTTTTACATGGTGACTTTGAATGATTTTTTATTTTTAATTTAATTTCCTCCTATCGACTTTGTTGAGGTGTCAATCGAAGCGTCTTTGCAATCTTAAGAGCTGATTAGTTTTAGGAAAACTTCGGTCGGGAGGGTTTTCTGTTTTGCCCGTTTGAAGGTCATTTCTGTCATGGGTTACATCTCACGAACCAAAAGTACGATATCCTTGAGCAAGGTGTCAGTCGACGTGTATTGACAGATATGTAACTCTATCAAGTTTCTAAAAAATTCCTTGTAGCGGTTTTTTAATTTTTTAAAAAAAAGTGCAAAAAATTACGGCTTTTTTCAAAAACATTAAATTATTAGCCTTTTTTCAAGTCGAAGTAATCAATGTTTATATAATTTACTCCAAACAGTTTTTGTAAAAATATTATCAAATTTTTTTCTCATGATTACAAAAAAATTAAATAAAAAATAAAAAATCATTAACAGTCATCTTGATCTTCAAGGCCATTTCTGTCATTCACTATATCTCACGAACTAGATATAATATTTGCATCATTAAGGTGTCAATCGACGTGTATTAACATCTTTGTGATTTTTTCAACATTATTCAAATTCGTTTCAGCCGTTTTTTTCAATTTACTAGAAGAAAATGCGAAAAATTAGGTTTGTTTTCATAAATAATATTTTTTTAAGCTGATGTGCACAACTCAGTAATAAATGTTTATAAAGTTTATACATTCTTATCAATTTTTGAAGAGAAACCGGTAAAATTGTCTTCCATGATTTTGAAAAAAAACTAAATTAAAAATAAAAAATCATTCAAAGTTACCATGTAAAGAGGGTTCATACGAATGATATTACTTTACATCTTTTATTCTAAAAAAATTGTTGTAAATTCAATCAAAGTTTTAAAATATTTGCGTAATTTGAGCAAATTTTTAATAGTTTTCATAGTCTTTTAATTAAAAAAACTGCTTAAATTTTGAAAACCAATAAAATTTCAATCAAATTTGCATTTGCGGTAACCAACGTTTTGAATGGTAAGATGTTTTGTAGTCACTACTTTGCAAGATCATATGCTTTAAAAAGCTTTCATTGAATAAAAAATTGTATTTTTTCAGTAGATTCATTCTTTAGTAATCGTAAGATTTCAATAACCATCATCATTTGTAATACATTTTACTTTTTATATGCAATTGAACCTATTTTTGACTGCATATTCAAAATTTATCAATATAATGTATAAAGTAATTATTAATCTCATTGATGTAAAATCATGAAAAAATATAAATTCAGTGATTATGCTGAACTCTTTGCAATTTTGAACGCAACTATTCAAAATGACCATCACGCGACAAAATCTCTTGAGTGGGCGTAATAACAAAAACTGCATTCATTTTTGCTAGCGCTCGTTTGTCCTTGAAGCATGGATGTGAAAATAACAAATAACGTAGAAAAGGCCCCCACCGATTGATTCAAGTGAATATTCAATCTGTCCCCATCGATCAAAAACCTTACGTAATCAATGGATTCTTCCGTAGATAATATGAATCATATTAACTCATTCCTGTTACTGCTATGAATACCTCTCATTGTTATTACTTAAAGTATTATTATTTTCAAAATTATTATTGTGTTTAATGTTGTTGATGTTTATGTAGATATTACTGGGAAGTTGACCGTGTGGACCTCAAGGGTCGCACCTCGCGGCTTATTTTTTATTAAATTAAAAAAATGGCTTTAACAATTTTTTATAATATAAAAACATTGCAAAAATGTTAATACTCGTCGATTGACACCTTAATGAGGCAAATATTATAGATGGTTCGCGAGATATAATGAATGAAACAATTGATCTTGAAGGTCATGATAATTTTTAATGATTTTTTATTTATAATTTTTTTTGTAATCATGGAAAAAGCTTTTGCTGGTTTCGTTATGAGAACTGTTTGGAGTATACAAATTATGTAAACATTGTTTACTGCGTTTTGAAATTCAGGTTAAAAGTTTATTGTTTTTGAAAAAAACCCTAATTTTTGGCACTTGCTTTTAAAAATTAAAAAACGGCTCCAACAATTTTTTTACAAATTTGACAGCATTACATAAATATCAATACGCGTCGATTTACACCTTAATCAAGCAAATCCTATGTTTGGTTCGCGAGATGTAGCGCATGACAGAAATGACCTTCAAAAAGGCAAAACAACAAACCCCCCGACCGAAGTGTCCAAAAAACTAATCAGCTTTTAAAATTGCAAAGACGCTTCGATGGACACCTCTACAAATTCGATACGACTTTGTTTACGTGAGTTATGCTCGTAGAAAAAACTGTCCACGAACGTACAGGCGTACGTGCGTACACACACACATATCCCTTTCTAAAAACACTTTATATATACTCAATAGACCTCAAAACGTAAAGAAGTGTTGAAAATTTCAATTTCGATTTTCGAGGCGATTACAAGAACTTCCCATATACTGGGAAGTTAAAAATATTGTGTATCCAAACGCATTACAATAATTTTTACAAGAAAATACAAAGCATTCATTGTTAAATTCAAATAAAGTTTTTATTTTTATTAATCACACGAATTCTTGATTTTTTAATCAATGAAAGGCCATTGCAGCAGTATTCAAAACTTTTTTGTGGAAATAGCTTCAGAAAGAATTGTATTGGTGTGCCAAGGTCTAAAAACTCTAATGGCAGAGTTTCATTACCCATAAAATGAAGTTGTTGTTCATTTAGCTCCAAATTCTTCATTTCCAATGGATATTCAATTTCGGTCTAGTTTGGTGGCGTACTGATGATCCTGGCTGAAGGAAAGCTGAGTCAGTGGCCGGAGGTTGAAAATCACAACATTTTCCTCCAAGGCTTCAATAACACTTTCAATATCTGCTACTGAAATTTCATCACCAGATTCATCTTCCAATGGGAACTCCAAATCGGGAAAAAAATCAGGATCCGCAATGCTGTCGTCATCATTATCAAAGCCATTCTTACAAGACTCATAATTTAAAAGATGCTACAGAATTTCCCTAGTTTTCGGTAAGCCATCCAAATAAAAAACCTAATAAAGGCCAATATACTGCTCCCAAGGAACATTATTAGATAATGTTACAGAAATAATACGAACCATTATTCGATAATAATTCATGAATTATCAAATATTATGTATTCCTAATAATAAATAGCCTAAAGTATATTCTTACCTAATAGATTTATAACACATATATAATTTTTGTGTTGTTTTTGTATTTTTTCGAATTTTATCAACTGAAAATTGAAAATTGAATTTCACACGAATTTTGATACACGGAATGCCATGAAAAATCCATAGAGAGGTGTGTTACTGCCGTGTTACAGTGATTTAAAATGGCAAATGAAGGACACTCTTGAAGATGATGCAATTAATATTAGCTCAATCCCGTTACTGTAGTTAGTTCTTGTTATTATTAAGAAGAGTATTATCTTTCGCATTATTATTATAATTTTAATATTTGTAATATTCATGTAGATATTACTGGGAAGTTATCCATGTGGATCTCAAGGGTTACACCCCGTGGTTTGTTAATGTTTCATTTCCAAATATCATTTATTGTAATGCTCGGTGTTAGGTGATTATAGGTGTTTTTAAATCTACTTAAATGAAGACTTGTTAGTCATACTGCCAAGATAATCAGCCCACAGACAATCAAAATATTTATCAAATGGAAATACCATAAAACGTAGGCATCAGATTATGCTTTTATAAAATGCTAGACGGCATGACAACGGATTGATTTAAACTAGTGGTGAACCGACTATTCGCCCATTATTCGGATAAGCCGCCTAATCCCATTTGAATCGTCGGCCAGTCGGCAGAATAGTCGGCTGTTATTGCCGACTAGTTGGCTTTGAACCAAGTTATAAAAATTGAGTTTATTTACAACTATCGTTTATACAATGAAATGAAATATAAACTTTCCAAGCTTTACATTCGAAAGGGATAAAAAAATCCTTAAACCTATTTTTGAATGACAACGTACGAACGTCGAGTAAAAGATGAATACGTTTCGATGATGTCAATACAAGACAGAAGCGCTGGGATACTGATAAAGCAGTAAGCCCATCAAAATCATCACAAAAGCTGAAAAATTCTATCCGTACAGAAGAAGACTCCGGCTTACACAATATATCAGCTAAATGTGGAATCAAAGCATGGTCGGTGGGCCATGCTAATAAGTCGTTGATATCCATTGAAAGAAATTTTTTATACTGGAAAATCATCATCAGCACGTGACCTCAATCAAGGTGAGAGAATTAGCTGCTCCATTTGAAAAATTAAGATCGTAATTTGACCAGGGGTATGTTTTTATCTTTATGCATGATCCTTTCAGAAGAATAAAGGAGTTTTAAAATAATAGAATAGCCAATTGTTTGGCTCCACAGCTTGTAAATTTTACGTCATTTGGTGTTTAAAAATAATTTTCGGCATTAGATCCCCGCAAATGCGTCTTAGCAAGGCCATCCTGTCGGTTTAATTTTGCACCACTTTTTTCGAATATTGGCTTTCAAGACGGTCCTCCCTCCTATTATGTAGTTTTCAGGCCCAGCTCCGGCTGAGGTGAGTATTGGTGGACATAGCGCACGCTAGCATGCAAATAGGCATGCGCCAGGCCATGGTAGGGTGGGCCCTGACAGCACCTAGTGAGCTCCACTGAAGCTCGTCTATGCTTGTGGGAGTAGCACGGCCGCCCGAGAGCTAAGTTCCTCGCGCGGTATGTATAACGTCTTTTTAATGATTTAGTTCGGTTTTCGTTTGTCAATGTAGTTTGGATTTTTATCTACCTCGAGTAAGCTTTGTACGCTGGGTTATCTCGTTATGCGAGCAAAAATTTTCTGGAAGTTCAGCCTAAGAAATGTTTGATGTTTGTATCTTGGAATTGTTTGTTATTCGCTAGAATTTCGTAATCCAGGAGCTACCACATAAATAGCTGTTAAGAGGCTGAACCCGAAGTAGTCTGCATGGCAAAGAAGGGATCGTTGTTTCATCTCCGAGCTGAACATCCATGACATCAATTAAACCAAAGTATCTTTGGTTTGAATTTTCAAAGGGACTTCGTTCGCATATCACATTATTTCATTACAATTAGAATAAGTGAAATTCCGTAATATTATCCGTATTAACCTCTTGTTTATTGTGAATTTGAGCTGTTTATTGTATTTATATTCATTTATTTTTACTGCTTACATCATTTAATTTTTATAAGTGGTGAGAAAATTATGAGGAAAAATTGTTTTTTGAGAAAATTAATAGTTTCTTTTGGACTTTGTTTGATTGAATTAAAAAGGCTCTAATGAATAGATTCAAATTCTGTGCATACGGGTATTAATGAGCTTAAATTGACACCTAAGTAACGTAAATCCAGCTTGCCATACGCGATATACCATACGTGGCAAGAATGGCTTTCGATGGCTCACAAAAAATCTGCCGAACCGTATCTTATCCAAAATCTGCTCCTGACGTCGCTAATACGCTTCGATTCGCGTTTCAAAGAAGTTGGTACAACTTTTTTTTCGTGAGTCATCGTCGTAAAAATAATGAACCCGCACGTATGTACGCACACACTCATATATGTATACACAGACACATACAGACTCCTTTCTAGACATATTTTTAAATTACTTATTTGTTTAAAGATATGTTAAAAATTTCGATTTGAATTTTCGAAAAGATCTCTACAATTTTGTGCACGAAGCATGGTTTTTTAAGTAAAGTTGACCATCATATTTAAACTTTAAAACATCTTCAATTATGGGTATGTTCTCCGTTTGTTGCAGTTTTCTTAATAGCTTCAATTTCACAGTCAGCTTATAAAAATGTAAGACCACAGACAGGAAAATAATAATGATTTCAAAACGTTTGGCTGATGTCAACAAGGTGATATTTTTTATTCATCTAGAGCATCAATTAGAAAACATACCTATATCTGTTTTCTGACGGATGTCTTTTTTAAGTGGTCCAATATGATTTTCAACCAAATAAAACAACACCTAATATACCCGAATTGCTTCCTTATTAACAGTGTCCTCATGGTACACGGAAAATATTGATTTGGCGGTTTTCAGAGATTTTATGCTAAAATAATAAATACAGAGTTATCGTGAATATAAAATGTTTAGCATTGGTAGAAACAAAATTTGCATGAAATTGAGTATTATGGCCGCCATGAGATCTTTCTCTTTTTATTATAAATAATTTTAGGTCTTGTAAACATCCAATTTTGTGACATATGACTGTTTAGTACTATCTAACAAATTTGGTTGAATTATTTTCTTTTTTATAGCAAACAAAAGATTGTGCTCACGTATTTTTTTGGAATTTACCGCATTCGGTTTAGAGTGATATTCTTTATTGTTTTGAGAATTTTTCCCATCATCGCGTCGATATCATGGCCAGCACAATATTTCGCTTTTATGCAAGTTTCTAAATCATTAGATGGTTTTGAAACAAAAAATTAAAAGTAATTTTCCTCTAAGTAAACATCTGTGTTTTACGTCCAGTTTTTCAATAAGTTGCTGATCCACATGTCAAAATCTTGGTCTTCCTGAATATAATAAGTCAAATAGTGCTGAAAAAAGTAGTAAACCATAAGCAAATAATAAATAAAGTTTCGATCGTTGGTCCTTGAGTTATTGTTTTTCTTTACCAGCATGCGAGTCCTATAATTTTGGCATTTTTTTTATCTTTTGTATTTTGTAGTACTACGCATTCTTTTAATTTTAGGCTCGTTATTACCTTTTCTGATTCACTTGAAGACATTATTTGAAAGCAAAAAAACTTATCCCACACAATGTCAGTAGATAAATGACAAGTCGATGAAGGCTCGAAAACGTGCTCGTGGCTTATGTAGGGGAAGCTGCACTGTCTTCTCGCAGACCAGCAGTTAGGCGGCATGGAGCCGTCTCAGCTTTGGAGAAAAATGAAAGGTCTTGTAGGCTTACGAATGTTGGACAATGCGCTCAAGATTAACTGCAAGTCCTTACTTCGGATCGATACTTTTCACCCATTGTCGTGGACTTGCTGCAAGAAAGTCAAAGTGAAGGTTTTTGAATGATCGATCTGAGGAAGCGTTTTTCCCAGATTCCGATCGCTGTCGAAGACTTCGAGAAGATGGGTGTGGCCACATCGTTTGAGTTTTTTGAGTTCCTGAGAATACCTGTGCAATTTTGTGCAGTCTGTGTAACGCATCATTGACTACATCCTTCGCAAACTACCGTTCGCCACGACTTACATAGATGAGATTCTCGTCATTTTCCAACACTACCAAGAGCACATCAACCATCTCCTAGGGTAACTGGAAATTCTACAGGGAAATGATCTTCACATTAAAACGAAATGCTTCTTTATTCAAAACAGGGCAATTTATTTAGATTACCAGGTATCCGAAGAAGGTTCCTAGCCACCAGCAGCAAAAATCAGCACCATCAATGACTTTTCAAGGATTACAACCAGCTACTCAACATGCTAAATTAGTACAAGTACTGCATGCACTCACCGCCGAAGCCTAAGTACCTCTCCAGGACCTTTTCAAGGGATTCTTCAAAAAGACAACCCTAACCGGGACACCTTGTTGCGACCCCAGGGTATTGACACTGCGGCCACGGAAAAACTCTTTGGCCTAGCCTTCCACCCCCTTGATGGCGCAACGATGCCGGCTAAGGCTTAGCGCATGGGTGTGGTTCTTGAGAAGGTAAGTGCTAGCCGAAAGAGAAGAAAATAACATGAGGACCAGGGTATATAAACCAGAAGAGGTATGATTTATTGCCCTAGGATTCCGCGCCGAGTGACGTAATATCGCACAGACACGCCCAGTAGTGCTGCCATCCTGTTTAATTAATAGATTGGAAAATATTTGGGCAGCCCTGTTCACCTCATTATATATTTCACAATAGACGAATAAGCAATGGTAAATGGTATATACTAGAGCTAGTCTTAAAATGCCGTAAAATGAAGCGGAGAGAAATGTCAAATCGATTGAGCGTGTCAGTTGTTGTTATCTAGTTAGTTAGCAAAACAATAGACTCAATTTTTAACAATAAAAGTAGGATTGTAACTGTTCGACTTTCAGCGCATCCATCGCCAAACCAATAACAGTTACAACAAATTTTATTCGACAACTAATAAAGGACTCCAAAATTCTCTATAATAAACACCGCATCAAGAGCATGATTATATATAGCATAGTTTGGAAGTGATGTTGAAAAACGTAAAATGATCCAAAGTGTCGCCATACAATTTGAGTGAAGTTTCTGAAAATTATATTTGATTTATATATAATATACAATTATATACACTCATCACTTTCTAACTCTGCTAGATAGCACTATTCTCTTGGTAAAAAATGTTTATAGACATTTCACTAACAATGTCATATTCGCCAGAACTACATTCCCAGTCGGAAAAAGAAAAATTGGCTTCATCCAAAGTGTGCATGAAATCCCACTTGGGTATATTTGGCCACGCCCTCCCCGCCGGATGACGTAACAACAGATCATACCAATGTAGTTTATATACCTTGCATGAGGACATGGGATGGGAATCAGGACTGGGTGCAGGTACTGAGCCTGAAAAAAAATTAGACCATCATACCTTCAAAAAAAATGTACATATATTTAATAATCCAAATGAAAAAATAACATCATAATGAACATAAAATAATACTAAACTATAATTCGGAATAACAAAACAATTATGATTAAAGGAAAACTATAATTCGGAATAATTAAAAAATTATGATTGAAAGAAAACTATAATAAAATAGAGAAAAAAGAATCGGGGGAGTGAAGTGGAGTCAAAAGAAATTAATTTTACTCTAAATAATAAGCGGAGCCCAACTTACTCTGCCTGATGATCAGCGCTCTTCACCGCTATTAGTTGTCCTGAAAAAAATATACTATGGCTTGACTTCACTCACTAGGCTTTCTTTTAACATTGATGTCAAATTATCTTAATTGTAGCGAATTGAAGCGAGTCTTTGTTAACATTTACTCATTTTTACATTGAAATATACACACGTTTATTTATGAATTTTAAGGTCATCAAGAATGACTGTTCTTTACATATGTCTTGCTCTTGACAACGTACAATTACCCATTAGTTGTACGTAATAAAACATACCTTTGTGTCTCCTTTCCACAAAAAAAAACAATTGATAAAAGAATCTTATCGTACAATTACTGTTATATTTTTGTGATCTGAATTTCTATTCGTTTCTATTAATTATTGTAAGAGACTTGTTAAAACTTCATCTGCATAAATTCATCTAGTCTAGGTTAACTGGCACAAGGAACTCGCTCAGCATTTGGATGGTTGATAAAATTCTTCATAAAAACCTGGTACTCAGACGCCTGCAGCAAGTTCCCATCTTCTGCACGCCGCGCATCAACGGTGTTTCATATGACAGCATAAAAGCTGTCACATTCATCTGCTCGAGCCAGTTTTTTTTGTAAATCTGTCCAGCTTCCAGATCTTGGATGAACCCTTCACTTATTTTTTTCTTCTTTAAAAAACTACTACTTTCGTTCACCCAAAAAAACTCTTCCGTCCACGCGGTCTCTCTCCTTTTTTTTCTGCACACTTTGGCTTCCTAAACTCTAATCACTGTATTTTTCTTTCGTACCGTCATGCATTCTCATCTTTTTGGGGCCGAGTGCAAAAAGGTCCCGTTGGCTTCCAGTTGGAACCGAGTTCCAGATTTTTCTGGTTGCCAAGTCGCGGCAAACCGCTACTTGACATTGACCTTCCATCCACATTCCAACTGAAAGCTGCAGCCGGAACAGGGGAGAAAAAAAGGAAGAAATGAAAATAAATCGGAGGATCGAACCAGCCTCCCTATGAATTTGAAGCAGCTACGCTTCCTATGGGCTACGTAGCTGCTGATCACTTGCAGTTCTTGGACTTAAATTTAGAGGAGCATGTTGCAAATTATTCGCAACAACCTGACGCTAAGCAGACCTTCCAACTATGCAAGGAGAACATGGTCAACGCAGCCTGCACAACGGTTTATCGGCCTAGCACATCGCTAGCCTTCAGAACAGACGTCTCGGACACAGACATCGGAGCTGCATGAAAGCAACAGATGCAGCTGGGTGGTACCATGGGCCAACTGGGGTTCTTTTCGCAGAAGTTGATTTATACTCATTGACGTTACAGGATCCATGCCAGGAAGCTGCCAGTCATATACGCAATGGTCAAATACTTCGAGGATCCTCGAAGGACGCAAACCTCTGTACATCACATCTGAAGCAGATCTTATCACCGACTCGCTAGAAGCGTAGGTCTTACGATTAATAGTTTCTGATTTACAGCATGTCAAAGAACGTTAATCGGTGCTCGTCCCATAAACTCTCAACTTCATTTCTGATAAGCCATCGAAACAGGTTATTGACAGGCAACTACCTATTTTTGGCAATGTTTTAAAAGTACACCAGTTATCATTTTTTGGAGCGCTGTAAACAAATGAAATAACGTTACATAACATTGTCGCGAGATCAAGCCAAACCTGAGTGTTTTCAATTAATTTGAATAGTCTTTAAAGATTTTCGTTACTTTTACACAGATTGTGAGGGTATTAATAAGAGCTTCAACAAAAACAACATTTGAACAAAAAACAAACAAACAATAACAACATGTGGGGCCCAGTTAAATGAAAAATCTAAAAAATCTTGCCTGCTGATATTATTGGACGTTGATGTACGTTTTTCAATATATGATGAAGCGAAGTGTACGAGTATTACCCGTTGCTGTACAGCTTCTACGCTGTATCGCTAGTTCATGTTCCAGTGAGGCTGTGTAAGTTGAAGTAAAACAGTTTTGAATTAAATGAAAAATTTCTTTCTTGATATTGGAGACAAATTTACAAATTTACTATCTAAAAGTTAATTATCCTCAATTTACAGGTCTAAATATTTTACACTATGAGCGCTTACGATAATTTACATTTGTTTCACTTCAACTCATGTTAATCGAAGGAGGAAGCTTAAATATTCCTAGGTTAAATTATTCCTTTTCAGGTTCTTCAACGATAGCTTCGTGCACACTTTGACAAATATATTTTGAAGTTGACGATGGAATCCGCTTATTTGACCTGTCCATTGCTTTGCATGTAGAGCCCGCGAGAATCGTCGATTCTCTTGAAATTGGATTTTCCGCGGTTTCAGATTTTCCTGTTAAATCAACTGCTCCATTAAGCAAAAAGTTTAGGTCATTCGATATCCTGTGCAGCATTCCGTCGATGGGATCTCCATTGCTACTTGCCAAATGAATTCTTCCTTGGTGAGAAAAATTCGCAGTTGCCTGTGGCTCTAGGGGTGGTTGAGTGATGGAAGATGTGTTTTGATTTACTGAGATTTCGTCCACGATGGGACTGATTGTTATTACTGGAAGCGAAACGACACGATCCTCAAATATTTGGTTGCTGGGAATTCGTTGTTTTACAGGGACGGCTGTGTTTGGCTCTTCAATTGTTACACGCTTTTGCTTTTTTGGTGTTTGCGTCGAAATTGTTGTTTTTGTTTGGGTGGCTGTGAAAGTTGACTGACTACAGTTTGTTACTGTGCTGTATACAGTCATTGGAAGAAAGCTTCTGATGCCAATAACACTATCTAAAAAGAAAAATAGTTTCAATTTCAGCTAATGGGCAATGTTATTCGAAATAAACAGGTATTGACACATGAAAACTGAAAATGTGGTAGTAACCAGTATTTTGTACCAAAAAGAAGAAAATAAAATAAAAACAAGCAAAACGATCTTAATTTATCATTTGTTCATATACCGCTTGAAGAAACTCCTTTTAAAATATCGAGTGTTCCAACGCCAACAGTTTCCAGCTCCTGCGTCTGTGATTCATCCTTGTTTTCCTTCGGGTTTCCATTCGAAACTGGCTTTGACTCATCGAATAGAATTTTCCGTTGTTCTTCGCCCACTTTGCGAAGAAGGTCACAGTATTTCAATTGATTCGAATCAAAATTACTATCTACTGAATGCTCAAATCTACATAACGAATGTAAATTCTTTAATGAACCGGAAGCATTTTCACAACTTATAACGTTGGTGAGTGATTGCATGGGGCTGTTCTGGAGTTCTTGCAGGGAGCATCGCGATATCGGTGGAGTCGCTACAGATAATTTTGCAATAGCTAACGGTGATATTTTTTCATTATCTTTTTCTTTTTCTTGGTCACAATAAACTGTTTAAAGAATACAATATTATCGTATTATGCTATCGAGTATGAACACTTACGTTTGAACTGGATGTCCAGTGGGCTTGAACAGATCACATCGTTGATGGCGCCCTTGGAGCTTTGTTTCCCTAAGCTATTTGACTTAATATTTGATTCTGCTTTTATAACAAAGCAAATTAGTATGGCAGTTCCCTGGAAAAGTATACAATAAATGATTCGAACTTGCATTCATGGTGAATGTTCATTAAATTTTTATTATTAGTTTTTTTATCTACTAGTTAACATAGAGAATACAATACAATCCTAACTTTTGGCGTATCGGTAAACGGTTTCAATCAAACTGCAAAAAATAACGCAAGAGACACAACTCAAGTGTCATCTGAAAGGGACTGTTGTGATATGAAGACTGATTAGTGGATAATCTGCCGTCTTTCTATAGAAGCCTTACCCTGGCCGCACATTATATGCAATTAATATCAAAAAAATCGCGGCTGGTGCCGAACATATACATTTCGTTTGAAACCCAGCAAATTATTTGAATTTCGCCGAACCAAATTTCGATTGCCAAGCACTGCCGGTCAGAATTTTTCTGATCAGAATTTCTGGCCATGTTCGTCCAGGCTTACTTTACTCGGCTGCGGTAAGGATTCTGTGATACATATAGAAATATTGGTTGGTATTGGTTGCAGCAGGTAAAGAATTCACGATGTGGCCTAGAAAACATTTTACTTCCAAGAATAGAGAGTTAATGCGGCACCCTGAAGTTTTTGGGTCATGTTGCACATAGATGGTGTCTCAAAAAAAGTTGAAGATGCGTCAGATACGTACACCGAACCTCGCAAGAAACTTCACCTTAATCCTATGAATGGCTGAATAGTTTGACTCAACTCGAGTCAATGGTTTGGAATGTACAATGGTTTCCCAACGTTTGTCGTTTGTCAAAGTGGTGAAACCTATGACTGGTCTGGTCTCTTGTACTTGTTGTTGGAACCATGGAGTTCTTATTTTATAAAACATCTTGTTTATGCAAGCCGTTGAGCAGTTGTCTTGCCATTCAACTTTTGGTAAATATTCTGGCTTTTGCCGAGCGTCTTCGTGTTCAGAGCCTGGTACTTTAAAAGATCATCTCAGAGTACTTTTTTTTAAATCGTGTGTTTTTTACGTTTCTAAAAATAAAAAAATAGACTTTCATAAACATGATATTAAATTGTGGTCGCTGCAATTTTCTTAAAAAAGTAATTTGACCAGGCGTAAACGGCGCATCTAGCTGAGACTTCTGCGTGGTCCAAGTGTAGTCATGCCTTTGTACGTTTTGTGTTGTGAATTTCATCACGAGAACTTTCCTATCAGGAGTGAAAATGAGCATCCAAAAAGCAGAAGAAATATTAAATCGTTTCGTATTACTAGTCTTTCCAATTGCACCGCCAGTGATCATTTAGTTTGATAGCCGACCGCCGTTTTATAGTATAACCTTATCATATGAGTTCTCCGTCAAGCGTTGTTCAGAGAACACTCGCTGAAATTGGCTCCGACTCATTTGTAAAAATTTCAAGACATTTCCAAATTGAGTTAATAAAGTCATTGGTTAATTATTATTATTTGTTTAGTTAATCCCCAAGTTAAAAGCATTGTCGAAAATAACAAGTGTAGTCCCAAAAAAACGTGCTAGGGAGAAATCTCCCGTAAGTGAAATGTTGCTGGAAGACAAGCTGAAGCTTGGTCGCTACGATCTGAGTAACGGACCCCTAAACGACGGGAACAGATTTCAGCTACTGGCCGACACGGATGCTGGAACAAGTAACAACACAAATGGAGTAAATAAATGATAAACGTAAGTTTCCTTTTTATTCGTTGTTTCTATTTTTAAATTAAATTCACAGACATCGATGTTTCGAAACAGAACACTTGTTTCTTCAGCAGTGTAACCAAAAACTATGCCTAACTCTATGATAGATCTCCTTATATACCTGCTAATTTTACAGTTTATTCAAAGCAAGAAAAACCCTACTCTAATTACCTTTTTAATTATATTTTACAACTAATTACTGTCATGAGGGGTGTCAAGTGACAAATAGAGTCTCGCGAAACAGGTGAAAATTCCTCCATTATCCTTTCCGGACCTGCAGCATGGCGATATCCTATCTACATTAGCTGCATTGAATATCACAAACTATCAGTTGAAATCAGCGTTGCCAGAATTTTTTTTTCGGCAAAGCGGGATTTTGATACTTTTTGAGTAAAAAGGCGGGATTTTTCCGTCGAAAGCGGGACATAGTAAAAAACGTCAAATCAGGAGTTTTTAAATCTTTATTTTTTTATTTGCGTTTTAAGTTATGTTTACTTGACAATAGGTAGCAAAAATAGCCAAAGAAAATGTATTTTAATGAAAATACGTTACTTTAACAATAATTGTCTGGTTTACCCTATAGTTAGGCAGTTGAGTCCTAAAAAAATATAATTATAAACCGTATTATATATTATAATCAAGGAAGAAGATGTAACTTCTTTTAAAGTTTCCTTTTTTCTTTAATATAGATGTAGAAGTCTGCTCAAGATAGCTATAGATTGAACTGAATGACTAATTCTGCTTTCAAAAAATTTACGCAATATTTATTTTTGGCATCCGACCATTTTAAATTCATTTGGGAAAAATGCGTTCGGGAAAGCAGTTTGATGTTGGGATACTTAATAAGAAAGACACTAGTATAAACATATTTCTAGTATTCCTATCCGTGGAAATCGAAAGAAAAATCTTTTAAATTTTGAATTGCATCCTTCAAAGCTTCTTTTGCCAATACTTCACAAACTATTGCTTCACTCTTTGTCTTACCACATTTAACATTCTTAGCTATCTTAGAATCGGCGTACATGAGTGGCAATAACTTTTGAAAACAATCCATACTATTGTAGCTTAATTAATGTTTAACAGTGTGATACGTAGAAGTAATTTCTGCGGCTCATCATCGTGATATTATATATTATATTATTATTGACGATCAGATGTGGAAGTACCTGGTGCCTGGAAATAGCTAGTTATATTTTTCGCAGCGCGAGACCTCGTGATCTGCCTCCACCGTGCGCCGCTCAATCGAGTAATCCCCGAAAAGCGGGACTGAGCTTGTCCCGCGCGGGACATTTAATTTTGATTTCAAAATCGGGACGTCCCGCCGAAATCGGGACGTCTGGCAACGCTGGTTGAAATTCATGTCCATCGGTCGGCGAGTATTTTTAGATGATTTCGATGAATACACAAAGCTACATCAACATCTGCTTGCCAACAAGATAAACTTTTTCACTCACGGCAGGGTTGACTTGCGTCCCACGAAAATAGTAATTTCGGGCTTGCACGACATGGCTACCGATGAACTCAAAAATCATCTTAAAGATTCCCACGAACTAAATTGTTGGGAAATCAAAAATCTTATCCAAAGGTTGGTGGCCGCCAAAAACAAACTCCACTGTACATTGCATCTTTTCCACAAGGTACTAAAGTACAAAACTTACGAAAAATTAAAAGTGTAATGCACACATTTGTTAGCTGGAGCTACTATTCGACGAGCAAAAACGGACCAACGCAATGCCGCAATTGCCAAATGTTTGGGCATGGCTCATCTCACTGTCACATGTCGGCAAAATGCCTGATATGCAGCGGGAATCATCTGAAACCAATCGCATTAAGTGCGCAAACTGCGGATCTAAACACCTGTCAAATGACAGAGGGTGCGCTAAAAGGCAGGAATATGTCCAAATCAAGGCAAACTTAGCTAAGAATAGCTAAACAAGGAGAGTGTCGCCGCGCACAACTAATTTTAACTTGCCACAAAATTTGGACATTAGCTTCCTGACACTATTCAGCCAGCTAACCCAGCAACATCCTACAGTGACATTGTTAGAAAGCCCAGCATAGCAACGGCGGGACAAAATGAGCTTTTCTCCCCACAGGAATTGTTGGCGATTTCTTCTGAGCTCTTCTCCAGCTTGGCGAACTGCAAAAGTAGGAAGGAACAATACGATGTTGTTGTTAAGTTGGCTCTGAAATTTGTTTATAGCTAGCTTACCAATTAAAGTGCTTCTCTGGAATGCTTAAAGCATTAAAAATCAGTACACCGAAACCTTAGATTTTGTTAACAAGCTTCAAATAGACGTCTTTGTTATAACCGAAACTTGGCTGAAACCAGCTGATAAAATATATTATTCTAGCCACTTCATCTATAGAAACGACAGAGAAGGTGTAAAAGGAGATGGAGTAGCCATTAGTGTTAACAAAAATATCAAACACACAGTACAATCATTAACTGAAATGAACACTATCGAAGCTGTCGCTATCAAACTCGACGACAATGACATTGTGATAGTCGCAGCATATTTTCCTGGGAGTAAGCTTAATGCTGAAAAGTTACGTTCATTCGATCATGACATTAAAAAGATAACGGCGTCATACCCTAAAGCAATTATCTGCGGTGATTTAAATGCAAAACACAAATTTTGGAACTGCTTTAAAGCAAACAAAGCAAGGATCTTCGATCTAGTATCTCGCAAGAACCTCACCACTGTACATGTACCTACTGAACCTACTTTCCAACCAAAAAAGGCAAACCCTCTACCTTAGATATACTTATCAGTCAAGGAGAATTAAGTTTATCTCAGCCAGAAACACTGCACGCCCTGCACACTACACACGACCTTCCAAATTGCAAACTCCAATTTTGAGCGGTTTTGCTTTTGGAAAACCAATTGGAATCTCTTCCGACACTCACTCCATAACTTTGTCCATATAGAAAATCAAGACCTAAGTAGAAAATCCAATGCTAATCAGGTAGACGAAATGTTAGAAACATTAAACATTCAGCTGAGGGACGCTATTGAGTTGAGCACATCTAAGGTAACGTCGAAAATCTCGTCATTCGCGCCTAATATCGACCAGGAAACCCTAGCGATGATAAAAAAGAAAAACACCTTAAGACGCCAATGGCAACGTACACGCGAGAAAGACCTGAAAACTATTATCAATAGACTTATCAAGTGCATAGGTGAAAGACTTATAGGCATGAGAAACGCTGCGTGGAACCGGACCTTAAGAGAAATTCATAAATGCTCTCCAAAACTCTGGAAATTACACAAAAGACTCAAATGTAAATCTAACTTGCAGGGATCACCGATACTAGACGAGGATAACAAATTGGTGAATGCACACAAAGAAAGATCTGAGCTCCTTGCAGATTACTTTCAAAAGGCACATACTTTAACAGATTCAATGGGAAACCTTAATGTAAATACTTTAGTAAGGGATGCAGTACGAGCTCTTCCTTCGAATGTACTAGTACCCAACGGCTGCTACTCAAAACCGAATGAAATTATAAAAATATTAAAATGCTTGAAAAATAGAAAATCACCCGGAGCTGACAAACTTCCCAATATAGTCCTCAAGAATGTTCCTAAAAAGGTTATTGGCCGAATAAACTTTATTTTAAACTCATGCCTTAAAATTAGCTACTTCCCTTCCTTATGGAAACACGCCATAGTTATCCCATTAGCTAAACCTGGAAAAAACCCAGCACTAAAATCCAGTTACAGACCCATTAGTCTCCTGCCAGCTCTAGGCAAAGTCTTCGAGAAAATACTTTTAAATCGTCTTCACGAGTTTCTGGAAACGAAACATATTTTGCCTTACTTTCAATTTGGATTCAGACGAGGACTCTCCATCTCCTATCAAGTCCAGAGAGTTGCGAAATATATTCAAGGTGCACATCGACAAAAACACTCAGTTGGAATGATAACCCTGGACGTCGAAAAAGCTTTCGACTCAGTATGGCATCAGGGTCTAATCTACAAGCTGTTACAGCACTCAACATCGTCAAAATGGTCCGATCATTTTTATCAAACCGGTCCTTTACGGTTAAAATCAACCACAGTGTGTCCAATTCAAGATCTATTTCCACTGGCGTACCACAGGGATCATCGTTAAGTCCTATTCTATTCAACGTCTACACAGCCGATATTCCTCTGGACTCTCCTTGCGAGTTGACTGCTTTTGCTGACGACATTTGCATTTACACGAGTGCAGCTGAAGCACACATTATAATCCAGAGACTAGAGCATAAACTAGAGCAACTGTATCAATATTACTTTCGTTGGAAAATTGAAATCAATGCGTCAAAAACCTGCTCAATGTTCTTCACCAAAAAACGAAAAAGAGCAAATCTCCCGGACAGATGCCTCGGTGAGGAAATCCCCTGGGGAAAAACTATAAAATACCTTGGCATATCACTCGACAAGACAGTGACGTTCAAGGACCACATAGAAACTGCCTGCGAAAAAGCCTCCAACTACATCCGAGCATTTTATTCCTTGATGAGCAGAATGTCAGAACTATCGACCGCAAACAAATTAATACTGTACTAAGTCGCTATTTTGCCAATACTCTCCTTCGGAATACCTGTTTGGAACCAATGTGCCGACTATCACAAAGCCAAACTCCAAACAACCCAAAACAAAATATTAAAACTCGTACTAAACAAACTTTGGTACTACTCCACCAAACAACTTCACAAAGAAGCAAATATTTGCACTATTAAGGAGCTAATAGCCAAAAGAATGGAATCTTATGAAAAACGTTCCAGGGCACTCAATAACCCACTCATTTCACCTCTTCGGTCTCGTTAAACTGCCAAAAGCAAATTAGCCATAAGTAGAGTAAGTTAGAACTGTAAGTAGTGATAAATAAAAGAAAAACTACCAAAAACAAGGTTTTTGCTTGATTTTCCTTGTGCAGTCTACAAACTATTTAGAATGATTAAAACCTAAATGTAAAAAGCAACAATCATAGATGTAAAGACCTGATGTTAGTAAACGCCTGTAACTCTTAAATTTAAGCATCTGTAATACACATGTAATGGAAACTAAAATAAACTCTTATCGTATCTTATCTTATCATATGAAAATCAGTTTGCCGAATCAGTTTCCTTGATGCCCTAACGATCGGAATGATTTTGAACAACACTTTAAATGCTGAAGGTTATGAGTCAGCTATCGTGTGAAACGCGTTTTTCTCGAATTTACACTTTCAAACACGGTGGAAATTTATTAATGAAGAGTTTTCAAGCCATCCATATTAAATTCACAAATCCATTTCCACATCCATTTATGCAAATCCAGTTTCCACATCATTCTTCATGCCATTCCTTAACGTCACATGGAAGCTTTATTTTTTGAAAACTTTACATTGTTTTGAACTATCGAAACAACATTTAATTTTGAAAAGACTGATATCTCGTTCATTTTTATCGGAACCATCGAAAAATAAAACCATTTATACGTCTTTGCAATTTTTATACTGGTTAATATTGTTCTTGGATAATTTTTCAAACAATTTTTAAAGGGGTAGGACTTTCAAACTATTTTTTTGAAATTATTTTAAAATATCCAAAAACACGACGTGATATATAAAAGTCTATTTTACGCGTTTTATGAACAACCTTTCTCTCATCTATTCCAATGACTTATTCGTTTGCATGAATAAAAGAAAGATCGGATTCAATATCGAATTTTATTTTTCCAAAAAAAAAGTTTTGATTATCAAAAATTATATCAACTCACTGATCGATAATGTAAAATTTCAATTCTTTAATTTCAGAGGAAATTTTGAAATACTCTTGAATAATTTTATTCAAAAATGAGACCATAACCGCTTCTGGCAAAATCAGACATTGCTCTTGCTAATAGTATTGTTGTGTCTCACAACATATAACAACTATTAATAAGATCTAAATTAAAATACTAATCAAAAAAGTACTTATTAACTTTTTAATATGTATAATAAACTATTTTTAGTTATTGTTGTTGAAGTAAAGAATATGAGTAACACTTTGCATAACTTACAGCTTTTTTCGTAACGTCAGTTTTGGGAATAAACAAGTAATAAAATCTGTCTCCCCCCAGCAAAATTTGAAGAAAACACCCCAAGAGAGAAAAAAACGTCCCATGACATTTAAGCTGAAGCCATACTATGCATCATAAATAACACCAACACTTTTATCATTTCAAAGATCATGAGACGAAACATGTGTAGCACATTGCTCTATGCAATAATTTTACCTGATCTCTCTTATTCTATAGGCATCGTTATTATTATCCAATATTCACATATTGTTATTGCATTGAAGTTCTAGAGGTGAGTTCAATATTTTTGTAAGTTGCGGTAAAAAATGAGTTTCTCTGGTAGATATTTAATACATACATTTGAATTTGTGATCCGTTGGGTTTTAATACAAATGTATACTTTCTAATTAGAAGCTTATATCTATTAAATTATTAGATTTGAACGCATATTTTTTCGTGATTTTGCGTGTTAAATGTACCAATATTTTCATTCTTCCGACAGAATGGCTGACCAACGAACGTCAAAAGCTTGGCTTTATTTTTCAGATTTAAAAAATAATAAAGGCAAATGTAATTTTTGTGCTAAAGTGCTTTCCTATAGTGGTGGTGGTCCATATAACCTCATTTGTCACACGAAAACAAAGCATCCCCTAGTTTTCGATAGCATTATCACGAAAAACCACGAAAATTTTAATGCTAACACAAGCTATGTTATGAGTAACGATGGTGATAATGCGGGAACCGAGATGGACTCTGCAATATCATTAATATCCTCCAAAAGCATGCAGCTTAAAACCAGCCAACTAAGCAGCATAAAAATGACAAATTATTTCAAACCAATTTCTGCCAAAAAAATGACATTTTGAACAAACATCCAGTAGAACTGGTAACTAAAAACTATCTTTCCTTTAATTTAGTAGAAAGCGAAGCTTTCAATAGTTTTTTGAAAGAGATGAATCCTCATTATCAACTGCCGACCAGAAAAACTTTGTCCGACGTTCTTTTGGATAATTACTATAATATTGTAAAAGAAAAAGTGCAAACAGTGTTGAATGAAATCGAATTTATTGCTTTGACTACTGATGGGTGGACATCAAAGCCCAACGAAAATTATATTTCCCTTACCGCTCGATTTCTGAATAAAAATACTGAGCTTCTATCTTTTTTGTTAGAGTGCCAAGAATATTCGGAGAGAATTTAAAGAATTTAATAAAAGCAATGTGTGGCAATTGAAATATAACACAAAAGATAATTGCAGTAACAAGCGGCAATGCAAGTAATATCAAGGCAGCAATAAATTTATTAAAATGGCAACAGATACCATGCTTTGCCCACACACTAAATTTGGTAATTCAAACTGCGTTGATATCAATCAAACCAACGCAAATAAAAGTAAAATCCATTGTTGAGCATTTTAAACGAAGCCCACTTGCTTCACAAAGGCCAAAGGAAATGCAGAAAAAGCTGGGGGGAAAAGATTTAAAATTGAAACAAGATGTTCCGACCCGCTGGAACTCAACATTTCAAATGTTTGAAAGAGTTTTGCAAAACAAACGGAGTTTAATGTCTACCCTTATAATCGACTATCCAGATATAAAAAACTTAAATGCTGATGATATAGAAATATTTACCCACGCGTGCGAAATATTGTCAATTTTTAAAGAAGTTACGGATGAAATCAGCTCTGAAAAAAATTTTACGATATCGGAGGTAATCTTAAGGGGGGGGGGGGTAAGGTTTGACAACTTTTTTTTTCTTCCATTTTTTTCCTGAAAGTACAACATCTGAAGAATATTGTTTTAAATTTGTAGGTCAATCGGAGTAAAACCAACGAAGTTACAGTAGGTTGAATAACCGTACCTCTTAGGTTTGCGCGCCTTTTAGCTACCTGCGCTGAGCGGCGGCGAGCGGTAACTGTTTCGGTCTCTATTGTATTACTTTTATCGACAGGAGCAAAAAGATGCCTTAGATAACGTGAATGATAGTGATGTACGGCATGGACCCGGCATCGATGATGTCATGTACGTATTTTATAAGAAAATTCAGTTTTTCTCAAGATGTTTTCATTTTTCAATGTACAAAACTTTAAATCGATTTTCCCAAACATGTAATTTTTAAAGTCGGTGACCAGCCTACAGAAAAAACTACTGAACCGATCGTTTTGAAATTTTGTACACATATTCTACATATATATATATATCTCTCTGGCGACGTTGAGTTTTTTTTGAAAATAAATAAATATCAATTTTACAATAACAAATAGGTCGATTTTTTTCGTCAAAAATCGTTATTTTGGCTTAAAAATGGTGCCAAAAATTAAAAAATTGAATAATTAAAAAAAACTCGACGTCACTGGAGAGATAAAGTAATAAACTGGGGAAATCATTTTGATTTTTGGGTTTCAGATGATCCAGTGTTGCTGTAGGCTGGTCACCGCACAAAAACTTTTTTTCTTGGCGCCTGCGGAGATCTACAATAAATCCGTTATTTCTTTCTATTTTTGGACAATTTTTTTTTAAATATTCTTCACATGTTGTACTTTAAGATAATACTATGTAAAATAAACCTACAGTAATAATTTTTTCCAAGAAAATTCATGAAATAAAGCTATTTTTTAGATGAAACAAACCTTACCCCCCCTTAATAACCAATGCACTTAAAAAAGAATGTTATAAAAACTTATCAAAAGACTGTCTGCCGTCCCACGTAAAGAAAATGGTTGAGGTAATTCTGGAAGAAATTTCAACAAGATTTGTTAGCATTGAAGACAATATGGTATTTGCGGAAAGTACTTGGCTGGACCCTCGTTTTAAGAAGCACGGATTTAGTGAAGAATATTCATTCTCAAAAGCTTCCGAAAATATCAAAGAGGAAATATCCAAAATTACTTCTTCTCATTTATTTATAAATAATCCAATCGAAGTGGAATTACCTACAGAGCAATTACCAGCCCCGAAAAGAACGCGACGATAACAATTTTTACAAAAATTTGAAAATTATAAATAAGTCTTATCTCCTATGCAATTAGTCTTAAATACTTCAGTGCATTTTGAGACTTAATCAAAAAACCGTGACAAACTAGGTGTGAACAATGCTTCCCTGCTAGACCAGGGCGGATCTGTTTTCAGTTGGCCATTGAGGGAGAGTACACTGATTTTTGCGGGAAAAGTTGTGGAGTAACTCCTATAATAATAATTAACTTATACCCCCTCTCAAAAAAGTCGGAAACATTTAAAACAAATCGAAATTTTTAAATTTTTCAGAAAAAACCGTTTTTCCTACTTTTCTCACTTTTAACTTTAAAACGGTTCATTTTAGAGCAAAGTTGTGTGGAAATAAAAGTTGCGTAATAAAATTTTCTATAAGAAAGGATTGCTTAAAAAATTTAAAACATTTAATCCTTGCCGCAAAACAGCAATAAATATAGAAAAGGGGTAAACAAAGCCTATTTTTATTTAATTTTTTTCCACTTACAATGCACTCAGGTTCTTCAGGTTTGGAAAGGGGTAGAAGTCACTGGGAGCCAGGTCTGGCGAATACGGTGGCTGAGGAAGCAGTTGAAACCCGATTTGGTGCAATTTTGCTTGCGCAACTAACGATGAACGAGCAGGCGCATTATCGTGGTGATAGAGAATTTTCTTCTTCTTCAAATGCGGCCGTTTTTCTGCGATTTCAATTTCCAAGCGATCCAATAATGAAGAATAATACGCGCCAGTAATGGTTTTACCTTTTTCGAGATAGTCAATGAATATTATTCCTGCCGCATCCCTAAATACGGAGGCCATAACCTTTCCGACCCATTGTTGCGTTTTTGGACGCTTCGGAGCACTTTCACACGAAAAAACCCACTGTTTTGACTGTTGCTTGGACTCGGGTGGGTAGAAATGAATCCATGTTCCATCCATGGTTATGAATCGGCGCAAAAACTCCGTTGGATTTTGCGTAAACATTGCCAAATTCTGCTGGGAAATCGTAACACGAATTCGTTTTTGATCCACTGTGAGCAAACGCGGCACCCATCGCGCGCAGAGCTTCTTCATACCCAAAATATCATGTATGCATTGAACACACTGCCATACGACATCTTTGTGGTCTCAGATAACTCCCTCAATTTTATTTTTGGGTCGTTCAACATGATATCATGAATTTTTTCGACGTTTTCTGGAGAACTAACGTCTTTTGGGCGTCCAGATCGTTCTGCGTCATCGGTGCTGGTACGGTCACAACGAAAGTCAGAAAACCACTTTTGAACCATCTTCATCGACGGTGCAGAGTCCGGATAATACTTATCTAGCTTCGCTTTGGTCTCGGTTATTGTTTTCTTGCGTAAATAATAGTGTTTGATCAGAACACGAAACTCATGTTTTTCCATTTTAAAAAAAAAACACAGAAATTGGTTGCTTTTCACTGCTGTAACTTGTAAATGCGTAAACAAAAATGGCTGAAATTTTGAGAGACGTCTAATGAGGGATGAAGTTGGTGTGTAATGGTTCAGAACACTACATACTAACGCCTTCTGTTAGGATTATTCCAAACTTTTTGATCCGCCTGGTATGTGATTGTAAAATCTAAATTCATTTAAAAAAACTCAAACAAGCCGCGAGGTGCGACCCTTGAGGTCCACACGGTCAACTTCCCAGTAATATCTACATAAACATCAACAACATTACAACAATGAGAGGTATTCAAAGCAGTAACAGGAATGAGTTGATATGAATCATATCGTCTACGGGAGGGTCCATTGATTACGTAAGGTTTTTGGTCGATGAGGACAGATTGAATATTCACGCGGATCAACCGGTGGGGGCCTTTTTGGTGTTGAAAAATTTTGTTGGTTTTCAAAATTTAAGCAATTTTTTTTAATTAAAAGACTATAAAAACTATTAAAAATCTGCTCAAATTATGCAAATACTTTAAAACTTTGATTGAATTTACAACAATTTTTTTAGAATAAAAGATAAAAAGTAATAGCACTCGTATGAACCCTCTTTACATGGTAACTTTGAATGATTTTTTTATTTTTAATTTAGTTTTTTCATAATCATGGAATAAAATTTTGCCGGTTTCTCTCCAAAAACTGATAAGAATGTATAAATTTTATAAACTGGTATCACTGTGCTGTGCAAATCAAGCTAAAAAATATTTTTTATGAAAAAAAAAACATAATTTTTCGCATTTTCTTCTATTAAATTAAAAAGACGGCTAAAACGAATTTTTATAATGTTAAAAACTTCTCACAGATGTTAATACACGTCAATTTACACCTTAATGATGCAATTATTATATCTGGTTCGTGCGATATAGAGAATGATAAAAATGACCTTGAAAATCATGATGACTTTTAATGATTTTTTATTTTTAATTTACTTTTTTCCGTAATCATGAGAAAAAGTTTTGATGATGTTTTTACGAACATTGTTTGGAGTACATAAATTTTATAAACATTGATTACTAAGACTTGACAATAAGGTTAAAAATTTATTGTTTTTGAAAAAAACCCTAATTTTTTGCACTTTTTTTTAAAAAATTTGAAAACCGCTCCAAGGTTTTTTTAAAAATTTAAAAGAATCACGCAAACGTCAATACGCGTCGATTGACACCTTGCTCAAAAAAATCGTATGTTTGGTTCGCGAGATATAGCGCATGACAGAAATGACCTTCAAACGGGCAAAACAGCAAACGCCCGCGACCGAAGTTTCCCAAAAACTAATCAGCTCTTAAGATTGCAAAGACGCTTCGATTGACACCTCAACGAAGTTGATACGACTTTGTTTACGTGAGTTATCGTCGTAGAAAAAAGTGTCCACGAACGTACATACGTACGTACGAACGTACGTACGTACGTACATACACACACACACACACACATACATCTCCCTTTCTAAAAACACTTAAAATATACTCTATAGACCTCAAAACGTAAAGAAATGTTGAAAATTTCAATTTCGATTTTCGGGGCGATTACAAGAACTTCCCATATACTGGGAAGTTAAAAATTTGAAAGACTGCAAGTCAGGAACTTAAGCTTATTGAAGATTGAATTTTTTTCCACATATAAAAGATCAATTTGCCTATCAAATCTATTTTACAAAATTAAAATCGGATTATAAGGGCTGCCTCAGCAATTTTTGCTAAACTTGGTAATAAACTCTAAAACAGCGCTGGGCGGCTGCACATTCAGTCGTAGGAGCCATACTCCCATCAACTGAATCCCTAGTTTCCGACTTTTTTTGAGAGAGAGGATAAGTCAATTATTATTATATGAGTTATTCCTCAATTTTTCCCGCAAAAATCAGTATGCCCCCCTCAACGGTCAAATGTAGTCGTTTTTAACTTCCCAGTATATGGGAAGTTCTTGTAATCGCCTCGAAAATCGAAATTGAAATGTTCAACATTTCTTTACGTTTTGAGGTCTATAGATTATATATAAAGTGTTTTTAGAAAGAAGTATGTATGTGTGTGTGTACGTATGTACGTACGTACGTGCGTTCGTGGACAGTTTTTTCTACGAGCATAACTCACGTAAATAACGTCGTATCAACTTCTTTGAGGTGTCAATCGAAGCGTCTTTGCAATCTTAAGAGCTGATTAGTTTTTAGGATACTTCGGTCAAAGGGGTTTGTTGTTTTGACCCGTTGAAGGTCATTTATGTCATGCGTTATACCTCGCGAACTAAACGTACGATTTTTTTGAACAAGGTGTCAATCGACGCATATCAAAATTTGTGAGATTCAATCAAATTTTTAAAAAAATCGTTCGAACCGTTTTTTAATTTATTAAAAAAAAGTGCTAAAAATTAGGTTTTTTTCCATAAACAATAAGTTTTTAACCTGATTTGCAGCACCCAGTAACTAATATATATAAAATTTATGTAGTACATAAAGTGTTTGTAAGAAAATCAGGAAATTTTTTTTCATGATTACGTAAAAAATTAAATTAAAAATAAAAAAACATTAAAAGTCATCATGATTTTCAAGGTCCTTTTTATCATTCACTATATCTCACGAACCATGTATGATATTTGCATCATTGAGGTGTCATTCGACGTGTGTTAGCTTTTTTGTTATGGTTTTAAGTTTATAAAAAAAATCCTTTCTGCTGCTTTTTCCATTTAACTTCTATTAAATGGAAAAAACCGCAAAAAAATAGAGTTTTTTTCATAAAAAATAAATTTTTAACCTGATTTGCACAGCTCAGTAATAAATGTTCATATAATTTATATATTCCTAATAGTTTTCGAAGAGAAACTGGTCAATTTTTTTTGCATGATCCAAAAAAAACCTAAAAAACGGCTCGTGAAAAAACACAAATTCAATGATTATTCCGAAGTCATGGCAATTTTGAACAAAATTATTTAAAATGGACACCTCGCCGAGAAAATATCTTCAGTGGGCGTTATAACAAGAATGCATTCATTTTTGCTAGCGCTCCTTTGGCCTTCAAGCATCGATATAAAAATAACAAATAACGTAAAAAAGGCTTTATAGCCCGCCCCCTCCGATTTATCCGCGTGAATAGTCAATCAAACCAATCCACCCTCCACCCAACAAAAGTCTTACGTAATCAATGAACGCTACAGTAGATGATATGATTGATATTAGCTCATTTCAATTACGGTTATGAGTACCTCTCATTATTATTATTTAAAGTAGTAGTATTTTCATAATTTCTTTTGTGTTTAATATTTTGAATATTCATGTAGATATTACTAGGAAGTTGACCGTGTGGACCTCAAGGGTCGCACCTCGCGGCTTGTTACAGTTTTGCACTGGTCTATGCCTCTTATTAAGAAAAGCAATTCTGATTTGCTTAAAGCATTCGAAAATAAAAGGAAATTCAACAAATACTGCTGGATAATGAACGCAAAAACACATTTTTTTAAACAACAATAATTGACGCCGTATTAAGCAATATGGATTCAAATTTATATTTTAAGGGGAGTAGCCGATTCTTCATTTTTGCATTTTTTTCTGAAACAGTTGATTTAATTTCAATCAACCATCTTGATAACAATAAAGAAAAAATAGCAAAACAAACAAACAAAAGTCCGATTTTGGTTGGCACCGCGTGGGGCCAAGTTCGGGAATAAAAGAACTATGCCGCGAAAAAATCATTGGACAAGTTTTTACGAACGTCGACAACCGCAAATATTCGTGCTATCTCAAGTGCCGCAAAGCGTTTCCCAATGCCCCACAAAAAGCAGTTGCGTTCAATGTTGCTTTAAAAAATATGAGTCACAGACTAGCATCTTGTGCAAAGATAAAACGCGGATTTGATGTTTTGTCACAATTTGACTGTAATAAATACACTCAAAATTTTGTTGGAGAGTTCAAATTATCATTTGTAAATTTTACATTTCATAAAAATGCACAGGTAGTGCTGACAAATTTAAGTTTTTTCTACACCACAGGTGAGTGTTTGATGTAATAAAATTGAACATATAAATAAATTTATACCTAACATAAGTAATATAAATAAATTTAATAATATCCATAAATAATTAAGTTATTCGATAGAATGTTTTTCAAAATAATTTTGTAGATTAATATTTTTCTTATTACTATTATTTTTATTAGTATTATTTTTATTTGAACGAAAACCTGAACCGGGACGTGAAGAATGATGTTTTTAGAGCATAAGTACTAATTATAGCTGCCGAAACCACACTTTCCATTAAATTAACGATGAACCAGCATAACCTGGAAGCTAAGAACTCCCATTAATGTGCATCAATATAGTTAGTAAGTTGCTAACCAAAAGCACAAAAGCTAGAAAACAATGTTGTTGACTAGACTAGGAGGTTCTAACCAATGATAAACTTATAGCTGCCAGTTATCCATGAATGTGTCGTCACAATAACGATCAAATTTGTAAACTAGAAAGAGCAAACCATGTCTCGTCTATATACTTGGCCATTCATCCACCACTTCAAATTCTCCAATCTTTGAGCATTGTTTCCAGGTCCAGTCACCGTATCTTAAATACTAAGTGTCTATCGTAGAATCCAATCAAAATAAGTTCAGCCGCCAACAATGCTCTTTATTTCTTGATCCTATATATAATATATTACACATATATGTAATAGGTGCTACTCACATGTTTCGCATTTTTTTCAGACCGTAGTCTACAGGGGATGTAATTTAGATTTTATTATCAAAATACGTTTCTTGGTAGCTACATTACTTATGCAATTAATTTGTGATTAATGATGTTCTCATAGACTAAGACATGGACGCTTGACTTCATCTACAGTAGTGTATCTTATAAATTTACTTTCTTATTTTATGCATATTGTTCAAACAAATCGATGATTATCGTATAGAAGAAGTAGTATTTTCGTTACTACCGCGTTTTTCAACCGATGAACACTAGCATGAATAATAATATGCTCCTCTGGTACGAGTGTAGCCTAAGCAAAACGAATGACAGCAATATGAACTTTGTTAATAATAAATGGACATTTCAGACTGTCATGCAACCGCTTCGAAGCTTTTTGTCCTACTTTAAAAAAAATTTCTTGGAAACTCAAATTACCGCATGTTTGACTATACCCAACAAAACTGCTAGTCAAGGCTGATCTGCATGTTTAATATAAAAACAAGTGGTTTGTTCAAGCTATTTGAATCATAGCATTTCTAATTAATTATTTCTTTAAGTTCGTTCAGAAAAAATGTGTTAATTATAACTTACCAATAATATGCAGCATGTGCCAAATACGTAGTCGAAGACATCATCTATTGTTTGGGTCGGAAAAACCAAGAAAAGCATGTCCGTAATAGTTTTCAAAACTACCAGGATTCCCGTTCTATACAGCAAACCGATCCTGAGATATTTGAAAGACTCTCAGATTTTGAATATTTTATTTTAACTACGCATGAACTTACCTTCTCCGCAGTGACGAATTCTTTTTATCATATTTTTTAACTAAATACAATAGTTTCTTTATGAGAATTCCAAAAAGCATAACAAAAAGTGCCATGAACAACGTTTCCACGGTTATAAATAAAATAAATCCGGAACTTCTACTTTCCAGCCACCAGCTAACCGGCCATTTTCCATTTATTGTATATATTAGCGGTGAGCATATCGCAAACAAAATTGGAAGGAGCCAACTAACACAAATAGCACCTTTGATTCCAGAAGATAGATTCGCCATTTGAGCTTTTTTAGGCACGAGTTCCGATTGAACAACCAGTGCTATAGCAACGAGGGATGAAAGTGCTAGGAGCATTAAAGATGCAAGTGTTGAACTAATAATTCCATGCCAATCCTGCAAGTAAAAAATTATTCACACATAATTTTTAACGCCGAAAAGTAAGAATACTAATTATTTATTTGAAATTGCTTGAGTGTGCATAAGCTCACATACGTTGTGTTGGACGATTCTCGGGATGTACGTTTTAAAACACAAAGTTTGCAAACGTTAATGACATTTTGGAACTTGTAACATCAAGTCTTCAGCTACATTAGTGATATAGATTAGTTAAATTTCATATTTTTCATACATTGAAGGATATTTTAAACTTTCAGTTCAGTAATCAGTGCAGTCTTTATTTCAGTTCAACCGTCAATTCAGTTCCAAAAGTGTATTATGCTTGGATCATTCGCTTGTTAACTTCAGTAAAAAGAGCGTACCTAGGATCTGAAACAGAGGCGGCAACTCATATTAGTTTTAGTGAAAGGAGAGGCGGTGATGAAGTACGAATAGCAAAATAGAACTTAGACCGCTTGAAATTTTTTTATACATCTTTATAAACACACTTACGGTGTGGTAAGGTGGTACCTTATGAAAGGTACGTACCATCTCTAATGTGTTTTATTTGGCTGAATTTTTACGCTACTACGTCTTCCCAAATTTGTTATGAATCTTAATCTCTTAATCTTAAGAGCTGATTAGTTTTTGGGACACTTCCGTCGGGGGGTTGCTGTTTTGACGCAAACTAGACGCAGGATTTGCATCGTGATTTGCATCGTTATCGTGATTCTATCAAATTTTGAAAATAAAATTGGATTTAATTTTTTTTAATTTTTTCCAAAAAGTGCAAAAAACTTTTTTCCCATAAACAATAAATGTTTAACATGATTTGCGAAACACGGTATTCGATGTTTATAAAATTCATATACTCTAAACAGTTTTTGTGAAAAAACCAGCAATATAATTACAAAAAAAAATTGCACAAGCCGCGAGGTGCGACCCTTAAGGTCTACACGGTCAACTTCCCAGTAATATATTATTAAAAATACTAAACACAATAATATTTATGAAAATGATACTACTCATAACAGTAACTGGAATGAGCGCTCGCGTCCAAGGAATACATAGTGCTTTTGGTGGATTGGTTTGATTGAATCAATCGGTGGGTGGTGCGGGTAGGCTACGAAGCCTTTTCTACGTTATTTGTTATTTTCATATCGATGCTTAAAGGACAAAGAGCGCTAGCAAAAATGAATGCAGTTTTTGTTCGTACGCTCACTGAAGAGATTTTGTAGCGTGGTGACCATTTTGAAAAGTTGTGTTCAAAATTGCCATGACTTCAGCATAATCACTGAATTTATATTTTTCCACGATTTTACATCAATGAGACTAATACTTATTTCTTATTTTCAGTTGGTCTTTAAAAATTTTGAATATGCAGTCAAAATCGGTTCAAATGCATGTAAAAAGGAAAATGTATTACAAATAATGATGGAGGAAGTAATTGAAATCCTACGAGCACTGAAGAATAAATCTACTAAAAACAAAAAAAAAAATTATTTCACGAAAGCTTTTTAAAGCATTTGATCTTCCAAAGTATTCACTACCAAAAATTTTTCCATTCAAAGCGTTCATTACCACAAATGGAAATTTGATTAATTTTTTTTGGTTTTCAAAATGTAAGCAGTTTTTTATTAAAATTAAAACACGGTACTGTAAAAACTATTCAGAATCTGCTCAAATTATGTAAATATGAATAAACTTTGATTGATTCAAACACAATGTCTTTAGAATGAAAGTAATCAGGTAATATCATTCCTATGAACACTTATTACATTGTGATTTTGAATTATTTTTTATTCTAATTTTTTTTTGTAATCATGGGAAAAGGGTTTCCTGGTTTCTCTACAAAAATCGATACGAATTTATAAATTTTATAAATATTTCGTACTGCGTTGTGCAAATCTGGTTAAAAATTTAACAATTTTTGCATTTTTTTATTAAATGGCCCCAACGATTTTTAAGAAACGTAAAAACATCATGAAAATTTTAAGGCACGTCGATTGACATCTCAGTGATGCAAATCCTATATTTGGTTCGCGAGATATAGTGAATGAGCCTCAACGTCATGATGACTTGATGATTTTTAATTTTAAACTTCCCAGTAGATATATGAAGTTCTTTTAATCGTCTCGAAAATCGAAATTGAAATTTTCGACTTTTTTTGCGTTTTCAGGTCTTTGGAGTATATTCAAATATTTTTTTTAGAAAAAGAGATGTATGTGTGTGTGTACGTACGCTCTTAAGACTGCAAAGATGCTTCGATTGACACCTTAACAAAGTCGATACAACTTTGTTTACGTGTGTTATGCTCGTAGAAAAACTGTCCACGAACGCACGTGCATACGTACCCACACACACACATACTTCTTTCTAAAAACACTTCAAATATACTCTAAAGACCTCAAAACATGAAGATATGCTGAAAATTCGATTTCGATTTTCGAAGAGATTACAATAACTTCTCATATACTGGGAAGTTAATAAAAAATAAAAAATCATTAAGAGTCATCATGACCTTCAAGGTCATTTAAGTCATTTGCTATATCTCGCGAACCAAATATAATATTTGCATTATTAAGGTGTCAATCGACGCATATTAATATTTTTTTGATGTTTTTGAATTTTTAAGAAGAGCACTTGAAACCATCTTTTAATTTAATAAAAAAATAAAAAATAGAGCTTTTTTCATAAAAAATAAATTTTCAATCTGATTTCCACAACACAGTAATAAAGGGTTATAAAATTTATAAATTTTCATCAGTTTCCGTTGAGCAGCCAGCAAAACTTTCTTCCATGATCACAAAAAAAAAAATTAGAAAAAAATATGTAATTCAAAACCACCAAGTAAAAATTGCAAAATTTGAGCAAAGTTTCCAATAGTTTTCACAGTTCTATGTTTTTAGTTTAATAAAAAATGCTTAATTTTTTAAAAACAAAAAAAAATTCAATCAAATTTGCATTTGTTGTAATCAACACTCTGAAGTCAATACTTTGCAAGATCATATGCTTTAAAAAACTTCCATCAACTAAAAAATTATAGTTTTTAGTAGTTTTGTTCTATAGTGTTCGTAAGATTTCAATTACTTCCTCCATCATCATTTGTAATGCTTTTTTAGTTTTTACATGCAATTAAACCGATTATTAACTGTATATACAATGTTTTTCAAGACCTACTGGAAATAAGTAATAATTGTTAGTCTCATTGATGTAAAATCGCCAAAAAATACAAATTCAGCGATTATGACGAAGTAATGGCAATTTTGAATATAACATTCAAAATGGCCACCACTCGACAAAATCTCTTCAGTGGGCGTAAAAACAAAAACTGCATTAAATTTTGCTATGTGCTTCAAGCATCGATAGGAAAATAACAAATAACGAAGAAGAGGCTTTGTGACCTGCCCCTCCCCACCGATTGATTTGCGTTAATATTCAATCAAACCAATCCACCCCTAATCCACCAGAAACCTTACGTAATCAGTGGACGCTCCAGTAGATGATATGATTAGTATTAACCCATTCCTATTACTGTTATGAGAGCCTCTCATTATTATTATTTAAAGTAGTATTATGTTCGTAATTATTTTTGTGCCCAATATTTTTAATATTATGGTAGATATTACTTGGAAATTGAACGTGTCGACCTAAAGGGTCGCACCTCGCGGCTTGGGTAAATAGTGCTCGTATGCCAGTTTTTAACTCTTCGAAGATATCTGAAGGATCATTCTACGGTTTTCGCAGTGTACGAAAGAGTGCTCAAAACTAAATGTAGTTTTCCAATTGGAGATGAAGTAAACAGGTCAACGACTTTTTTCCCTTAATTTGTTTTCGTATAGTTTTTTCATCCGCAAATTATACAAAGGCTTAGTTACATCAACCAACTCAAAAAAAGAGAAACACGCGTTCTTGTGTATGTCTGCGACACTAGATTTGATCATGTACATATGATGAATCCAGCTTTTTCAACGTAAAACTTAGTGTATTTTTTTTAGAAAAACCCAACATTTAACGATGACCCGAGCAAATGATGATATGTTAAACATCGCAATTATTCATTATCATTGTCTTATTGTCTTTTGAAGGATTATTGGAACTTCGTTTTCCGGTTCCATTTTGCATTTTAAGTTATTAACTTCCCAGTATATGGGAAGTTCTTGTAATCGCCTCGAAAATCGAAATTGAAATTTTCAACATTTCTTTACGTTTTGAGGTCTATAGAGTATATTTTAAGTGTTTTTAGAAAGGGAGATGTATGTGTGTGTGTGTGTGTGTGAGTATGTACGTTCGTGGACACTTTTTTCTACGACGATAACTCACGTAAACAAAGTCGTATCAACTTCGTTGAGGTGTCAATCGAAGCGTCTTTGCAATCTTAAGAGCTGATTAGTTTTTGGGAAACTTCGGTCGCGGGCGTTTGCTGTTTTGCCCGTTTGAAGGTCATTTCTGTCATGCGCTATATCTCGCGAACCAAACATACGATTTTTTTGAGCAAGGTGTCAATCGACGCGTATTGACATTTGCGTGATTCTTTTAAATTTTTAAAAAAACCTTGGAGCGGTTTTCAAATTTTTTGAAAAAAAGTGCAAAAAATTAGGTTTTTTTTCAAAAACAATAAATTTTTAACCTTATTGTCAAGTCTTAGTAATCAATGTTTATAAAATTTATGTACTCCAAACAATGTTCGTAAAAACATCATCAAAACTTTTTCTCATGATTACGGAAAAAAGTAAATTAAAAATAAAAAATCATTAAAAGTCATCATGATTTTCAAGGTCATTTTTATCATTCACTATATCGCACGAACCAGATATAATAATTGCATCATTAAGGTGTAAATTGACGTGTATTAACATCTGTGAGAAGTTTTTAACATTATAAAAATTCGTTTTAGTCGTCTTTTTAATTTAATAGAAGAAAATGCGAAAAATTATGTTTTTTTTTCATAAAAAATATTTTTTAACTTTATTTGCACAGCACAGTGATCCAGTTTATAAAATTTATACATTCTTATCAGTTTTTGAAGAGAAACCGGCAAAATTTTATTCCATGATTATGAAAAAACTAAATTAAAAATAAAAAAATCATTCAAAGTTACCATGTAAAGAGGGTTCATACGAGTGCTATTACTTTTTATCTTTTATTCTAAAAAAATTGTTGTAAATTCTATCAAAGTTTTAAAGTATTTGCATAATTTGAGCAGATTTTTAATAGTTTTTATAGTCTTTTAATTAAAAAAAATTGCTTAAATTTTGAAAACCAACAAAATTTTTCAACACCAAAAAGGCCCCCACCGGTTGATCCGCGTGAATATTCAATCTGTCCTCATCGACCAAAAACCTTACGTAATCAATGGACCCTCCCGTAGACGATATGATTCATATCAACTCATTCCTGTTACTGCTTTGAATACCTCTCATTGTTGTAATGTTGTTGATGTTTATGTAGATATTACTGGGAAGTTGACCGTGTGGACCTCAAGGGTCGCACCTCGCGGCTTGTTTCGTTATTGATTCAATTTACGTCCTTACGTTTTTGTTGAGTACGTCGAAGATTCCAGCAATATATTTCCCCACCATAATCTTTGCTTGCAATGCATGAACTTATTCGCCGAAGTGACATATAAATATCCGGAAAAAGATATTCAAAAGAAATCTTCAGCAAGAAAATTCAAACAGATATGGGCTCATTTTTTCATAGAAACTGATTAACGTCAAGTCAAAGCCACCAAGAGCTCAGAGTCGAAAAATTGAACAAAAGTGCGTAAGGACCATGCATTTTTTTAAAAAAAGAAGCTGAGGAGCTAAATTTAAACTTGCAAAGGATGTTATAGGGTCTGCAGTAGCCAAAAAAAAAGAAAAATTGACAAGCACACATGTTTTTAAAATTTCATGAAGTAAACACGTTTGGAAACTTCAAACTTCCTTCCTTGTTTTTGAAATTGGTGGGTGGTACAACTCATAAAATTCTCATTCGACTCACTTGAAAATATGACAGTAATTTCTCTAATAGATATTCTCGAGCGACTTTTCCAATTCATTCACAAACAAGCCGTGAGGTGCGACCCTTGAGGTCCACACGGTCAACTTTCCAGTAATACCTACATAAATATTAAAAATATTGAACACAAAAAAAATATTTATGAAACTAATACTACTTTAAATAATAATAATGAGAGGTGCTCATAACAGTAATTGAAATGAGTTAATATCAACCATATCATCTAATTGGGGCGTCCATTGATTACGTAAGGCTTTTGTTGGTTGGGGGGTGATAGGTTTGATTGAATATTCACGCGGATCAATCGGAGGGGGCAGGCTACAAAGCCTTTTTTACGTTATTTGTAATTTTTATATCGATGCTTGAAGGACAAAAGAGCGCTAGCAAAAATGAATGCGCTTTTTGTTATTACGCCCACTGAAGATATTTTCTCGCGAGGTGGCCATTTTGAATAGTTTCGTTCAAAATTGCATGACCGGCAAAGTCATTGAATTTGTATTTTTTTACGATTTTACATCAATGAGACTAATAATTATTTCTTATTTGCAGTTGATCTTGAAAAACATTGAATATTCAGTCAATAATGAGTTTAATTGCATGTAAAAAGTAAAATGTTTTACACATAATGATGGAGGAAGTAATTGAAATGTTACGAACACTAAAGCGTTGATTAGCTCAAAAGTAAATTTGATTAAAATTTTGTTGGTTTTCAAAATTTAAGCATTTTTTTTAATGATATTAAAACACTGTAAAAACTATTCAAAATCTGCTCAAATTATGCAAGTATTATGAAACTTTGATTGGCTTCATAACAAAGTCTTTAGAACAAAATATATAAACTCTTTTTACATGGTAACTTGTAATGATTTTTTTTCAATTTACACATTAATTACTGCGTTTTGCAAATCAGGTTGAAAACTTATTGTTTATGGAAAAAACCTAGTTTTTAGCACTTTTTTTAACAAATGAAAAAAACGGTTTAAACGGTTTTTTTAAAAATATGATAGATTCACACAAATGTTGATACGCGTCGATTGACACCTTAATTTTGCAAATCGTGTGTTTGGTTCCGGAGATATTACACATGACAGAAATGAACTTCAAAGGGTCAAAACAACAAAGCCTCCCAATCGAAGTGTCCCAAAAGCTAATCAGCTCTTGAAAGTGCAAAGGCGCTTCGATTGACATCTCAACGAAGTCGATACGACCTTATTTACGTGAGTTATGCTCGTAGAAAAAACTGTCCGCGAACGCACGTACGTACGTACCTACACACACACATACATACTTCTTTCTAAAAACACTTTATATATACTCGATAGACCTTAAAACGTAAAGAAATGTTGAAAATTTCAATTTTGATTTTCGAGCTCGTGTTGGATAAACATTGTCCAATAGAGTATAAGTGGATATAAATCATTCCATCATTGTGCGTATGAGCTGCTCAGAAAGACGATTGTGAGCACCATAAATTGGACGAAGTGCTCTATAAGTTTGGCGTACACAACGAAAATTTCGGAAACAAATTTTCATCATTTTGGGACGTTGTTTGGGTGTTAGTCTTTACACGATAATTTTTCATCTTAAATGAACTTAAATGTCAAAATAGCAAAATTCGACAGCTACAATGACAGATTGTGTATTGGTAGTTTCATACGTCTAAAAATCACCCTGCGCTATAGACAAAATAAACGCAGACTTTTCTGGTATGTGTATTTTAGATTTTGCCAGGGTATTATAACAGCCTTTAAAATTTATTTTCCTGCTTCCAATGCAAAGTTCTACATAATAGATTATTATATCACAGGACAGTATTTGTATTGCAAGTGATCCCACCTTGCTACTATTGGAGGAGATTCACACGCTTTATTCCACTAAACGTTATTCATTCCAGATTACATGGAAACTGCTCTCTTTGCTTGCCTTTGGACTTGAACTTGGCTCTCCCTTATGAGCCAAGAAGGCTACAATACGTTACTTGCTTTATTTTCCAAATTTTAAACGTTTGCGTATAAGAATTAATGATTTGACTACTACTTAAAATATAGTTTCTATATTTATAGTTTATCTTTGTTTGTTCACTCACCTGAGGCAGCAGTTTCAAAAATCCAAGTGTGAATATTGCCATAACTGTCGAAGTTGACGTACAAAATTGCATTTTCAGAAATGTTATGCAGCACTTGCGATTATACAGTATTGGAATTAGTATAATAAAAGCAGCACATGATTGCAGAAAACAACAACAGCAGCTGATTACGACGAATACTGAGCGTGAAGAGTTACGGCTAGTTGAACTCTGAAATAATAATTTTTGGTTAGAACTTGTGACGTTTCTGGCAGAAGGAACAAAATCAAAAAAGGTAATTGTAATTTTACGGTGAAGAACAAAGTAAAGAAAATACAAGCCACTTATTTTGAAGGCTACATATATGTATTAAAGCGTTACACATGAACAGTTCACTTTAAATACTAAACGAGTATAAGAACTAGAAAAAATTCGAACTGCTTATTGTCGTATATATATGCAACAAATCAAACACGCAGCGAAATTTCTCCAGGTAGAATTGAACGATTGTATTGTAGCGAGGCCTCAATTGTATACACGTATACACACGCCACGTCTAAATTAGTGTGCGAATAACATGTGTACTGATGCAAAGTAGAACACTTACACGCATGCAGAATTCCACACAATGAGTTGTACAACATATGTACAGCGATTTGGCTATAATGTCTGTGCTACTTGTTATCACATTAATAGCCAGAAAAGTTGCTCAAATTTTAGTCCAGGAAGTTGTATTTAAAACAACACCAATTTCCGCACGGCTTTATATATGTATGTGAAAATGATTGGTAAAAACTACCTAGTGAAGAAAACTTGAGTAAAAATAAATAAATAAATAGCGGAGGGGGAGAAGGTATAGGGCTTTAAAGAAGATGAAAAGTACGCATATATCTCAGTGGACGAGAATTCCACAAAAATGCTTTGTAATGTCAAGCTTGTCTAAAATTAGTGATAGGGGGGATAATTGTTCGTGTTTCAAAACTTCTTTATTTTCATTTTCGATGAGAAATACATCTAAAATTAAATTTAGGAATATTTTTTCACAATTAGTTTGCAGTATTTTTTGTTTTAATGGGTGTACTTTACCAAAAAATGTTGCGATCCTAATAGTGATAAGTTTCGTGAAAAATGTGTTTTTAAGCCAAATAATTTCACGTGGGTTGTCCCCATTTGAACTCAATATCTCCTACCTATGTATATCGATTGCAGCAAATCGTACTAACAAAATATATTCAAATTAAATTATAAACGTATTCCGCCGTAAAAGTGAAAAGAAGTTTTCACCTAAAAAAATTATCCGCTTATTTGGAAATTAGATTTTAGCTTATTACCAATTTGACACAAATTCATCATATATTTTTTTCATTGAAACGTTTTAAGCAATTATTTTCGTATATATCCAATCGTGTGAAAATCGATATGTTATAAGGTCCACTAGCTGTTGGACAAATTTGTCTATGATTAGAGCTAAACGTGTATGTTGGAAGCTTGGCTGCAAAAATTAAGCGCATTACTATGAATCCACATACAGTGGCTCAAAAAAGTATCTGGGCAGCATAGTTTGTATAACTCAATTTTTAAAAAACACAAAATCATTGTATATATATTTACATAAAATTTTATTATAGTTATGCTTGAACAATTAATTATTAATTTAATACTTAGTAGTTTTCACATGAGCGAGGGAAACATTTCAACAAAATTTACCTTTTTTTACCTAGAATTTAATATCTTGTTTGATTACTTCCCTTAATCGATTCGGCGATGAGTTGATAAAATTTTCGCAAAATTGTGAGGTAATCGTTTCCCACTCCTCCTGCAGAGCGGTTCTCAGGGTGTTCAAACTTTTGATTTCGCCAACACGAATTTTTCGCTCGAGATTTTATCATTATCAAAAGGGTTGAAATCCGAAGTTTGTGCTGGGGTGTCAATCACTTTCGAACAATCGCCAGAGTCGGCAAATATACGAGTTGTGCTTGGGGTCATTGTCATCATAGTAACAAATGGAACATTTGCATTTTCTGTGTGCATTGAAGCAAGTTCTCTTTGAGAATCGTGAAATAGCCATATTTTTAATTTTTACCATTTATAAGTTTTAGATTGCCGACACCAGGTGCAGACACACAGCCTCACACTTATTGGAACTCACCGCCATGTTTCACTGTACATTTGAGATTCTGTAGATCCAACTCTGTGTTTGGCCTCCGCCAAAATTACTTCCATCAGATCCAAATATATTATACTTGTTTTCGTCTTCAAAAATAACTCTTTTCCAGAGATCGTGGGATCTGTTTACATGCTCAACCGCAAATCGAAACCGCCTTCGTTTGTTTGGTCTGTTTATGTAAGGTTTTTTCCTGGCAACCCTGCCGTGGAATCCTTGTTCTAGAAGAACGTTTCTAACAGTTTTAGTACTGGCAGCCACGCTAGATCTGATTTGCCCCAGTGCATTTAATTTAGTGGCACTCAGCTTAGAGTTTTCCTTAACTTGCCGCACTAAGCACCTTTCTTCGCGGGCATTAAATACACGTTGGTGCCCTAACCTCTGCTTTTTATCGATCGATCCAGTTTCCTTGAAACTCGCAATTATATCATGAACTATCAATCTACTCACTTTCACGATTTCCGTAATGCTACGTTCCGATTTATTGTCTTTAAAATGGTTAATAATAAGTCATCTAACACAAATTTTAAATTTTCGCGTTTTACGAGTTTTTATCAAAATAATTGCGACTAACAATGCAATATTCAAAGCTATACTAACTATAACATCTATCACCAAATATAACCATCAATACAGTTGCAATGTTGTGTAATTCCAAGAATTCGTTTCTGTCCGAATACTTTTTTTTTGCTCATTAATTCTTGGGACAATGCTTCTAGTTGAATCGAACGCGACTTGTTTTGGTACCTACTTCAAAGCGTTATCATGATTCATTGAATAGAAGAAAAAGAAACGGTTTCAATTCCTTCCCCAATTTGTTTCTTTCAATATTGCTGCTAATTGTATCTTTGCCCGGATACTTTTTTGAGACACTGTATATCGGAGTTGCGTTATGTGAGAGAGGATTGTCTATGCTTGAACTGTGTGTTTCAAACTGTTACCAGAATGTCTTTTATCAAAATAATAAAGTCAGTTTTCTCGCAAAATACCTGGCAGACAAAAACTTATAAAGAACGGTTGGAATTGCGTGACATGATTCAGTTTGATTTCTTATTATTAGAATTTTGTAACTTTGCGTATAATTTGGACTTTAAATGGCGATTTCGTCCCAGTGATGACGACAAAAGAAAAAAGCTGGGTCAACATCGTTGCCTCGTTGTCTGACTGAACGTCCTGACGACTTCTAAGTCTGACTTAAAATGTGAAAACCAGTACAAATTGCGAACGCGATGGTCACCAAAACTGGTGAGGATAGACGGTGAAGTGCAAAATCATGAATTTAATAAATTTTCACCTGTAATATAGAAGTTTTATGCTTATACTTACATTATTATTTCTTTTTGCTAAAAGAACTACAAATGTACCCGATAAAGGACAAATGCACCGTGTAATATTTTCCATGAAATTTTTGGTTAGGCAAGTTTCTGTTTCCCACGCAACATCGTTGTTTGATTTTAGGTCGTGCCTAAAATGGACGGCGAATGATAGTGTATTTCAAAATATACGTTTTTTAATGCCTACCCGCATATTGGAAACCAGCTGGTGTCAATGCGAGTGATTTCATGATGAAAATAAATTTCAATACTGCCGGCCTCAATCGGAAGGTTCAACAATTGAGGAAACGATTCATTCGACTGGTTCGATTGGAAGAGTTGCGACGTTACTATTCTTGAAGCTGGTATGTAATCAACGTCGTTTCCATCACTGAAAAATTATTATAGCCTAGAGTCGCTTGATGAAAGTTTTCATTGAAAGGTATAATATTCAGATGACAAGAGAGATTTTCACTCAGCATGGTTAAAGTATCTTATCTTTCAACGCATGTATAGTTATAAGTGCGTTCTAAATCGAAAAAAAAATGTTTTAAAAAATCTTATTTTTGCAGGGTTTTCATTAAAAACTAGATATACTGAAATTATTGAAAATGTAGTTTCACTTTGATTGATACGTTGACGACGTCAATACAACGTTTCAATCTCGAGATATCGTCCGAAACAGAAATGACATTGGATGTGTTAAGGTGGAGTACTCTGTGAAAAAAAATTCAATTTTTTTTTGGATATTTCGTTAGAAAAATAATTGTAAAATACCTGTACAAATTTTTATATCGATATCTAAACTGGGTTTTATTTTACAGCGCCTGCAGCCCCCTCCGTTCTACTATACTTTTTGGAGAGCAAGTGGGCTTGAAGTGATCAAACATCTGACGTTATGTAACAGTACTATTCAACTTTTTTACTCTCTAATACACTGCATTCAAATTATATTACATCTATGTCAAATATGCACTAACTTAGACTGTAGTCTGAGTTAGTGCATATTTGACTTTCATAGTGTAAACATCAAAAATTGTGATTGAAAATGTTTTCAAGTCAAAAAAGACGAGATGATTCTCGTAAACCAAAGAAACTGTAAACACGTTTTTCTCAAAACATACTTTTTGTGTGCGCATCGTAGATTTGTGAAAAAATACTCATCCGAATGAATACTTATACGCTATTTAACTACTGCACTGGTCTAAAGTTAGAGCAACACAATTTTTGACGATTCTAAAATACTTTTTTCAATCGAAAAAGTCAACAATATTTACACATATAATGAAACTTGCACCAAATTGCGAAAAACTTACTGATAGCCTTAAACTAAGGCCCGTGCAGCAGTTCATACTCATGACTAATAGATTTTTTTGGTATATGGTCACAGATGGGTATTTTTTCAGGATTTTACGAGGCGCAATCCATTTTTTTTGGTTGGCACTGTTAAAGCTCTTGGTTATTGGCCTTTTTATTTTATAATTTTTTGAATAATGTCAATCTAGACTTTTAATCTCAATACGTATACATTACAAATTTCAAGTCGATATCTTCAACAGTTTATTTTTTAAATATATTTAAAAAAATCATTTTCACCTTTTCAACAAATGAGACTTTGAGTTCGTGAGACATCGTTCTAGTTTTTTTTTCAAATGCACATACATACGTGGCTATACGTAGACACACAGACACAGATAAATTCTTTTCAAAAAATTTTTCCAAATATTTCAAAAACCTGGAAACATAAACAGATGTTGAATATTTAGATTCCGATTTTCGGACCAACTACAATAACTTTCATTTATACTTGAGGGTTAAAAGCTACATATAAAAGAAGACAAAATTTCAAAAATGTCGCCAAATCTTTCATTCTACTTTTCAACGAAGAGAACTTCACAGAATTGCTAATATTTCCGCGATTAGGATCAAAATAGATACCATTTGTAACCGCTCATTAAATTGAAGTGCCTGTTCTGATAATCCTCTCATCTTGGAACTCTCTCTGAGTAGTATCATTCCAATCGCGGACTGAACTCTTGTCATTTTCCGTGAGAATTGCATTACATTTCAACATATGCGATTTATAATTTTGAGTTGAGTTTAAGTGAGCTCTACGTGTATGGTAATGTTTTGTTTTAATTAAATAAAAGTCCACTAAGGGGTTTATTTCTCTCATTAGCTAACAGATGGCTATATGATAATTAAAGTAAATTTGCTTAAGAAAATATAAGTTTCAAATTATTCATTGCTATGGGCAAAACTACCTGCTCTTACTCTATTTAGTAGGAAAACAATCATTTTTATGCTCTCTCTTTTAATTATTGTTAGATGAGATCATTCGCACCAGTATCTACATTATGTAAATTGTAATGCGTGTGCCCGTTAATGTTGACATATACACTCAGAGTCATAAGTCTACAAGCAACCTATTAAAAAATGTTTTTTAGAATATTTTCCCAAAAGTTAACAAATTAGCAAACTCAGTTTTTATTTTTCTGATAAAATATTCAATGCACAGTGTCGACACCAAATTTCTTTCCACGTGTTCGCAAAACAGCCGAGATAACAGTACTTTTGTTCTTCAGCGTAACATAACAAACGATCAAAAGTCTACAAGCAGTTCTTATTGTTGCGATCTTGCGAGCGTGCAGAAGGTAATTTGCTTAAAATTTTGATTGCATTTTATTGATATATTAATTAATCATAGCTAGAATAAAGTTTTTTGTTTTTTTTGGTAAAAAAAGGTAAAATTTTTATTATGTACTCTAAAAGGTAAAAATTAGTGTCGGCGAGAGGGAAATCAACATTAAGCTCTGGAAGGAATGAAAGACAAACCGAGAAATTGGACAATTGGTTGGAAGATCGCACTGCTCAGTCTATACCGTAATAAAAAAATTAAAACTACCGGAATTATCACGTCAAAACCTCGTTTTGGTCGCACACCGAAGCTGACGTCCCGTGAAAACTGCTCAATATTGAATACAGTGAAGAAGAATTCACGCTTGACTGTATTGCAAATTGCAAATGATGTTCAGGAAAGATTTGCCAAAAGTATTTCTGTCGTTACTGCACGACGAATTTTGAGATGGACTGGTTTTCATGCTAGAGTAGCACCAAAGAAACCGCTTATTTCTGTAAGCAATCGAAAAAAGCGCATAGCTTTCGCAAAGAAATACTTAAATACGCCTGAAGAGTTCTGGAACAATGTGCTTTTCTCCGATGAATTGAAGTTCTGTATTTTCGGTATAAAGGGACGCAAATTAATATGGCGTAAGCGAGGAGAAGCATACAATAAGAGCAATCTTTACCCAACGGTAAAACTTGGAGGTGGTGGAGTGGTGGTTTGGGGTTGTATGGCAGCCAATGGTACGGGCAACCTGGAGTTTATGAAGACAACGATAGATAAACATATATATTTAAATATTTTAAAACGTAATATGCAATCCAGTGCTGAAAAATTGGGACTACAAACAATTTTTTATTTTCAACACGATAACGACCCCAAGCACACTGCGGAAATTGTGCGCACTTGGTTACTGTACAAGGCCCCCAAACAATCACACGCGTCTCCACAATCAACAGGTTTAAGCCCCATTGCGCTATTGGAAAGAAAAATACGCAAGCATACTATTTCAAGAAAACAACAGCTCAAAAACATAATATTAAAGGAGTGGGCGGAAATAGCAGTCCAGGAGACCAGTAAACTTACATATAACTTCGATGAAAAACCGTTTATTGGAAGTTCTTAAGCGTCGCGGCTATCCGACTAACTTTTAAATTATATGAAAAATTTAATTTTAACATTCTAAAACTTTTTTATAATTATTGCTTGTAGATTTTTGATTCTTTGTTTTGCTACCCAGAAGAACAAAAATACCGTTATCTCGGCTTTTTTGCAAACACGTTGAAAGAAATTTGGCGTCAACATGTTACTTTTATTATTGTTTAAGAAAAATAAAAATTGAATTAAATAAATTGATTGACATTTAAAATACATTCTTACGAACCCTATTTTATTGGTTGCTTGTAGACTTATGACTCTGAGTGTATGTATGTTTCGATACTCACCTACTACGAGCAAAGTGTCTTTTTGGCAGGAATTTTGTTAGGTTTTTGTATGTTATCACGGATGCGTGGAGCGAATGGTTTGTTAAGACATTGAAAATGTAGCTTGACTCTTTTATTTGTAGATTAACAGCATCTGGAAATATTTCCCGACTGAAATATAAAGTGTAAAATAAATGATAGTCAATGAATACTTTAGAATTAAACCGTTACAAAGTATAAAAGTGAGATACTTTACCTGTGGATTCGCATGTTGAACGGTAAATTTTTCACAGGTGAATTAAAAATTTTAAAGGAGGCAATTTGATCCACAGGCATCGTTACAGGTGAAACAATAGTGTTAGTATCGGGCGGCAATATATTTGTACCCAGCGAAAACATAAATGCTGAGGATGACGACAAAGAAAGCAATGAATCTAAAGATGTCTCGGATATTGTAGACGTTGCTAGTTGTGATGCAGAAACCGGCTCATAATTAAAAGCTGCCGCTTGTGTCAAAAGTTGAAATTTTTTCACTTGCTATGGGGATGAAAGGAAACCGTGTAATGCATTCAACATAAATTTTGCAGAAAAACTTATAGCTATTTCAATTATTTCATATTGAAGATTGTATATTAGAAAAACGCAAACCAGTCATTTCAAATCAACTGCTAGAACTGCTTACCTACTGAAAAATCCAAATTTGTATTTTTTGTTAAGTACAGAATTTCATGAAAAATAACAGTTTTAATCAATCTCACAATCTAGTATAAATTGATCGAAGAAACACCAAAGTAGTTCATTTGTGCCTCACTATTTCAATTTACTTCATAGTATAGATAATAAGTAGCACGGCCACTAGAGCCAATTTGCCGCATGTGTTATACAACGCATTGTGTGGAATTGTGCCGCGTATAAGGGTTCTAATTGCCATCGGCACGTGTTTTCATTCGTTCTTTTCCGCGCGTGCTGCGAAACGAAAACCAGAGCGTTCTCTCTGAAGAAGGGAAAATTTGTTGTTTGTTTTTTGACAGATTGGAGTGAAACAGTGTGTTATATGCCTGAATGTGAGCTTAAATTCAATTTTCTGGGAACACAGCCCCAATCCTTCAGGCTCCGTTCTTAAAACAAAAAAGTAGGACACCCCCATATCTCTAAAACCATGGCTCTCACAAGAAAGTTGCAACGGCAAATTTATGTAGAATTAAATTTGCAGCAACTTGTGGATACACCACTTTCGCGTGGTGTCAGTAATAAAACAGTTGCACGCCAGAAACGAAGCCCAATGACAATATTTTTCAAGACAATTTGTCACAAGTCGTTTGCGGTATTGATTGTTTTATTCAATGTGCATTAGCGGGAGTTATTGCATCCCGGAAGAGGTAAAGTCACTTGAAAAACGCATTTTTCGGCCAAATAATCGCTTTCGATGACAAGCCCTCATTTCGTCATTATAAATTTTCAGTCTCGTATATGATTTTTTTCCCCTAAATTAATTATTAACGAAAATATAGTTTTGCCCGAAAAGTTTGCTTTTGAAGCTGTGAGAATGAAAGTACGTATTTTAGGCAAGTTTCCTGTTTTTCTCTAGTTTTGATATTATTATTATTTGCATTAGCCACCGAATATAGTCTCATATCATTCTCTCATACTATTGATTCTGCCTCCAAGTTTTGCATGTGAGATTAGCGATGTGTGCGAATAGTCTAAGATCAATAGGATGACCTTATAAAAGATCAGTGTTAGCAACCATATTGAATTACGAGTATCTTCGAAATCGTTTCTTCTTCAAATTGTTTGCTCGTTCGACACTAAGTTCCTATCTTATTCGACTTAAATTTTTCTTTGTAAAACTTACAGCTTTAGCAACGAGACCTTAAACTTTTTTGAACTAGCTTTCTCATTATACATCAGGAACTATTGACTTTACGGGAAAAATCCTTGCGTGTAAGTTATGGAACGTTAAATTATCTCAGATTGATTCCACATTCTAAATTCGAGTGTGAATATTTGCATTATGGAAATCAATTTTTCATTAATTTGAATTGACTACTGTTGCTTCCGAGAAAATCATGAGCTGCTATTCTGAGATTGTTACACACCTTTCTTGTTTATTGAGTAGCTATAAAAATTTGTAGTTGATCATTATTTTCGTTTTTTATGGTTCGAAGAAAATAGCGGGTTTTATTTTGGCTCTAGATAACTATGGAAAAAATTGTGTTCGAAAGTTAGATTCCATTTAAAATTTCCGTTAAGCTTTATGCACCTTGGTCACAAATGTTGTTTATAATGCTTCATAGGCTTCAAAAAGCTTCAAATGTGAAGTTAAAACAAATTTGTGGTCTCTTCTTTTGATGAATTTACCGCAAATAAACATAAAATGCGTTAATCGCTGCAATCTCTATGCACACTTGACTTGACTCAGAAATCATATGAGTGACATGTAAATTTTTCTACCACAAATCGTTTTTGCTTTTACTTTATAAAACCGATTTCTCTCTATATGGTCAAACAAACGCTTGAATATTAAAATATCTTGTAGAAGGTGCAATAGTAAAGATTTTTTTAGAAAAATACGTTGATTTTGGTTATCTTTTAGTATAAAGAATTAGAAACTAATTGAAAATCAGACTCATCTAAATAATTTTTATACTTGTGTTGTTCATAAAATGTTTTGTAGAGATTCAAATATTTAAATTTAAATAAGATTTTGATTAGTTGAAAATTCTTTTGAATTCAAACCAAGGGGATGTAGGGTAGATCGCCTCCTCGTGGTGCATCCTGGGTAACGCTAAATGATCTACCACGGCACGACTCTCGATTGTTTTTGGACAACTCTCTCGTCTTAACGACTATATCTGATGCTTTGGGCTGGTAGTAGTGGTATTCTGTCACCTGAGTACGCGAGAGTGACATCTTGCGGAAAGAGCTTTCAGGCTAATGCCAATGCTGCCTCCGTCCCGGTAAAACCCTGGCAGGCCTCACGGTACGTTCAAAACTCGTCGCCACTAGTCTGGCCGTGTAGGTTCAGTTGAGTTTGGACTCCTGATTAATCCCCGGCCCGGCTCTGAGCACATATCCTCATAAGGGAATGTGCCAACCCTCGCATGGCCTCCCTGCTTCGGCATAGATAACCATGGGGTCTCAGGGGAACTGCACAACGAGTGGAGATAGCGGCTGTGAGGGGGGACCCAAATCGCAATGAATCCCGATAAATTTAAAAAGGAAGATCCACTCGGCCCGGAAGGGAAGTGGACGAAGGTGACGCGTCCTTCTAGTGGGAAGAAGACCACGATACTCAGCCAACCCCCTACTTCTTCGAGGGATGCATCCTCCAAGGCAGCTATGCCAGGGGCAAGTACTCCCTCAGTCAAGCCTATTAGCGCTAGCGGTAACACCAAGGTAACAGCGAACAAGCCGGCCCACACTGTTTCCGGAGCGCCCTCCAACACCGCTTCCACTTCAGGTGTTAAGAAGAAACAAACCCCCTCAGCCACGGCTTACAGAGACAGAAGGTCTGCCTTCAAAGTTCTGAAAAGGCTGAAAGATTTACCTCCGGATGGTCTTTCCCAGAAGGATAGAATCTCCCTGAAATGGGCAACCACCACAGTAGAGGTTTACAAAGCCTCTATTCCAAAAAAAGAGACAACTCATAAAAGATGTAGATCTAATGAGTCTGTCCCAATTCAACCGAGCGTCCAATTGCCGGTTAGTAAAAGACCAAAACTGGTCACACCCAATCCTGTTAAGGGCAGGAGTTTCGGTGAAGCTGCCAAGGACAGCCTGGTATGGGCTGTTATCGACAGAAGCAGCAGCGATGGCACCATCTCACCGTCAAATTGGAAGATGGTGGAAATCGCGCTTCTTCGGGTGTACAAGCCCATACTCGAGGCAAATCCTGGCCCTCCACCAAGTTGTCGTGATGCTGGCTGGTACCAGGGTCACGTTAAATTGATAGCCTGCACAGATCAACGTTCAGCGGATCTTTACAAGCAGGCTATAGGTAGTTTGGGAGAAGTCTGGCCTGGAGCAAAGCTGGACGCTGTCTCCAGGGAAGATAACCCGAATAGGCCTCGGTCCAGAGCGTGGATACCAGCAGAGCCATCCACACCGGAGGAAATTGTTGAGCTAATCAAGCTCAGCAATGCTGACCCGGTGGAAAATTGGAAGGTAGCTAAGGTTAGCGAGCGCAGCAATGGACAGCGAGAGGCCCTAATAATCCTGAACGAAAAGTCGCGAGCTCCATTGGAGTCGAAGAGCGGGGTGATCAGCTACGGTTTCTCGGCTATCACCCTGCGAGTATATCGCAAGGACCGTACTGGAGAGGCAGTACGGGAACCGAGCAAGGGGAATGGAAACGAGGAAACTGTGGAAGCATCAGTAGACCCGACAGTGGACCTCTCTGAGTGAGATCTTCTCTTCTTCCTACACTGCATGGTTGGCTGGGGACCTTCTCCAAACCCTCGACCTGGTCGAGGAGAAGGAGATGTCCTTATCTGACGAGGAGGCGGATAAAACATTGTGTTGCGATGCTGAGGTTTCTGCAGATTAACCTCCAGCACTCTAAGGCGGCATCCGCCGCACTGCTCCTCCACCTGGCCCAAAAAGGTGAGGAGCTAATACTGGCCCAGGAACCTTGGGTTATTGGGAACCGGATTTGCGGGCTCAACATGAAGGGATACAACACAGTATCCTTCAACACAGCAGGTAAACCAAGAGCTTGCATAATTGTAAAGGAAGGCTTGAAGTTTTTAACCTTGTATAATTTCAGTGACCAGGACACCGTTGTGATAGCAGTGGAAAGACAGTCCAAACCCCTTTGGGATGTCTCCTGCTACATGGCGCATGATGTTCTGCCACCTCCAACTAGCCTGCAGAGGATCACAAGGGAAGCCACTGCAAGAGGCATCCCTTTAATAGTCGGAGCGGACGCCAATGCCCATCATCGCATCTGGGGTAGCACTGACACGAATAAACGGGGTGAGCCATAATATGAATTCATCTTATTACATGACTTAGTCCTAGCTAACAAAGGTGAGGATCCTACCTTCATTACGGCAAACCGTAGAGAGGTTCTGGATATCACTCTGACGAATGAGCACTTGAACCAAGCTATCAAGGGATGGCACGTATCACAAGAGAGCTCGTTCTCCGATCACCTATACATAAGGTTCGGCTTGGCATCTGACCCTCCGACAAATCCAACCTTCATTAACAAAAGGAGGATGAATTGGGTCAAATACCAATCGGTTTTCGAGTCTGTGCTAGAAGGCGGACCTCCAGAGATTGTAGACATACCCAGTCTTGAGGAAGCCGTTGGGACCCTTACATTGGCCTTCAATGACGCAGTAAGGTCTGCATGTAGTCCAACGAAGCCTAGAGGGAAGTACAAACCCCCATGGTGGAATAGTGACATTGCGGAGCTGCGGAAGGAATGTAGGAAGTCCTTCAATCAGGCTAAAGAATCTAATGACTGGTGTTCTTATAAAACAAAACTGAAGAAGTTCAAATCTTCTATCAGAAAGGCTGAACGCGCCTCTTGGAGAAGCTTCTGTGCAGAAATAGAACACTACAAGGATGTCAGTCGCCTGCGAAAAGTCATGACGAGCTCGTCCTCTTTTTTAGGGTCCGTTAAGGACGCAAATGCAGTCTAGACGAAATCCAGCTCCAAGACTCTGTCCGTTCTCGTGGATACGCACTTTCCGGGCAGTGAGGGTGCGGCTGACAAAGCGGATCCACACACGCTCCCGGATTGCATGCCAACTTCTGTGCCTGTAAATGACAGGCTCCTACGCTGGGCAATCAGCTCATTTTAACCCTTCAAATTCCCTGGCATGGATAACATCTCACCTATTGAGATCCAGCAGGGTATCAATATAGCACTGCCATGACTGAACGTCATTTTCAAAGCATGTGTACGGATGGCTTACATTCCACAGCAATGGAGAGAAGCAAAAATAGTTTTCATACCTAAAGCGGGTAAAACATCCCACTCCTCACCTAAGGATTACAGACCTATCAGTCTCACCTCTTTTCTGCTAAAAACTCTGGAGCGACTGATAGAGATTCATTTGAGAGCTACTATGAAACCACTCTCTAATGCGCAGCACGCATACACAAAAGGGAGATCGGTTGAAACAGCTCTTCACTCGCTCACCAGCTACATCGAAAAATCGCTAAGCGTCAAAGAATACACGCAACCAGTTTTTATAGACATCGAAAAGGCTTTCAACAATATCAGCCATAAGGCTATTGGTAAAGCACTCGGGAAAAGCAATGCCGATGACAACCTGATAGGGTTCATCGGTCAATTGCTTAGCAGCAGGAACATCAACTCCACGCTAGGAAACAGTACCTTACGAAGGAGGTTTTGCAGAGGCACACAACAAGGTGGGGTGCTATCACCCCTTCTATGGAACCTAGTGGTGGATGAACTCCTGTCAAAAATAGAAGCGACTGGCTGCAAAGTCGTAGCTTATGCCGACGATGTTGCAATAGCGATATCGGGAAAATTTGTTAACACCCTATCGGAAAGACTAAACTTTGCCCTAGGTAATCTTACCAAATGGAGCAAAGAGTGTGCTCTAAAGATTAATCCGCAAAAGACGGATTTTATGCTCTTCACAAGAAGGTACAAAATTCCACGATTTGTCCCACCTAAACTTGAGGAGACTCTAAACTCGCATGGAAAGCGAACACAGCAGAAAGAGCACGCAAGGCTGCATGCGCAATCTACTGCTGCAAACGAGTTATTGGGAAAAGGTGGGGATTAAAACCCTAAATTGTATCATGGCTCTATACGGTGATAGTGGAACCAATCCTTCTGTATGGCGCAGTTATTTGGTGGCCTGCTATAGCGAAAGCATCAAACGTGAACCTGCTAAACAAGATCAGAAGGATTGCGTCTATTGCATTCACCGGGGCTTTACGGACTTCCCCGACAAAGGCACTATTTATGCTATTAAACTGGCTTCCGACAGAGCTACTTACGAGACAGCAGGCCAAGCTGTTCGATTAAAAGCCCTGCGACTCTGGCGTGAGGAGAACTTTAGTCACTGCACAATACTACGGAGAGATGGGCCAACGTCAGGGAAAGTGGACCTTGCATCTCCGATTCCATGTTTTCACCATGGTTTCAGGACACTCATCCCGAGTAGAGAGGACTGGACCATAGAAAGAGATGGGATACAGGAATCGATCGACATCTACACCGTTGGATCAAAAATGGAGGGAAGAATTGCCTGTGGCGTGTTCTCAGAACAGACCACTGCAGCGTTTTTCAGGCAGAGGTCATTGCGATTTATAAGGCAGTTGACTGGCTTAGAAGTCAGAAAATTTCCATAAGAAATTTAAACATCTTTTCTGGCAGTCAAGCTGCTATCCAATCATTATTCAGCGTGCATACTTCATCTAAAATAGCTATGGAATGCCGCTCACAACTGAACGTGATGTCGCTTCACTGTAAAGTGATTCTTTGTTGGGTACCGGGCAAAGTGATATACCTGGAAACTGCGAAGCAGATGCCCTAGCGAGAGCTGGCACCGAGCTTCAGGAATATACACTTAACCCCGAAGTCGGCCAACCTCTAGCTTTCATAAAGCTAGGATTCAAGCAGCACTACGTGGAGGCTGCGAATAGGGCCTGGCTGCTCGAAGAAAGCTGTAGCACAACCAGGCAAACTTGGCACGCACTGTGCTCCAAACACACCAATCGGCTCCTTAATATAAGCCACGAAACCCTGAGTTCCGTCGTTTCCGTACTGACGGGACACTGTCTGATCGGCAGACACGCAGAAAGATTGGGTGTCCCTTTCAACGATTTCTGCCGAAGTTGCAGATCGGAGGAAGAGGAAGAGGAAGAAACTATTAAACACTTTCTGTGCGAATGTCCGGCGCTCTCCAGGAAGTGCATGCAAACCTTGGGCCTTTCCTAGACCTCACGGAAGTAGCTGATCTGGACATTGGCTGCATAGCCGGCTTTGTTCGAGAATCTGGATGGTTCTCGTCATCCCGCAGCTTCTAGTGCCGCCCTTAAATTCTGTGGTATCACAATGGGCCTCTCATGGCCTAAGTGGGGATGGATTAAAAGGGGCTGCCACTACAACCAACCAACCAACCAAACCAAGCCCCATATTTGTTTGAATTTTTTGAACGCATTAAGTATAACTTTTAAATTGCTGATAAGTTGCCAGGCTACTTTTCAAACAAAAGTTTGAAATGTTTGCAAATTTTCGTTTAAGGTGGAAGCCATTGGTAAAATGAAGACACTTCCACATAATCTCAAGGCCATTTGGGCTATTGCGCCTTCAAATATCGTTATTATCATCCCTTTTGTTTGTTGCTTCATTGTTGAACCGCATCATTGGCAAAATATATGTATTCATTTCTTAGTATCTCCTTGTTAAAAAGAATACTGGGCAATGCAATTTGGGCTTACTTCTACAAAAATTTCATATTTCTATGACTTGCATCACATCCTTTTCTTTGGTTCAGTGGCAGACATATTGTTTTCGAGCTAAATTTTAAAAATATGCAAGTTTTCTTTGATTCATTTTGAATTTGTGATTGATCTTGTCGATGATAGACAGTCAAAATGTTGTTTGAGTTTCGCCTAGGATCCTACACTAAAATGTTTAAAAACTTACTCTATCGTAGATATGTATGTTCCGAAAATATTTGGTATTTGCGATGTTTCGGAAGTTATAGTGAACTGATAAAACAAACTTCTCGAAATCAAGTAAAATTGTTTTTTTTTTTTTAGAATAGCGGCATTCAATGTTATTCGCAGAGCAGTCGACGAATTTATGATGAGAAAAATATTTTGAATTTTATTGTTCGTTCCGAGCGTTCAACGTTAATATTGTAAAATATAATACTATCCTACAGTTACTACGTATGGAATATAGTATGTAGAATTTAATACTACTTAGAGCAATCAGAGCTCAAGATTGCTCACGCCACTTTCGGACGTGAGTCTGAAATTCAATGTATGTATCGCAAATTTTTTCGGGCTCTATTCAATATTCATAACTTTCGTTAAGCATAAAATATATTAAGATGGAGAAAAAATTGCAATTTTTGCGCTGTTTTCATAAACCTACTTCAAGGAATATTGATTTCTCAAATGTTTTCTCTTACTTATCCTGCATTCGCTGTTTATATTGTATGAAAGAAATATATTTCCATACCTGTAAGGTATTCATTGCCAGCGGATTTTGAACAATTTTGTCTAGAATGCGTAACATTATTTCGGAAGATGAGTCTCTCTCTGACTGACTTCCTTTTGTCTGCAAGTATCTCCCCACCTAGAAAATATCATATTTTTAGTTCCTTGTTGCATAATTGATTTGGATGATTTAAACGTGGCGAATATGAATATTCTTCACCTCTTGGAGTAAATCTAGTAAAAAGTTGCCTTCGCCCGGGTAAAACTGAGCATTTTTTCGTCTTGCATATTCCAAGCACGCGTGCAAAACATTCAAGCAATTCGTTTTCTGATATCCCGACAGCAGTGCCTGGAACTTTTCAAACAACCAGCAATTTATTTCAAAGTTAATACTTTCTAGGATAGTGCATACTTCGTCGTGAATATTCATCATCTCGTAGGCCACGCACCCTGAAAAGTCCGGTCTGAGCCAATTGGCCATACCAACGTCGTGCTGCTCGCATGTTCGTCTGGCCAGTCCCAGGTAATTTTTTTGGCAATTCATTACTATCGGGGGTCCTGGTGCACTCGATGGCCATTTGATTTGAAATGCAGTGTCCACTGGACACAGCTCGATTGTCCCTTTATCGATTACCATCACGTGAACACTTTTAGAAGCAGGAGCCACATTGTTGGATACTATGCACGTAAATTCAGCAGATTTCTGAAAGAGATAATGTTTTGCGAAATTCATAAGGAAGATTGATGAAAATTGCCATCATATCAGATGTGAAATAATATTCATGTGGACGGTGAAGCTAAAGTTAACTAAGTTATTTGCCATCTATATCAGAATATGAGATATATTCGTCGTAAATTCGCTTACCACTTTGATTATTACATTGAAGCTAAAATATTAACCAGATGCTGCAAAGCTTTTTTTAGATTTTGATTATTATTATTATTTTTAAGTGGAATTTTTATAGTCATGATATACTTAAAAACAATGTCAATGTGTGAATTATTGATCTGGCTTCTTTAGGCTTGAAAAATGTTGAACTGTTAAAGAACGATTTTATAGAAATTCACGATCTGGTTCCTTGGTTTTCCGTAATGATAGGTTCTAGACAAGCGGCGTCTATGATCTTCCTCGCATCTTAGCAAGAAGTCTTAACTTTTCCTGCTAGCTAGCTTTTGTACTTGGATGCGGGTTTATTTAACTGGTTCGATAGAAATGAAACGACATCGAATGGTTGATGCAAAATCAAAAATCAATAGTCACCGCGAACGCTCCAAACAATCTATTTCCACTTAGCCTCAACCTATTTCGTGGCACTTTGAATTTCCGTAAAAAGTTTAAAGCGTGGAGATGACGTGCGAAATTTTTGGAGCATAAGCAGGACTTGCACATGATGACTTCAATCTCCCTCACCGTAATGTATAGTGTCAGTTCGAACGTTTAATTTACGATTAAAGCACTATTGGAGTAAATCATTTTTAGCAAAGAAAACTAGCTTCGCTAACTTGCTGCAGGTAAGTGTTTAAGCAAGTCATTTTATTCATATTATTGAGATACAGTTACATATCCATTAATATAAGCAATTCTTTAGTTGCATGCACTATTATACTCAAGGTTTATAGACTAAATATGGTAAATCCATACGCGGATCGTCATCCTGTTTTGCTTGCACGTTTCCAACACGACTATATAAAATTTGGGTTGTCCAATTTAAAAATCGGAGCATGCTCATCTGGCAAGGCAGAAAAATCATAAAATTTTAATTTTGAATCAATCTTTACTGAAATACCAAATGTTACAATAAACAATCCGCTAAGTGCGACCCTTGAGGTCCACACGGTCAACTTCCCAGTAATATCTAGATAAACATTAAAAATATTAAACACAATAATAATTTTGAAAATAATACTACTTTAAATAATAATAATGAGAGGTATTCATAGCAGTAACAGGAATGAGTTAATATTAATCATATCATCTACGGGAGCATCCACTGATTACGTAAGGCTTTTGGTGGATGGGTGATGATGATTGATTACCACAAATGCAAATTTGATTGAAATTTTGATGGTTTGCAAAATTTAAGCCGCTTTTTTTTAATTAAAAGACTGCAAAAACTATTAAAAGTCTGCTCAAATTATCCAAACATTTCAAAACTTTGATTGACTTTACAACAAAGTCTTTAGAATTAAAGATATAAGGTAATATCAATCGGAAGAACCCCTCTCGTATGATAACTTTGAATGATTTTTTATTTTTAATTGAATTTTTTTTCAGAATCATGAAAAAAGTTTTGCTGGTTTCTCCTCAAAAACTGATAGGAATGTATAAATTTTATAAACATTTATTACTGTGTTGTGCAAATCAGGTTAAAAAAGTATTTTTTTTTTGAAAAAACCCTAAGTTTTCTCATTTTTTTCTATTAAGTTAAAAAAACCGCTGAAACGGATCTTTATAATGTTGAAGTAATCAAAGAGATTTTAAAACACGTCGATTGACACCTTAATGATGCAAATATTATATCTGGTTTGTGAGATATAGTGAATGGAAGAAATGACCTTGAAGATCATGATGACTGTTAATGATTTTTTATTTTTTATTTCATGTTTCTTGTTATCATGAGAAAAAAAAATTGATGATGTATTTACAAGCACTGCTTGAAGTATATAAATTTTAGAAAAATTGGAAACTGTCTTTCGTAAATCAGGTTAAAAATTTATTGTTTATAAAGAAAAACCTAATTTTTTGAACTTTTGTTACTTAAATTAAAAACGGCTTCAACCATTTTTTTCAAAATTTGATAGATTCACAAAAATGTTAATACACGTCGATTGACACCTTAACCATGCAAACCTTCACGCATGACAGAAATGGAAAGGGGCAAAACAACAAACCCCCCCGACCGAAGCATTCCAAAAACTAATCAGCTCTGAAAATTGCAAAGACGTTTCGATTGACACCTCAACGAAGTCGATGCGACTTTGTTCACGTGAGTTAAGCTCGTAGAAAAAGTGTCCACGAACGTACGTACGTACGTACACACACACATATATATACATCTCCCTTTCTATAAACACTTTATTTATACTCTATAGACCTCAAAACGTAAAGAAACGTTGAAAATTTAAATTTCGATTTTCGAGGCGATTACAAGGACTTCCCATATACTGGGAAGTTAATAAACAATTGAGAACAGAAAATGTAACGTGTACTGTAGCGAATAGTTAAACTTAAGGCATTTAAAAATGTTCAAAAAGTTGTGACATCACATAAAACAAAATAAAACTTTAAAAATTTGAGCACATTTTGTTTTTGCAAGCATTGACTTATTGTATTTTGAGTATCTGAAACTACAGACACGGTATTTAAATAGACAATTCAGAAAAAAACACAACAAACCGCAAGGTGCGACCCTTGAGGTGCACACAGTCAACTCTCCAGTAATATCTACATTAATATTAAAAATATTAAACACAATAATAATTATGAAAATAATAATACTTCAAATAAAAAAAAGTACCTCACATAAAAGTTATTGGAATGATTTCATATTAATCGTAACATCTACGCAAGCGTCAATTGATTACGTAAGGATTTTGGTGGATTGGTTTGATTGAATACTCACGCGGATCAATCGGAGGGGGGACGGGTAACAAAGCCTTTTCTATGTTATTCGTTATTTTCATATCGATGCTTGAAAGACGAAAGAGCGCTAGCAAAAAAAGTGCAGTTTTTGTTATTACGCCCACTGAAGAGATTTTGTCGTTTGAATAGTTGCGGTCAAAATTGCAGTCGCATTTTTCACGATTTTACATCAATGAGACTAATAATTATTTCTTATTTTCTGTTGGTGTTGAGAATATGCAGTCAAAAAAAGGTTCAATTGCCTGTAAAAAGTAAAAAAGTAAAAGGTATATTCATTCATATGAACCCTTTTTACATGGTGACTTTGAATAATTTTCTGTTTTTAATTAATTTTTTTTTGTAATCATGGAAAATATTTTTCTGGTTTCTCTTCAAAAAATGATGAGAATTTATAAATTTCATGAACATTTTTTACTGCGTTGTGCGAATCAGGTTAACAATTTATTTTTTATGAAAAAAACCTAATTTGTTGCAATTTTTTTTAAATTAAAAGACGACTCCAATGATTTTTTAATAAGGTAAAAACATTATGAAAATGTTAAGGCGCATCGATTGACATCTCAGTGATGCAAATACTTTATTTGGTTCGCGAGATATAGTGAATGACATGAATGACCTTGAAGGTCATGATAACTTAATAATTTTTTATTTTTAATTTAACTTTTTCATAATCATTAGAAAAATTCTTGTTGGTTTTTCTTCAAGAACTATTTGAAGTATATAAATTCTATATGCATTGATCACTGCGTTTTGCAAATCAGGCTAAAAATTTATTGCTTATCAAAAAAACCTTGATTTTTTGCACATTTTAAAAATACATTAGAGAAAGGGCTAATATATTTTTTTTTCAAAAATTCGAAAGAATTACAACAATGTTAATACGCGTGGATTGGCACCTTAATAATGGAAATGCCATGTTTGGTTCTTAAGATATAGCACATGACAGCAATGACTTTCAAGGCGTCAAAACAGCAATATAGCCCATACACTGGGAAGTTAAAAAAACTTTAACCATTTGAGCACATGTTGTTTGTGCAAGCATTGACTAATTTCAGCGATATAATAAAAAAAACAAAGACAAATTACCAAATTGTATTTTGATTGTCTGAAACTACGGATACGGCATTTAAGTAGACAATTCAGAAAAAAAAGTCTCTAGCTCATTCTGGGAGACTCGTGTTTTGAGTGCAGGAAACACGCATGTGGACGTTTTCTACGACTTTTGCCGAACAAGTAAAAAATAGGAATATGTGTGTTCTTCATAAACAACATTTATGGACACCGGAAACCCGTGAAATTTTTCATATTAGCTACAAACTGACAAAATATAACATGTGGCCTTCAAGAAAATACTTTTTCATCTGAAATTGTAGAAATAGTGACAGTCTGCATTCGTTATTCGGTATACGATGTAACGGTTAGAAAATTTTTCTGGCTTGTTACAAATATTTCAAACGGTATCTCACACAATTCGTTATTCTAAGGTAAGGTCATAAGCTAAGATTCCATGGTAGACATACGCGAGGTAATGCATTTCGTTTCATTTTTACACATTCCAATGCCTAAAATTCATATAACCTTTCTTTCCATGCCAACAAAATTGAAGCAATTTGTGATATTCGTCAAGCGAGATAGTTTTCGCTTCGTTGTATTTGCAGCCGTCGTATCAGTGACGGATCATTTGAATCACGGTAAGTCCATGATGATACCACAGAGAAATTGAGATGGCAATAAAAACCTACCTCTGGAGCGCTCAGAACGATTTGGATTATCAAATGAAGCCGGCTATGCTGCTGTCATTTATGTTATACATTGTCATGAGGCTGTTCTAAAATGGAAGGGCTAGACTCTTCAACCGTCTTTTGGAAAGTGCTGTGCATTCGCAAAAGAAATGCTCTACAGTTTCCTCCTCTCCTTCCGATTTGCAGCTGCGGCAGAAGTTATTGAGAGGAACGCCTAGTCGCTCTGCGTATCTGCCTATTAAAGAGTGCCCCGTGAATATAGGTATGCTGAAACTTATTGCTTCACGATTCATATTGAGGAGTTCCTTACTTCATTTTGAGTGAAGTTTGCATGGTTACTCTTAAGGTTTCCTTCACTCCTCGGGCTCCATTGGCAGCCTTTATGTAGTTGAAACTAAGCTTCAAAGAAGCTAGAGAATGGCCGACCTAAGGGGCCAGTGTGTATTCCTGGAGCTTCAGAATTTTCGTTAATGTCACTACGTCCAGATGCCCTGCACAGGGTAACTTCAGAATGATAGGACCACTCGTTTAATTGTGTGTGACATGACTATTTCCGATGAGATAAACACATTGGTTGCTGATTGAATAACAGCATAGCTATCAGAGAAATTGTTTAAAGTATTGAACGATTTTTTAACTTCCCAGTATATGAGAAGTTCTTGTAATCGCCTCGAAAATCGAAATTGAAATTTTCAACATTTCTTTACGTTTTGAGGTCTTACGAGTATATTTTAAGTGTTTTTAGAAAGAAGTATGTATGTGTGTGTGTGTGTATGTACGTGCGTCCGTACGTACGTATGTGCGTTCGTGGACACTTTTTTCTACGAGCATAACTCACGTAAACAAAGTCCGATCGACTTCGTTGAGGTGTCAATCGAAGCGTATTAACATTTGTGTGATTCTAGCAAGTTTTTAAAAAAATTCATGGATGGGTTTTTTAATTTTTTTGAAAAAAGTGCAAAAAATTAGGTTTTTTTTCATAAACAGTAAATTTTTAACCTGATTTTCGAAACATCGTAATCAATATTTATAAAATTTATATACGCCAAACAGTTTTTGTGCAAAAACCAACAAAATTTACTCTCATGATTACAAAAAAAAATTAAATTAAAAATCAAAATTCATTAAAAGTCATCATGATTTCAAGGTCATTTCTGCCATTCACTATATCTCACGAACCAAATATAATATTTGCATCACTTAGGTGTCAATCGACGTGTATTAACATTTTTATAATGTTTTTATATTTAAAAAAATCGTTGGAGGCGTTTTTTAATTTAACAAAAAAATGCAAAAATTTAGGATTTTTTCATAAAAAATAAATTTGTTAACCAGATTTGCACAACACGGTAATAAATGTTTATAAAATTTATAAATCCTTATCAATTTTTGGAGACAAGCCAGCAAAACGCTTTTCCATGATGTTTAAAAAAATTAAATTAAAAATAGAAAATCATTCAAAGTCGCCATGTAAAAAGTGTTCATATGAATGATTTTACCCAACTACTCTTATTCTGAAGACATTGTTGTTAAGACAATCACAGTTTATTAATATTTGCATAATTTAAGCAGATTTTTAATAGTCTTCATGGCACCGTGTTTTAATTTTTATATCAAAACTGCTTAAATTTTGAAAATCAAAAAAAATTAATCAAGTTTGCATTTGTGGCAATGAACGCTTTGAATGGTAAAATGTTTCGTAGTCAATACTTTGCTAGATCATATGCTATAAAAAAAGCTTTCATCAATATGAAAATAACAAATAACGTAGAAACCCCCCCTTCCCATTTATCCGCGTGAATATCCAATCAAATCAATCTGTCCCCATCGACCAAAAACCTTACGTAATCAATTGACGCTCCCGTAGATGATACGATTAATATTAAGTCATTCCAGTTACTGTTATGAGAGGTACATTATTATTATTTAAAGTAGTATTATTTTCATAATTATTATTTTGTTTAGTATTTTTAATATTTATGTAAATATTACTGGGAAGTTGACCGTGTGGTCCTCAAGGGTCGTACCTCGCGGCTTGTTGTATTTTTCAATTAATCTGTTTCCTTATATGTTGGCAAGTCCTCAGCTTCAAAAACTCTGCAGTTTTGGCCTGAATGTTTAGAGAATACACCGCAGTCAACACATCCATCCATTTTTGAACCATCCGTGATGATTTTTGATTGATTCCTTAGACTCACCCCCGTCACTGCTTAGGATGACTGACTTGAAGTTGTGGTGGAAACAGATAATCAGATAATGTTCGTTCATCTCACGTTAAGATGGTGGAGTGACCATTGCTTACCTCGTACCACAAATGTGAAGCTTTCAGTCAAATTGCGAAATATTTAGCCTGCTGTTTCGTAGGCATCGGACGGGGGCCAATTTAGTAACATATAGAGTGTTTTTGTCATAGTGGTTCGTAGGTGCGCAGTGGTCGCAATGGCTGTGATTCTTTTAGTCCTCATCTTGCAGCAGTAGATTGCGCAGGGTGCTTTGCGGATGCTTTTTTCAATGATCGCTTTCCACGTGAACTTAGTTTTAGTTATTTGACTTTATGAGCCAAATTTAAGCTTATGTTTTCCAGTTTTGGCAGGTTGAATTGCGGGATCTTGTGTCTTCTTGTAAAAAAGCACAAGCTCTGTTTTTTGAGCATTCACGTTTAGTCCATACTCTTTGCCCCTTGCTGGAGGGAGTCTCAAGAGCTAGTTTTAGTCTCTAATATAGTGTGTTGACTAATTTGCGCGAAAGAGTAATTGTAACGTTATCGGCGTAGACAAAGACATGGCTCCCAGTCGCTTCTATGGTTGACAAGAGCTTGTCCACCACTTAGTTCCAAAGAAGGGGGTATACCGTCTTCGCATGTCCTTCTTTTCATGGAACTGTTTCCTAGCGAGAAGTTGCTCAGAAATTGTTGTTATTGAGTGCTCGTTCAATGGCTTTAACATTTTTGAAGGACCTCCAATGTCGAAAAAAACTGTTAGCGTATATTCCTTGTAGCCTAGCGATTTTTAAATGTGAAGAGCTGTCTCTACCGATCTTTATTTGTTGTGCTTTATGTAGAGGTTTAAGAGTAACTGTCAAATGAATATCTATCATCCTCTCCAATGTTTTCACTTTATTTGCTTTGGGTATGACGGCTATTTTAACTTTTCCAGCACTATGCAACGTAAGGTTTTCGAAAGCATACCGTGAAGATGAAAGCGTCATAAACCTTATGGTGTCAGTGAAACACGTTTCATAAACATTTCATAAAATAAATGCAACTCGGAGGCAACGAAATAGCTGAAGATTGATAAATACAACATGAACCAAAATTACTTAAGATGCAGTGCCTAAGTAGAAATTTGGGGAAACGAGATTGAATTTCAACTATGCTTAGTGAATCACTCTATTTTAACGTTGCACCGACTATGGGCTGCACAACATTGCGAATTGGTTTTTGACATTTCGTTGATAGGCGCATTATTAACTTCCCAGTATATGGGAAGTTCTTGTAATCGCCTCGAAAATCGAAATTGAAATTTTCAACTTTTCTTTACGTTTTGAGGTCTATAGAGTATATATAAAGTGTTTTTAGAAAGAAGTATGTATGTGTGTGTGTGTGTGTGTGTGTGTATGTACGTACGTACGTACGTGCGTTCGCAGGCAGTTTTTCTACGAGCATACCTCAAGTAAACAAAGTCGTATCGACTTTGTTGAGGTGTCAATCGAAGCGTCTTTGCAATTTTAAGAGCTGATTAGTTTTTGGGAAACTTCGGTCTGGGGGGTTTGCTGTTTTCACCCCTTGAAGGTCAACCATGTTATGCGCTATATCTCACGAACCAAACATGCGATTTTCATCATTAAGAGGTCAATCGACGGGTATTAACATTTTTATGAATCTATCAAATTTTTAAAAAAATCGTTGGATCCGTTTTTTAATTTTTTTAAAAAAAGTGCAAAAAATTAGGGTTTTTTTCAAAAACGTAAAATTTTTAACCTGATTTTCAAACCTAAGTAATGAATGTTTATATTATTTATATACTCCAAATAGTTCTTGTGAAAAAATCAGCAAATTTTTTTTTCATGTTTACAAAAAAAATTAAATAAAAAAGAAAAAATCATTAAACGTTCAAGGTCATTTACGTCATTCATTATATCTTGAGAACCAAATATAATCTTTCCAACATTAAGGTGTCAATCGACGCGTATCAACATCTTTATGATGTTTTTATATTTTAAAAAAATTGTGAAGCGTTTTTTACGATTTATTAATTTGTTTTTAGAAAAGTAGTGTTTTTTTCATAAAAAATTCCATTTTTAACCTGATTTGCACATCGTAATAATAAATGTTTATAGAATTTATAAACTTTTATCAATTTTTGTAGAGAAACCAGCAAAAACTTTTCTCATGATTACAAAAAAAATTAAATTAAAAATAAAAAATCATTCAAAGTCACAATGTAAAAAGGGTTTATTCGAATCATTATACCTTAAATCTCTTATTCTAAAGACATTGTTGTATAGTCAATCAAAGTTTATTAATATTTGCAAAATTTGAGCAGATTTTCAATAGTCTTCACAGCACCATGTTTAACTTTATTGAAAAAACTGCTTTGTAACCTCCGATTGATCCGCGTGAATAATCAATCAAACCAATGCACCAAAATCCTTACGTAATCAATTGACGCTCCCGTAGATGTTACGATTAATATTAAATCATTCCAATAATTTTTAAGGGAGGTACATTTTTATTATTTGAAGTAGTATTATTTCCATAACTTTTATTGTGTTTAATATTTTTAATATCTATGTAGATATTACTGGGAAGTTGACCATGTGGACCTCATGGGTCGCACCTCACGGCTTGTTTAATACGTGTTCGGCTTCGGATGGGATTCCAGCAATGCCTCTGCATGCAGCATCTCAATTTGGTATTTGATTGGCTGTGGTTAAAGCATCCATGAAGGTTTTGAATGTATGATTTGTGTGTTTCATATGGCAGGAATAGTTAATGTGGAGCTGTTATATTCTGGGCATACAGTAAAAGTATCTGCGGATGTTCGGTCTCTTGAAAAAGGGTTGCATATGTAGTAAAATTAGTATCATAGGCAATTTAGGTTCTGTACATTTCTATTAATAGAAAATCGATATTTTATATGTAAGATAAGCAAATCTACCCAAATATGTACGTCGGATACGATTAATACTACAAAACACAGGACTTAGAGTGTCTCGTACATATACAAACCGGCGGCAACTTAAAAGATTCCTGCAAACCAAGGCCATCTTTTTAAACCAGGAGACTTGTAAATTAAAGTGTGTTGCATGAAGATGGCTGAATACCAGGTGCAAAGCTAGGAGAATGACCCACGAGATTACGCACTGAACTGAGCTTGCCTGCCAGCAGACGTCACACCTTTAGCTTTGGAGAGACTGCACCTGAATTTTTTGCACGACAACAAAGAGTTCGTGGCTACTTGCATACATCCAAGCGCTTGCATTGATTTCGGTGCGTGTAAAGATAAAAGTAGATATTGTGAAATAAATTTTGGCCGGACATTCCTAAAAAATAACATCTGTAACATGATACCGACAAGAAAAATATCGAACAAAGTATAATTGAACGATATAATTCCAATTTTGACAAAGCTGTGATACAGTAAAGTAGCTTTACCCTGGATAACGAACCTTTGTCGACGACGCCGATAATGAAAGTGAACTCAATCTTGATTGATTTGAATTTTTCCTCCTTCCTCGTCGTCCTCCTTATGCTTCTCCATAAGAGGCAAAAAGCGATCCCAATGAAAGCTCAAGCTCCGCGCCTACCAATTCCAATCATCGAGCTGCAGTCCACAGTGTATACAATAAACAGTGGGAAAACTCTAGGTGGGGAAATGAAACTTTTAAACTAAATTTAACAGAACATTAAGAGAAATTTAACAGAGATCACAGCAACACAACTATAGGAAATACAGGTGTTAAGCAGAGCAGAGCATATGTTCACTGAAAGCTCGTGGTAGTTCCTTGGAGCTACCCGGCATTGAAAATTGATAGTCCAATTTTTACTCTAAGTTTAACGACTAGTATATTCATAGACTATGCTGCAGTCCAATTTTTTCGAAGAGCTAGTCCACCACCGAACGCCTTGCACCAAACAGCTACGACGTCAACGGCTTCCTCCTATTTTTCCAACCCAAGAAAAAGAATCCAACCGACTTCTCACCACTAAACATATGTTCACCTACGTTCTTGCTTCCCAGTCTCAGAGCAGCACCAAACAGTCATTCCAGCTGTTCATTCGGTGATATTTATCGGATCTCTCCGATCCCGGTTGCATCGGTGGTCAACGGCCAGCCGTGTTTGCTGACCTCGTTGAAGTTTTCCTAGCTTTGGACCGGTTTTGGTGCCAATTGTCGAAGCAAGTCAGCTGGTGATTTAACTTTTGTGTGATTGGCCACAGCGTTGCACCTTGGGAGGGATACTGTGGCTGGGCTTGCGCGTGGGCGGCCCTTGGGTAGTCACTTATGCAGCTGGCAATGACGGGTCGTTTAAATTAAAAAGCCTTCGCGTGCATGATCAGGAACAACTTCTTACCTTACCATACTTCCTACTTATCTGCCTAGTTCAATGTATATGTATATAATTCAATATCTTAATCTAGGTAGATCTATCCCTTATTTAATTCAATTAGTTCTTCCAATACAAAACAATACAATTAATTATTTCAATACGCCTTGTGTGAAGTAGCGACTGGCGTATACCATTAGCAATCGGAAGCTTTTGCCCGCACGGTGGTTTGGGGTCTTCAAGGCCAGAGCAGTCTGGCCTTGGTATTTTGCCTTTATTGGTTCGTGGATCGACCACGCTGCGTGGCGAACGTAACAATATGTCATGAAAAAGTTGCTTAGAAACCATTTCCATGTACTAAATCAATTCAAAACCTAAATTATTGTTTCATTTATAAAAACTTTACGTACCTTAATGCTTTTTATTTTTAAAATGCTTCCATCGGGGTAAAGATCCTCCCAGGTGATGTTCATTGGATTGGATTGGAATAGAACGCCATTTCTTGTCCAGCTGTATCCGAGTTGTCCAAAGCGCTGGTGATCACTTTCCGGAGCTAAACAATGAATGTTCACTGGCTCCCCACGATAAACTGTTACACTGGGTGGTTCAATTCGGAGCTGTGGAGGCGATTTTACAAAAATAGCAGTCGACCGACATTTTTTCTCCCCCCAATCTGTCACCTGAGTATAAAAATTAAATTAATTTTACAAAAATAGATTTCTTCTAGATGTCAAGGAAATTCAAGAAATGTGTACATCATACTATTTGCGACTTTACTCTACAACTACTACTCTACAAATTTATAACGTTTTGATTGATGCATTGTTAATTCGATAATTAAAATTTAAATATATTGAAATATGCACCTATCTTTTTAGTTTGTTTTCGATTTTACTTACCTCACATGTGTAAATTCCGTCATCGAATCTGTTTGCTGAACGAATTCCAAGTAAAGATGTATAAACATTTTTATGCTCTGGAGGCAAAATCATGGTCCATATTTCTCTAAAATGGAAATTAAATATATCTCGTGAATGCAGAAGTGAAAAGTCAATTGTCAATAATCTATATAAATAAAAATGAATCGCCAAATGTGTTGCTAAGCGCAAAACTCGAGAACGCCTCGACCTATTCGGCTATTTTTTTAAATATATTTTCCTTAAGGCACAAGGATGGTTCTTACGGAGAGAAAAATTAAAGAAAATTAAAAAAAAATTAATTTTAATTTTTAATTAATAAAATTAATTTTTTCTATTGGACTGCGATAGACCAATAACTTTTGACAGAACGAAGTCTGTCCGGGCAGCTAGTTTAAAATAAACTAAAATGACTGCATTTGAGATAATTTCAAATGAAACATCGTTACACAAATGCGAATGAAAGATTGACCTGCCAACGGAAACTGTGTCTGCAACATTTATGGAGCACTCGTTCTTAACTTATTTGTCAGTTTACCTTCGAAGTAACTCATGTTGAACAGCTCACATTTGCTAGTTTGAATTTATCACGCAAACGTGGTATGGTATTTCCCCTCAAAGTTGGCTATGGGTTAATTTTATCCATTTTTCTCTTTATCGTAACTTAATGACAACATGAATGGCTGAATCTAATAGGTCTTATAAATTATGAATTTCGGAAGATATCCAAATACTTCAAGTGGTTTTTAGAAAGTAATGATGGTATTTCAAGCACTGATGGAATTCGAGCTAAATCATTTGAACTTGAAACGTTACGAGGTTCAGATATTGAACAAGAAATTGACAAAATTGAACTAGAAGATCAAGGAACGAACCAGCATCTTTTGCTAAGTATGTTTTGTTTCTATAAAAAAAGTTCTTCAGCGCAAAAACTCTTTGACTCATATTTCACAATTCATTATTCATTAAATATTTTTTTTTCATTTCATCCGTTCACTCATCCGTCATTCATCACTTATATGTAACTCGGATTGTTTTAAATTACTGATTCGTTATCCTTTTTCTTGTGTTTCTTATTTATATTTCCTAAATCATCACGCGGAACTAAACAAGCAGAAGACTAAGCCTCTAACGTAGCCAGAAAGAGTTTTTAAAAAATGGAAAGCAATGTCAGCTGGTATCATCTAAATCATAATTATGCGTTTCAGGCTATTGTGTTTTGTGTGATTATATTCTAGTGTTCACAGCTTACATTTGAGAGTGAAATAAACATACATAAGTATATGAACTGAATTTGTTCTAAATGCCAACTAACTCTCAAGCATTGACGAATACACATATTGAAAAAGTTTTTCGATTTTAAGTTTACTGCTGTTTTTTTTACTAATGGGCATACAAGCCAAGATCAACTTTTCCACACTATAAAAATGGTTGGTAGAATTTTTTCGTGTCATATCGCCAAAATTGGCACATGACGTGACCAAAAATCACCTAAAAGTCACTCAAAATGATCTAATGTCGACGCATAAATGAACAACCAAAAAAAAAAAAAAAACAGCTCTTTCATAAGTGGTTTAATTGTAGGTTGATGTAAACTTTTACAACATACTACTTTATAGCTTTTACACATTTACCGTCATAACGATGGTGTGGTATATTATCCGAGCGTCATTGAATTTGGAAGCTGAAAGTGAATTTCGGTAAAATCGACTGAATATTGGGAACGGATGTGAACAAAATGCAGCTGAAGTACTATTTTAATTACAAAATACAATAAACAAACAATTACTTGCATTGCAAAGGGAGTGCCATGAACTGTTGTTACGACGCAAAATAGGCCTAGAAGCCGAGATTGACCCCAGGGTGGTGAGCACGATTGCTACTTACAAGGAGAGGCTCCGTCTTTGTAGTCTCAGATTTAAATGAAATTTAGCACATAAGTAGAAGACGTCAAGGATATTCGATCCTGAAAGTATTAGACCGCAACACCCTTCCCCTTTTTGAGAAAAACGCCTCTAAAGTTTTTAGCGTCGCTTATGGATTAGTAAGTTTTTGCATCTGACAAAAGCAGTGTAAGTAGCAGCGCTACTAGCTCGCGATCTAGGGGTCGTTATTAAAAAAAAAACAATATCCCGGCCGAGGATCGAACACACGATCCCTAGATCGCGAGCTAGTAGTGCTGCTACTTACACTGCACTGCTTCTGTCAAATGCAAAAACATACAAATAATTGTCGATAAAGCATAATAACAGCCAGATAAGTACGTAGGATTTTTTTTATTTGATTTTTGTCATTTCGAAAAAATGTAAAAGAAACGAAAAAACGCTTGAAAATTGTTAATAACAATTAAAATATGCAATATAAAAAAAAATCTTACGTACTTTCTCGCAGACACTACTGAACATACTGTAAAAATTTCAAGTAAATCGAACAAAAATTGTTTGAGAAAGGACTCCGGCCAGATTGAAAAACATTGTTCCGAGATAAACGCGTTTAAAGTTTAAGTTATTGAAAAATCATGAATAAATTTGATATACCTCTAGTTTACAAAATACGTACTTCAGCGTTCTCTGCCAACGTTCAACTAACAGAGGACGTGAACAGTTTTGAAAGATTTATATTTAAAGTTGTTCTAAATTTCAATACCAACAGTGCGCGGGGATACGCGCGGATTGCGCTCCGAAAGAGCAGTGAGAGGCACCGTGCTAATTTAAAATTTCGAACACTTTCACTATATTAAACATCTTTTCACTATATGAAATTTTGCTACATGATTTCTGTGATGATAAGGTATACCTTAGAGCAATAAAAAATTGCTGATTTTGCTTTGATTTTTTGAAAATCCTACAGTGGTGTTTCCCCTTAAATGAATGGAATGAGACTGGTTCGGCACCTTCTTTTGTTATTAAATTTTAATCCAATTCACTGCTCTTAATGAGGACAAGCGCTTGGAGCTTGGAACTTGAAATCCCATTTACTCAAAAATGATCAAATTTAAGATGGTTTACCACGGTTTTCGTTCCCACGTCATCAGCCAACTAACTTGATTTGTCTGGCACAGGCACAATTGTCACTAAAACTCAGAAACTCTTTGACTGACATTTCAATGATTCACACAATATTCTTCGGCTGTCCTCCGCCAAACAATTCGCACTACCACCACAATTACAGTGCGCTGATTTCGAGTAATTTCGCCCATTTTTTTTCGCACAAATCTCGCCAGCAGTCTCAAACGATGACGGCTAACAAACCTCTGTCTCGAAAAAAAAGTTTCTACTTCGCGTGTCTCTTTTTGAGTTTGGTTGAAACATGGGCAAAGCTTCATCTTCGTCTTTCGTGGGTTATTTGGGCATTGCGTTCGATATTAACTCGGAACTACCAGTTAATGTCCTACTTACGACTAACTTATCTCCAATCAATTTATTATCTATATAATTAAACGGCTAACATGAATTTTGTGGTACCATTTTAGCCGTTGTTTCTGGACCGATTTTCATAAAAAATACATCAATGGAAAGAGAATATGCTGTATATGTGCAGAATTGTATTTTTTGTGAAAATCTGTTTGGAAAACATAGAATGAAAATAGAAAATAGATTTTCTTACTAAAGAATACACAAAGTTGAACGTCCAACAGCGATGAATACGAATGGTATACTAAACTTCAGTACCAAAATAGAAACATTTATTTTCTATGGGTTGTGTAGTGCATGCGGTGGTAACTTGCCCTTGCACGCGGGAGTCCCAGGTTCGTATCTAGGACTGTTCCAAATGTTTTAGTTTCTTTTTTGGAAGCTAATTAGATCATCAAATTTCACCACATTTAGCAATATTTTCATTCTCACACATGAACGGTTACACCGTATTGTATTTGACCGTTCGGTGTTGTATGATAGCTTTCTCTTTGTGGACCATTCGTGTGTATTGTATTTATCGTCGCCGTTCATTATGTAAATGGATACGCTATTTCATCACTATTTGGTCATATTTTTTTAGTTTGTTTTGCTGTAGGTCGTCTAACATTCCAAAAAAAGCGTTTTCAGTTGAAGAAAACTTTCAAGATTTAAAAACGATGTTTGATTTTCCTAACATTATTTACACAAACCGGTTTGGTAGATCTCACGAATGTGAAAATCGAATGATGACATGCGCAAAACGCTTAGCATTGTCATACGTTCGAGACGATTTGAGCGCCAATAATTGAATAATGATTTTTAAACATTATTAAAATTCATAAACACTTTTTAATCACAAAAGAAAAACAAATTTCGCTTGCCGTTTTATTATATTGATTGATGATTTTAGTTAAATTCAAAAACCTTAGGGAATGGATCAATTAAGATGATTAAATTTTGCGATGAAAATGTAAAATGTTAGGGATTAAAATAGAAACACAGAACTTAGGGAATTAGATATACACTGAAGAAGCCTGGGTGTGCCAGACGAAATGTACATCTGGTTTAATAGTTTAAATACACGTTTTTAAGGAAATTTTGGAAAAAGGTTTTGAATTTAACGTAAATTTGTGAAAGCGTGAAAATAAGGGTTCTAACTGAGATTGATGATCATTCGATCGAATTTCTAGAGTCAGTTATAATAAAATCATCATTGCACTCGAATTTCGAGTGCTAGGTTCTGATAGTTATTATTATTTGTATAAGATAACTTTAATTTCAACTTTCGAAACTTCACAATTTGCGCACGGAGAGTTACTTTTGCTTTCGTATAGTCAGCTCAAAACCTTAACAGTCCTATGGTGTCGCTAGATACGAGGGATCCACGCTAAAGATTTTTCTTCATAGTTTATCCATTTGTAACGACAATCAATGTCCTGTTAGAATTGAAGTTTGTAGTGTTTTTAGCAATGTTTTAATAAAGATTTATAAAAAAAAATATTTTGTCTTTCATTTTCTGTCATGAGATAAAATTATAACCAATTATTCATCAGTATGATTTATTTTCGTTGACGGATCTCCCAGATTCAACGCCACCTTATATGTAACTTCTAGGGCACCACCATCGAAGTATTAAATATAAAATCAAATTTGAATCACATGTGAAGAGTCTGTTTTTTAATTGTGGCTTTCTCTTCTGAGCTCCGTTGCTATTCTTGCTACATTTCGTCTTATTTTTCATCATAAATATTTGTGATATTATATAGAATTGATCCTGGCAAAAGAACACAGTTTGAAGCACTTATGTGAATCCACTTAACCAATTGTAACAGCCACATTTTAGAAAACACAAGATTGAGAAAAAGCGACTTAAGTCCTAACGTCAGAAAATCATTTCTATATGCCGGGTATTGCACGAGCTGCATGGTCATGGCATTCTCACATGTATCCATATTTGTGAATGGCATTGAAATTATAATTGACTGTTAAATATCAAAAATGTTTTTACATGTTGCGGCAAACTATTTTGTTAGAAAGCCTTGTTGACTTCAATTTTCGCCGCGATATCGTTTGCTACACACAATTCAATACAATTTCATTACAAACCTGTATCGCAGTATCCAAGAATACTCGTTGATTAAATTTCCTTGCGGCAGCAATGATGAGATGACGGAGCGTGCAACAATTATTTTTTGAAAAGTAATTGCTTAATCTGTGCCCTTGTTTCAGACAATTGATGCATATTTGAAGCTTCCTTAGGCCTGATAAATGCTTGCCATGAGTCGTATATAATAATTTCGCACACCTACATACGGTGATTATTGAGGTTGCATATGCCAAACTTGCGGCATCTAGAACTATTGTGCAGCGTATCTTCCGTGTTGACCCTAATAAATTGCCACTGCTTATATCTGGGAGCTGTTTTCGCTTTCAGCGACTAAAATTGTGCCGCGATGAAACTCAAGAGCTTCTTTAGCAACTGTAATTCTCGCGGCAATTTCAATGATTACCATGTAAGATAAGCGAATCGTTTATTCATTTTTTAGCCAAGCAGTATAAACGAACTTGTTTCCAATCATTGAACCTGTCCCGCATAAGGATATGTCATGAAATATTCTTAGCGATTGGATTGCTGAGTCAGACGTAATCTTTGATTGGTTTGAAAGTTTGTCCAGGACTGCTAAAATTACCATTATTTAATTATTATAGTGTTCACATAGTTTTGTCCACGGTAAATCAAAATTTCTATCTGAAATCTATTGGTTTAATAATTGAATTTGGTTTATTTTATAAATATATAAGGTTTAACATATAATTCTATGAAGTTAAATATGAACAAACTTTGACTGTGGAATGCAGACTGCGAGCTGCGATGGTCCTTTTGGTGTTCCGAACTCACACTTGCCGGTGGTCTTCTATAAATAGATGGCGACATCTGCAATGCAGCTGCTTTTAGGGTGGGCAAGTGTATTTATCATTGTAAATTTCCAACACCCTTCCCCAATGATAATTACACAATCAAATTCACTGTGGAATAAGTCCACATTTATCAGATAAGTATCTGAGCTTGACATGTTTTAAAGGCTTAGTCAGCATGTCTGCGAGCATTTCACTCGTAGGGCAATATTGGTAATCTATTTGTCCTTGATGTTTTAAATCTCTAATAAAGTGATATTTGGTACGGATATGATTCGTTCGATTGCTGAATTTTTTATTTTCAATCATTTTTAGGCTGCTTTGGCTGTCCTCAAAAATAACAGTTGTATTCTTCAGATTTTCACCTTCGAACTCCTTGATCAAGCGCCGTAACCAGATTCCCTCCTGCGACGCTTCAGCGAGTGAGTAACATTCCGCTTCTGTTGACGAAAGAGCAATACAAGATTGCTTTCGGCAAGCCCAACTAATTGGTGAGTTTTGGTACTGAAAAATATATCCGCTATTCGACTTTCTGTCGACTCGATTTTCAGCCCAGTCAGCGTCGGCAAAACCAATAAGTCCCGAATTGCTTCTCGGTTGACCAAGTTGCAACTTAAAATTGATGGTGCTCATTAAGTAGCGAACAATCCTTTTTGCTTCCGTCCAGTCCCCTGTCGTTGGTTGTTTGTTATGTTGGCTAAGGATTGCTACGCTGGCACTTATATCTGGTCTCGTGTTTACCGCTACGTATAATAATGCACCTATAAGCTGCTGATATTTTTCGCTTTCGGCCATTATACCAACGCTGTCGCTTCTACTCTTGTAATATCCGGGATCGAGCGGGACATTCGAAGGCTTTGCGTTTTCTAATCCAAATCTGGTAGCAATGGTCCTGATGTATTTTGACTGCTTTATGGAGAAAATGCCGTCGCTACTCCTATCGATCTCTATTCCTAAATAGTTTTTTTTAAAAAACCGAGATCTTTTAGGTTAAACTGCTCTTGCAACATAGATGCGACCTCATCAATTTGCGAAATGTTTTCTGCGGCAATCAAAAAATCATCGACATATACAATAACGTAAATGTTTTGTCCTCCAATTATTTTGATGTACAAACATGGATCCGTTTTACTTTCGGTGAAACCGTTGCTTTTTAATAAATCGTCCAATTTATCGTTCCAAATTTTGGCCGCTTGCTTAAGTCCATATATGCCCTTATTCAATCTGCATACGTAATCTTCTTTCCCGGGAGTGACGTAACCTTCAGGCTGCTGCATATATATTATCTCTTTGAGATCACCGTTAAGAAAAGCCGTTTTTGCATCAAAGTGTTTAATTACAAGGTTTTTATGACCAGCAACAGTAAGAAGGATACGAAAAGTCGTTTGTCGTACGAAGGGTGCAAAAACCTCATCGTAATCCATACCATACTTCTGTGAAAATCCACGTGCAACGAGATGCGCTTTGAAGCGCTCAACGCCTCCTTCGGCATTACGTTTAGGTTTAAACACCCACTTGGATGTGATTACACTTCGATTTTCGGGCTTCGCTACAATATTCCATGTACCATTTTTTCTCAACGCTACAATTTCTTCATGCATTGCTTTTTTCCAGTTTTCCTTATCTGGCCCAGCTAACGCTTGTTTTGCGGTTTTTGGCTCAGTGTTTCCTTTTACTATATAAAGGCAAGCACCGTACCTTGCAGGTGGCATACCGCGGTTCTCGCGGCTAGAGCGTCGGACAGTTTGGACAGGAGGTTCTTCAAATAATGAGTTATCTTCAAAGTTGTAATTATCACTCACTGAATCATTGTGGCTGCTGCTATTCTCTTCACTGATGTCGTGTGGCTTTCGAATTGATGCCTCATCGTTACTACTTTGTAGTGGTTCATCTGGATTTTCAATCACGTTTTCACTTTCAATTGAACTTTTGTCATTTATTTGTTTTTCAAAAATTAGATCCATAATTGCAGTGTTATTCAGAGTTGCGCTCACGAGAGTGCCATTGAAAGAAGCTTTGTTCTGAGCTTTATCGGAAAAGGTTACATCCCGACTAATAATGATGCGACTTGTTTGCACATCCAAGAGTCGAAATGCTTTGGATTCATCCGAATAACCGACGAAAATCAATTTTCGAGCCTTATCGTCTAGCTTTGTTCGCTTTTCTTTCGGTACGTGCGCATATACTTTGGTGCCGAAGATATGCAAATACGACACATCCGGTTTTTTCAAAAACCACAACTCATATGGAGTTTTATTTGCAGCTTTGGTTGGCAGTCGATTCTGCAAGTGGTTTGCTGTAAGGACAGCTTCGCCCCAGTATTTTTTAGCGAGGTTCGCATCCAATAATAAACAGCGCACCATCTCAATTAGCGAACGGTTTTTGCGTTCGGGTACTCCGTTTTGCTGCGGTGTGTAGCCTGCTGTATACTGAGAGTTAATTTCTTCCTTTTTCAAGTAAGATTTTAAAGAATCATTCACATACTCCTTTCCGCGATCTGACCTGATAATCTTCGGTTTTTTACCATACTGTGTCTTCATCATCTCAACAAAGTTAATTATAACAGATGACGCTTCCCCTTTTTGACTTAGAGGAAATATGTGTGTATATCTTGAAAAATCATCGATAACAGTCAGAAAATATCTTTTCCCTCCTGGAGTGGCTATATTTATTGGACCACAGACATCTGTATGGACAAGGTCAAGTATCGCGTGAGATTTTGTCTGAGACTCTTTCGGGAAAGGTTGACGGGCCATTTTTCCCATTACGCAACACAAGCATAACTCGCGACTCCCGCATTCCTTTATTTTAATGCCAGTCGCCAGTTTATTGTCCATAAGAGATTTTATTGCTGTTGCATCTCTATGTCCAAAACGTCGATGCCACACGTGTAAACAGTCAACACCATGTACTCCATTAAAATTTTGAGTCAGTAAAGCAGATGCTGTGCGTGTTTGATCAATTGTCTTAACTCCATACAACTCACCAGACAGTACAGCATGCGCTCGAAGTTGTCCGTCTTTGACAATATAACAAACATCACCATCGAAAATAACTTTATATCCGTCCCTTGTCAATTTTCGAACCGACAATAAATTTGAGCCTAGACTAGGAACGTATAAAACATTATTCAAGTTGATTTCACAACTAGCTCTTGAATTTTGATCTGCTGTGCATCGTATAGACGACCGTTAATGGTTGCCAGATTTTTGTTATCTGCAAGTCGAACGTGCCCACTTTTGTTAGGGTCGATACTGGTAAAAAACTTTTTTGATTTAGTCATGTGACTTGTAGCGCCAGAATCCATTATCCAGATATTTTCGTCATTGGTTTCAGTCACCTTGGAACAGCTTTTGCCAATGATTATATCTGCATCCTGTGTCAGCACGCACACTTCGTTAATTGTTTCCGAAGCTTTGTTTACTTGCTGGCGTTTGTTTATCCAAGCCTGGAATTTGGTACATTCACGTTTTAAATGACCTGGCTTTTTACAGAAAAAACAAAAAGGTTTTTGCTTTTCACTCCACCATTTTTATTATAGTTCGTACCTTTATGAACAATAATTTTCATTGCAGACTCTTCATTATAATCGCACGCAATCACAATTCTCGAACTTTTGCGTCTGTTATATTCGTCCATCAGTCTACCCTTTACGAAAGAAGAAAATATTTCTTTCGCGTCACGAATCTCTAGCGTAGTGACGAGAGTATCGTACGAGTCCGGTAGACTACCGAGAAAGCGAGCGGCTTGAAGTTCGTCTGCCAAATCAAAGCCTAGTGCCGTTTATTTGTCAATATTGTTTTGAATACCAGTGATGTGTTGTTCCATATCACCACCTTCATGCAACACTGCACAACAAATTAACTTAAGTAAATGCACTTTACTTGACAGCGTTGACTTTTGGTGGTAGTTTTTGAGCGCATCTCAAACTTCTTTTGCTGGCCTGAGACCACGTATGTGCACTAGTTGATTATCCTCAACGAGGAGGCCAATCGTCGCTCGCGCTTGATTATCCTTTTCAGTCCAATCATCTGTTATAGTTGTTGGTTTTGGATTGCTGATAACCGTCCAAGTTTTATCCTTAATTAGGACGAGCTCTACTTTATAGCTCCACACTGCATAGTTCTCACTGTTTAGTTTTGGAACAGCATAATGCACACTACTGTCAGCCATTTTAAAAACTTATTGTTCACTTTTAAAGCACAAAATTAGTAATGTTTACCACCAAAAATAGTTATTTTTACCACAAGGTTTTTTTTCACTTTATACAAAAAATGTTAACAGCGAACTCTGGGCCCATAACCTATTGGTTTAGTTATTGAATTTGGTTTATTATATATATATATATATATATATATATATATATATATATATATATATATATATATATATATATATATATATATATATATATAATATATGTATATATATATATATATAAGGTTTAACATATGATTCTATGAAGTTAAATATGAACACACTTTGACTGTGGAATGCAGACTGCGAGCTGCGATGGTCCTTTTGGTGTTCTGAACTCACACTTGCCGGCGGTCTTCTATAAATAGATGGCGACATCTGCAATGCAGCTTGCTGTTTAGGGTGGGCAAGTGTATTTATCATTGTAAATTTCCAACAAAATCATCAGGTGGCCCAATAATCTTTCTGGCTCTCCAACTAGGTCACGTTTTAGATGCACATCGCTTCTGCGTCTCGAAGATGATGTCTGCAAATGATTTGTTTAAAAGGATCTTTGAATTGTCCATCCAATTTCGGGTGGCTTATTTCCGTTGCTCTCAGCAGCTGCTTTATTTTGATGATGACACGTCGAATGGATTGATCAGGCTCATAAAAGTCATCTCTATTATATATCTTACTACCTAGCGAAAAGATGTATCGCTTAATCTTTACAGCTGCTAATTGCTCCGGCTGACCTCTCTTAGGCCGATAGTCATTACGGATTGACCATCAAAATTTTTGTAGATTTTTCGGGACGTTAAGTTGTTATCATGTCAGAGTTCCCAATGTAAACAGCGTAGCAATGTGCCAGTCAACCACTAGTGACGATCGTAAACTATTGCTATCAACTTTTAATTGTCTACAAAAAAGTCTAAAGAACACTATCCACTATTTTACTGTATTCTATTACACTGATACACAATGCGGTACAGTCAAAAGAGAATTGCTAATTTTGAATGAATTACCGACAGGTTTAGGAAACACTAACCCTGCAAAACAGTTTTATGAAAACAATAACGCGGCTATGAGACGACTGAACTTTCTTAATAAAGACTATTCGCAATTAATACAAAATCAAACTTACAACCTACTCAATAATTGCCAATTCGCTTACTCATGCAGAGGTTAATGGAATGAATGCGCCAAAG